>OU015501.1:51586556-52104056 GCA_907164885.2 Dolomedes plantarius | reverse complement strand
TTTATTTTTCGAGAGGTTGTGATTGCTATTACAATACTCAAACTTTTACAGTTGTTCGAAGGTTTGTATCCTAGGTGGTGTTTTTTTTTTTTTTTTTTTTTTCGTGCTTTGGCTGGCATGGGATGTAAATACAATATAATTCTTCTAAGAAAATCCTGTTTGAAAGAAATCTCTCCTGTATGGTAGTTGTATTGCTGTAATTGAATTTGTCCTCTTTTTAATAATTTGTCTTCAGAATGAATTCCATCTATGGTATAAATTGCACTAATAGAGTTATTTTTTTTGTAATAAAAATACTATAGTTTTTTTATTGCTTGTAGGAGCTGTCTAATTATGATTAATTACTGAAGAGTGACACAGTTAATGGTACTTTTTGGTAGTATTTACGATGCTGCCATATTTGTGTTGAGAAATGTGCTGAGAAATGTGTTTGCCAACTGATCTTTGACCCAGTTTGATTGTATCAGAAAAGCTTATTAATGTATCAGAGGTCAAAAATTTACTCTTAAATAAGGTAAAGTGTAAAACATTATTAAGGAATAGGAAGTTTAAACTACATTTTATGGCTGACTTTGCTTGTAATAATAATTATTAAGTAATTGCTTATTCATATTTTATTTTTAAATTTATAAGTATATCTATATTGCTTATTTTGCTTTCTTGTTGGCTTCTGTACTTTAAATCTCTGTCTCCTCAAAGAATTGAGTTACAAAGTGATAAAAAAAAGTAATGCATACTGCTTACTTATTTTAAAAATTTATTTTTGGCTTTCATTTCTTGGTAGTAAGGTAAAATTAGCTGAAGGTTTTATGAGGAAACTTCTCGTTTTTCTTATAAGTGCTTGTGTTATAAGTATTTTAGCATATTTCTACCTATACCACATATTTTTCATGGGAGTTAACAAGATATTCCCAGTTGGAATCTATTTCAAGTTTTAGTGACGAAAAAGTTTGTATCTATGAAAGTAAGGTGAGTAGTGCCTGCATAACTTCTAAGGTCTTTAACTTATAATACTGCCATCTTTGGCAGTCTACAGTAAAATACTTGCTCTTTCACATAAGGACCGAAATGCATTATTGCTAAACATAATATCCAGGAATGGTTACAGTATCACATGTTTATTTACCTTAGTGAAATTTTGGAGGTAAAAATTTCACTAAGAAATTTTTACCTTCTTAGTGAAATTTCTTAGTGAAGAATGTAAAAAGTGAAATTTCTTAGTCTTTCTTAAGAACTTATGAAAGTTGTTGCAGAGAAAAACATGCAATAAATAAAGGCCAGATAAGCACCTACCCTGTTTTTGCAGGCCAAGTACGTAACTTGGATCTTGCAAATATTTTTGGTTCTAAAAATTTGAAATTGTTGAATCAGAAGCTTTTAAACACCTCTTTTGAAAGAGAAGGTATTCATGTATAATCTACAAAATCTTTCACATCTCTAGCTGCTAAACCCAATTGGTACATCAAATATATTTGAGGTAATCGAGGATCTAGGTGAGGTTGGCATGTAATGCCAGTCACTTTCGCAACATTAATGAGAGGGCTGGCACTGTTTGTCCTTGACAAGTTTTTGAATATTATGTTGTAACTGTGACGAAGCACACCTGTGACAAAGTAACCAAAATTTTTCAATATCCATGTTTTCGAAATCCGCGTTTGCTTGAGAATCATATTTTAGGTCAATTGCCTGTTTCTGAATATGATCAGGAAGTATATCCACGTCGATTTTAAAAGGATATCTTGTCAACTTAAACTCCCTGTTCTCTGAACTAATATCTGGAAAATAGTCTGCAATTTCATTTTGCAATGCTACCAAATGCCCTGATATAAGGTCCTTCAATTCATTTATTCTTTGCAATGGGAGATGTTTTGGGTACTTACTTATTATAGCAGAAACTTGGCGGCTGTTTGCACTTGGTGCAATATCAGATCGCCAATGCCTAATTTCTCGGTGGCAACCTATTTTCTAACCGCAAGTTGCAGATGTTTCGAGAAACAGCATGTTAAAAAATGTACAAACATGTGGAAAACGCATGGAGTAATAAAAATATTAAAAAAATTGGCATATGAAGAAGATTTCGATTATAAATAAATTTAGATCTAATTAAAAATTGCTTACTTATTACAAAACAGATACCCAAAAAAATGATGCACACAAAATGAGTATGTTAAAAACACACACAAATCATTGCAACCATAAGTCTTAGAATGCTGAAATTTTGCATGGTGGTTGCTCTTAGACCCTAGGTGCTCGTTATGAAATCTTTTTTAAAAATTCGAATTTTAAGGGGGCTAATAGGAACCTAATTCTCTCCCCCCCCCCAAAAAAAAAAAAAAATATATCTTTGGAACCTTGGCTTAGGAAGCTAAGAAAAACAACTAATTTTACTTCAAACTACCCCTTTCATTTATTTCGAGACCCACGACTGCCCTAGATGCTCACTCAGAAATCTTTTTAAAAAAATTCAATCTTTAAGGGGGTAAAAAAAAGGGCTTAATCCCACAAAATAAAACACTGACTTACAGATCACTGTATCCCTGGAACCATACTTTCTAGGAAGTCAATATTTTGTATGGTATTGCTCTTAGGCCCTAGAAGCATACTAAGAAATCTCTTTTAAAAAATTCAATCTTTAAGAAGGTTAAAAAATGAGACTAATCCCCCAAAATAAAATAGTGATCACTGTATCTCCGGAACCAGAAGCCCTAGGTAGCAGAAATATTGCACGGTGGTTCCTATAAGGTTCTAATTGTTTACCTCGAAATCTCTCTCTAAGAAACACAAAACTTCAGGGGTTTAAAGCCCTCCAAACACACTGACTGACTGTCACTTTATCTTTGTAACCAGAAGGCCTAAGGAAGCTGAAATTTTACTTTGTTGTTCCGCTAATGCCCCAGGTTCTCAAAAAGATTTTTAAAAATAAAGTTAACCTCTATGGGTGTTAAAATAAGGGCTTGAATTCCTTAGTTTAAAAAAAAAAATCTTAAACCCATATTTAATGTCGGATTACTGTCGTTCAATTATAGGGTTAACTTCTCTGAGGAATGACTGCACTTTACTGCTAAGTTAATTTAAATAAATTACATAATGAATAGTAGGAATGTATTCCGTTGCGAAGCACGGGTATTCAGCTAGTTTTCTCATAATCGAAAATGACAAAAATTAAAAGCTCAAAACGAAACTTCTAACAAAAAGCCCCGACAGGGAAAAGCAATGAATAGCGGGAACGATATTAGAAACAAGGAAGAGACGCATAATTGGCGCTTTATTGCCGGTTTCTCGCCAAGCGACAAAATTTCGGCTATAATACGCAAGTACCATTTTATTTATCATCGAGGAGGTCGTTCAATCTTGGAAAGGAGGAAAAGTTTGGCTCTGAACTCTGAAGACGGCGTTGCCAAAAAGGTATCTTTTCTGTGATACCCTTAACTGCATCATAAGTCTTCAGAATGGTTTTTTGACATTGTAGCTACGACAATTATCGTGTGCGACAATTATTGTGTTCGTGTTCGTATGCTGAAAATACGTTATGGTTACATCGTGACCGCAAAATTAAGTCCAGTAAATTACAGTTAGTTTTACTATTTTTTTTTTTTTAAACTCACGCCTCCCTTGAAATTCTTCTACGCCTCCCCAGGGGGGGGGGGGGGGGCCCCAAGGTTGAGAACCGCTGCATTAGAGGATTTGGGAAACGAACACCTGCGTGTTAATCATAAATATAACTTTATTGCCATTATTATCCGGATGTCATACATAAACTGTTGTAGGGTTGTGGGGCAGTGCAAAAAGACAATAAACAGTAGCGTGGCACTGCCCGCCACCACCTAGATTCATACTTAGTAGAATTGATGTGGCGTCGATTGCATGACAAACGCACATGTTTTCAGCAATTTTAAATGAAATTAGCAGCTTAATACCTCCTGTATAATATGATATTAATGCGGTAAAATCCATTTTGTATTTTTCATATTTTATTAATTTTTTCGTATCTTTTATTTTTTAGCTAATATTTACGTTTCGCGCCAAACGGGTTACCACATTTGGCGACTTGGCTCACAATTACGAGTGGTGCCCTGTTAACCGAAAAGTACCATTGAAAGTGTTGAAAACCCATTAAGAGTTATCGTCGTTTTGTGTAGGAAAACATTCATTTTTATGCTTCTATTATTGATTTTTGATAAAAATTAATTTCCTTGTAAATTTTGTACTTTCGATTCCTGTTTGAAGTCAATATTGGAAGTGGATCCACTTTTTATGTATTTTTTCCCCCCAAATCATGGTCCAATATTGTAACTGTCATAATTTATGTTGTGTTAAAAGTATTTACACTTTTCTTTTTAAAAAGATACGAGAGACATCATTCAATTTTGAGAATATATCCATTAAGTTGGCATTTTGATTAATCCAGATGCACGAAATATTTCTAAAGCGATGTGCTAACAACAGGACCAACATGAAGGAAGGCTTAGCCCTCCAACTCGGGACTCTTGATCTGATTGTGCATGCAGCTATGATTTAGTGTATGATCTGCTATCAGAAATTCGTCACTGTATGAGTATATATTTGTTGGGTTTTTGCCGTAATTAAAATAATCTGAAGCGAACTAAGTCACATGACATCCATCTAAGCAAAGATGTATGTCGACTGCCATATCTACACATAAGGTTTTCAATTTCTTGTTTTTAACAGTCGTGTTGTGAGAGAACTCCTTTTCAACGGTTCATGTACTTTGTTGGGACATTTACAATCGTTAATATTTAAAAATTTTCCGTATTGTCTTTTTATGTAAGATATACCAAAATAACTTCATTGCGAAACGCTGCTACTGATCTACATGTGATACAGCCGGTCTTATCCTACACTGTGGAGCTTGGTATGTTATTCAGTGAGTGTGACGAGTGGATGTTATAAGGTCATCTCTTGTGAGTTACGGATATTTTCCTTTTGAGTACAATGAGCTGGGCAACGGCTGAATGGCTAGTGCGCTGGCATTCGTTACCTGAGTCTGTGGGTTCGAGTCCCACTCTTGGCATGGGTGTTTGTAGAAATTCGGAATTGACTTTAAGCAGTAGGTCCCGGTCTAATTAGCCCTTGTGTAGCAAAAAGTTGACCTTAGTGCTCCAAACTAAAGCCTTTGAGTATAGTTATCCTTGTCATGTGGCGGGGGTTATATTCCTGAAAAATATCGGGATTGTCAAGATTTAGATTTTGTTTAGAATAGGATGTTTTAGGATCTAACAAAAATGAGGAAAATTACTGTTGTCAGGTTGAAGCAACTGGTTATATTTTTATGAATTTGGAAAACATAATTTATCAGCAATATCAACTATTTTGCAATACTTGCTCAACTTATCACCAAAATGAACAACATACACTATATTCCCAAATGTAGGATACATTGGTTGAAAGAGGAAAAGTGTATTTATTGTAAAAAATCAATGTACAGTTGACCACCTTTGGCTGCAATGAGTGCCTCGACTCTTAGGCATGGTTCCGACACATCTCGTATGTGTCGGCTGGGATTTTTCGCTATTCCTCGATTAAAGCCTCTGTAAGAGAACTGTTAGTTGATAGCATTCTCATCCGGAGACGAATTCGGCGTTCTAGCTCGCCCAGTAAGTATTTCGTACAATTGAAATGAACATTTTGAGCCGCCTAATCGAAGTTTTGTATATTTTGTTCATCAAACCCGGTCTTGACAGAGATCGAAGTGTGGCATGGATTGGGAACAGAGATCGAAGTGTGGCATGGTTTGGGACAACTCTAAAGCTAACGTTGATGCACAGGAAGATCGATTCTTCTTTAGAGTCCTCACTATGCATCTCTTGTCTCGATCGGTCAATTTGTGCGGCCTCCCAGGTTGGGAGTTTCGTCCTAATAGTGCGAATAGCCTTCTATCTTTGAATGATGCCTCCCACAGTTGATTTCAGTATGCTCAGATTACCAGCAATGATACCTAAACACTAATTGCTAAAGAAGCATCCTATGATCATACCTCTTTGGAAATCCGTGAGTTTGGCTTTGCGCACCACAGCAGATTTCCAATGAAATTTAAAGTTTTGCTAGGCGATCACGTTTATATGTACTTCGTAACACTCTCAGTGCATCCTCTTTTGCACTTGCGAGTTGTCTAATTTTTGCGTATTCGGAGTTTTTCGATTACTTTCGGCAATACAGTGTATATACTCTAATTTAACTCGTCTATTAATATGTATCTTCACTTTCCATATCATGTGTTTGGTTATCTTAAAACTTTGATTTTTTTAAAAAAATGGAATTGATTATGACGTATTCTATATCAAGGATTTGTTTGCTCCTCCCCCACCCCCCTTCCCAGTTTCAGCAATTTATACAAATTTCTTTCAAAGTTCTTCAAAAGAAATCTTTAAAGTTTTTTTTTAAAGTCTTCATTTAAGTTCAAGTTATGGTTGATGTTAGGGTTGATATTTGGAATGTGGGTGAAAAATGTTAACGCTTCATCTCAACAGGAGCGTAAAAAGTACCGTCTTTGGGGGAGGAACTGTAGGAGTTAAGCCTACTGACTGCAAAGTGCAAAATTTCCTGTTACTATGAAAAATAATTATTCTGCAAATTTTTCATAAAGTTTTCTGGAAGTTAAAAAGTATTCAAGTATTAATCAAGTACATTATGCTTATTGTTCCCATTAATTTTTACTTCATGTACATTTGTCTGATATTAAAGAATTAAAAAAATGAAAACTGTTCTTGACATTAATTAGTTTTTTTTTGCGTTAAAAAACTTTACATCCTGAGGGTAAGTAAGAATCAGACATTGAAAAGTTAGTGAAAACCAGAAGCATACCTCAGATATAAAATATTCAAAGATGGACATCATAATTAACAGTATATAGTCGAAAACCTCAGTTGGAAGAAAAATATCTCAAGCAAAAAGGATGACTTAAAAAAAAAAAAAGTCCTTGATAGTCCTGAATTATCTGGAGAATGCCACTAAAATAATGCCACATAAGTGATCAAACTTTTGTCATGAAATATTCTGTATTGAATATTTTTTTTCATTTTTCATTTTTTTAAAATTTACTTGTTTTAAATATATATATGTTAAAAAGAATATGCTTTTAAACTAAAATTATTTTTTCTTGCTGCAAGATTTTTCTGAATTTCATCAAGGCTTGAAGCCACTTTTTTGTTTAAATATCTGACAACATGAATTAATTGCATATTTTCTTATATAACTTATCTATCCTTATACAAATTTTCATCATTATAATTTGTTTGATTTTGAAATACTCCTGAATTAACTTAGATATTCTATTTGAGAGATGTTGCAAAAACTGGTCTCAGCTAATTGTTTTTTCTGTGAATTTTCTTTCAGCATTTTTGTCCAGATTATTTTTCTTATAGCAACAGTCATGAGTTCTGTGTGGAAAAGACTTCAACGAGTTAATAAAAGAGCTGCAAAGTTTCTTTTCATAGCTTCTTATCAAGAACTTATTGTTGAGTGCACTTCAAAATGGTATGTTAATTTTGCTATAAAATTTATATTTAAAAGTATTTACAGAAGTGTTAATTTATTGTGAAAAAGTTTAATTTAAAAATTTGTCACCATCTTACTTTGGAACTGTTTAAGCAGCATATGTCAAACTCATGAATTTATTGTGATATCTGTTTGTGCCACATAGGATTTTTAATCTTTCTAAGAAAATTTTATGATGGAATTGAAGAACTCTGAATTTTAATTTTGTTTTATTGTTCTTAGGTTACCTACAAAGCTATGTGTTGTTTGGACTCGACGAAGTCGAAGAGTTGTTACTGAGGTATGAAAAAACTATGTGAAAATCATTCTATGAATAAAGTAATACATTTTCTAATCTTGCTATGGTTTAGCATTTTATTGCATTAATTCTATGATACTCTATACTACATGCTCTAGCAGCAGATAAATCAGCTAAAATAAAATCATTTTAAAAAGTGGGATAGGGTTTTTTGTGGCTAATTAAGGGGCTGGTTGCATCCAGTGTTAATAAAAATGAAGCAAGGTGTTGCGGCGACCTGTAAATGTCTGGAGGAAGTACAATATAATAGTCATGTCAAGATAGGTTGTCAGATTAAATAATTTTTGACACCTGTAAAAAAAATCATGTGCAGGTCTATGTTTAAAAGAATGTTAACTTATTAGTTTTCAAAATTTTATCAGGAAAAGAATGTAAGAATAATGAATTACAGTCTGTATTTGTCCATTGTCTTATCACGAATCATTATATAGTGAAAAATTTTGTTATTAACTACACTGCTGGCTACTGTAAATGCAACACCCTGAAGGAAACATGCAACATGAAATTTACAACATGCATTAGCGGAGGTGAGATATGCAAATGATTAGAATTTCAGCGCAGACGCACATCACGCGCGCCTGTGGAGCCACTTCAAAGCGCTATTTAAAGCTTGGAGATTTCGACGATTTCAAGTTCGGCAATTGTGTTTTTCTTGTGGTTTTTTCAAAAAAAAAACTATCAATTATGCCTCGTCGAAAACAGCGATCATCTTTTGATCAAGTATCCGAGTTCGACAGAGGAAGGATAGTGGCCTACCGAGATTGTGGATTATCTTTCAGGGAAATCGGTAGTCGTGTTGGACGAAACCAAACAACTGTAATGCGGATATGTGATCGTTGGATGCAGGAGGGTACGGCGGACCGGCGTGTTCGATCGCATCCACCTCAGCGCACCACTTCACGTGATGACAGGCAAATTGTGCGCATGGCAGTGACGGATCGCTCAGTCACATCACGAACCATAGCACAGCACACGCAGTCTGTAACGCATCATCCAGTGTCTGCGCGTACCATTCGACGCCGTTTACAGCAGAGTGGTCTGTCCGCAAGACGTCCATTGCTTTGTCTACCCTTGACGCAGAACCACAGACGTCTCCGCCGCCAATGGTGCGATGACAGAAGGATGTGGACGGCAGAATGGAATGAAATTGTCTTTACTGACGAGTCACGCTTCTGTCTGCAACACCACGATGGTCGCATTCGAGTCTGGAGACACCGTGAAGAGAGGATGCTGAACAGCTGCGTTATGCACCGCCACACTGGTCCTGCACCGGGTATTATGGTATGGGGCGGTATTGGATATCACTCTCGCACACCTCTAGTACGCATTGCCGGTACTTTAAACAGCCAGCGCTACATCTCCGAGGTGTTGGAGCCAGTTGTCCTTCCTTACCTTCAGGGGTTGCCCACAGCCATATTTCAACAGGATAATGCGCGACCACATGTGGCACGCATTGTCCAACGGTTCTTCGTCAATCGCCAGATTGAATTGCTTCCCTGGCCGCCTCGCTCTCCGGATCTTTCGCCGATAGAAAACATGTGGTCCATGGTTGCTCTACGATTGACCCAGATTCCATCCCCAGCTGCTACAGCAAATCAACTTTGGCAACGTGTGGAAGCTGCTTTGTCTGCTGTACCCCAAGAACTCATCCAAAGTCTCTTTGAATCAATGCCGAGGCGTGTGGCAGCGGTGATCTCCAACAATGGCAGCTACTCTGGCTGCTGATTTTGGCAGGAACCACACTTCACAGAAGTCTATAAATTTAATCATTTGATACTTGGTCAACATGTTATCTACAAAATAAATTTTGTTGTGATATCTCTTGTCTTTCTTGGTGTTGCAATTTGGGTGGCCAGCAGTGTATATATTTCAAAAAATTCTTCCTTTTATAAGAGTTCTAAAACAGCCCATGGCCTTTTTTGCAGACTTTCTTTAATTTGCACTGCCATTTATTATTGAACTCTAGTTGATTGTTTGTATCTTAGTAAACTAAATTGAAAATTCATTTTTGCTATATGGAACTCAGAGATGGGAACATAATACACCATCATAACAAATTTACAAATTGTTCTTTTTTCCTTTCATAGCCTGTAGAATGGATACCTGTTCCATCAAATCCTTTAAGAGGCTCTGTTGTTTGGCCAGTTCCAGAAAACAAAGATGTAACTATAACATTATTTAAAGATCCAAGGAGTAATGAATTTGAAGACAAGTGCTGGACATTTTCTATTGAAGATGTAAGAGACCTTTTGTTACATCATTTTATAGATGTTTTCTCTTGCTTTATTATATAAAATCCAATCACTACTGAATAATTTTCAATTGCTGCCTCTGACAAGTTTTTGTAAAGTTAATGTTTTTGAGATCCATTTCCCTCAAATGTAAAAATTGTCAGTACATGCCTGTAATTCAGCACAAACTTTTTTCGACCATAACCCACTTTCTTTAAATAAAAAATTTGCCCAATGAAAATCTTTTGGTAATAGCAAAAAAAGTTTTGCTTACCTTTTTCACTTGTTTTTGCCATTCTTTTATGACTAAAACTTCATATTTAAATATTAGTATGAAGTTGTATTTCATTAAGGTAAAAATCAACAAAAATTGAAAATTTTAAACCTCATTTATTTATAAAAAACTAAAATACAAAAAAAATAATGAGAAGGACCTCAGATAATATTTGTTCAATATCTGGTTAAATATTAGTGCTACTATCGTAACATCTCCTGTGTTAGGTCTTCATTGCTGTTTGGTTTTTATAGCTACTCATTTTGAAAACCCAATCTCAAGTAGAAGCAATGTAAGCATAGGCTTACAGATTGACTGATACTGTATTTAACAATATCATATCATATATTTTTAACTTATTAATTATATAAATAAAAATATTAAAAATGTATAATTACAGAAAATTCAAAGCATACTTTTTAATTAAATAATTCAGTACAATGTAAGTTGACTTCAAGCTACCCATGACCCCTCTGTGAGTTATGACTCACAGTTTGCACATCTCTGCTTAATTTATATAATTTCTTTTCTGTAAAAAAAAAAAAAAATCACTGTGGGATTTACATGAATAAATTTTAGCAATTTGTTGGATACTGTGTTAAAATTCAAGGAATGATAGCAGGACTTTGGAAATCAAAAATCCATTCTTACAAAATTTTCTCTGTGCTTGGAATTTTTTTGTTTTGTTATTAAGTTAAAACAAGTTTTATTTATTTCATATGAGAGGATATATTTTTTCTGCCTAGTTTTAGGTTGATCCTAATTCTGATTATAAAGATTTGAGAGAGAGTAATATTTATAATTATTGAATTTTATGAGTATGAAATAGAAATGAAAGAAAAGTTTTTAATTCTATAAATGAAATATGTGGAAAATATGTAGAAAGTACATATTGAGAGATTAAAAAAATATATATATAGGTTCTCTGATATTTCTTTATATTACCAGAATAATTGTGTAACTTTCGACTGCAATCTATTTTTAAATTTTGCTTTTTCTTTTGTAGCGATGATGATATTTTTGTGCATTTTGAAATGTATGCGAAATAAGATTTTAAATATTACAATGAAGGTTCCATGCTTAATATTTCCTGCATAATGATTGAGATTTCGTATAGCATACATCACATGTTAAAATATTGAACTGGGCCATCAGCTGTATTACTTCTGATATTAAGCAATCCCTTGCCCTCACCCCATCCTACCTAAATGACTTCTTATGTGTTGTTCTATACATTATTATTATTATTATTATTTTGTGTGTGTGTTTGAGAGGGAGAGAGAGACAGTGAAACAAGTATAGGCATTGTTTCTTGCAAAGCAGTGTAACGTTTTCAATTGGTGACAACCTCTGAGAGATATAGCCATTAACTAGCAAATTATCCCAACTGTTAGCTGCTTTCTGGGCCAGTGTGCACATCAAATTAACAACTGGGACCCAGTGGCGTACCTAGACCATTTGGGGCCCGGGGAGGATTTATTTTTGGGCCCCCCCAAGAAATATGGCAATTTTTAACTTTTTCTAATGACATCTAGCCTTTCTTTGCCTTAATCAGACAGTTTCCTTAGGCTATTGACCTGTGCAGACAGTGGCGTGCTCAGGATTTTATTCTGGGCGGTCAAGTTCGTCCATGTGCTAGGGGTCATCAATTTCCCTGACGCCCTATTATCAGGGTGGACTAGAAGGGGGTGTTTTCTGGGGGTTATTCCATACCCCCCCCCAGCCGAAGGGGGGTCCGGGGGTCCTCCCCCGGAAAATTTTGAAAATTAGGTGTTAAGTAGTGCCATTTTAGGCTATCTAGAGTACTAGATGCCACTTCTTAAAAATCATATATCTATGAATTCGAATAAAATATTTAAAGCGACGTCCCCGTCATTATTAGAGTGAAATTCTAACAAGAAGTGCTTTTTAAAGCAGATACGCGACGAAACAGTGCGTGCGTGTCCTGTTGAAAAAAGACGCCTTCAATACTTTGATAGGCAAGGGTTCGGTTCGCGGATAGTACTATAGAAGTGTATAAACAGCGTTCGGCACTTGGCTTTAGAAATACTGTTTCTGGCACTGTATAGCGCTAAAATTGTAACAATAAAGATCGCTAAAAATGTAAGTGCAATAAAGATCGTAATGGTAAAGAATAAATAACACAATTACTATTAGGCCTATACGAAACATTTTTGCATTATTTTGTAAATTAAAAAAAATTATTTTAGCTCTGTGGCTCCCGCTCCCGAGCAATCGAACCAATGACGTACCGCACGGCACAGCGCCGAGACCAACGTTCTAACCGCCTGAGCCATGAGCTCGCTAACTTACTGTTCGGTACAAGGTTAAAATCAATTGTACGGCGCTGGTTTTCGTTGTATGAATTTTTCGTCAGCCCAGGGTGAATGGTAAAAGTCTTGGCCGTTTGATTAATAAAAGCGATAATAGTTAAAGACAAAATTCATATTAAAAAGAAAAGGAGCCATTTTGGCGTCAATACTTACTTATAATATTCAGGTAGCTTCACAGAAAACCAAGAAATACCTCACTTTGATCTACGTTAACTTTATTGGTAATTCAACTTTAAAAATTTTTACTTTTCACAAGGCAATACACATTCACAGTATCAGTATGAAAAAATAGAATGGGAATACCTCGAAAATGCCATGTTGTGTGAAACCATGTTATATGAGACCCAGAGACATTTCCAAAAAGGGGTGGGATTGCGTTCTGAAAACTTATTAAAAACAAACATTTTTTAAAAATTTCATATAAGCAAGCTAAATTAAGAATTCTGTAATTTCTGTCTTTTTCTAACTTTTGCATCAGAAAATTGTCTAATTCTCTCATGAAAGTTTATTTTCATAGCCAACTTGTTCTCGATGAATAACATTGCTAGGCCATTTAGTCTGATTTGGCTCATTGTTGAGCGCAAATAGTTTTTGATGACTTTCAGTTTCGAAAAACTTCTTTCACAAGTTGCAACTGAAATGCAAATCGTCAAAAACAACTTTAGTGCTAAACACAAGTTTGGTACTGACTCTTGAAATTCCATATCAACAATGAACTGTAAAACTTGAAGTGCTGACCACTTTTTGACTTCCTCTGTATTAATATTTGAAGGTTATCATTATGGAATGGAATAATATATCTCCTAATGAAGCATTCAAACTGGTTCAATCTATGCAGAAACGATTGATGGAGGTCCTTAGACGTAAGGGCTATCTGACCCGTTAAGTCTTCGTCTTTTTATTTCTGGCAAAACCTCGTCCTTAGAAAATTCGTCTTAACTTTCAGTTAGACGAGAAATAAGTTCTGGCAATTTCTCATCTGGAGCTTTGATCAAATTAACCGACTGCAAGACTTCAAATTTGTATGAATGTTCTCCATGGATTTTGTTCTTGTTTGGATTTCCAAATACAACCTACCTACACATTGGAACATGGACATCCTTAGTTCTTCTTGTAAAGATAAACACTCGTCTTTAGCTTTTTCACCCGGCATCATCTTTTTCGATCTTTTTCTGCCTCTCTTTTCAATAGCAATTCCCATTTCTTCACATTTCTGGGAAGTGAAATCCAAAGCATCACTAACTGAAGATTCTCTGCTTTCCTTAATAAAAATTTCCAATGCTCTTAGTTTATTTAAAGCCTTGTCCAAGGAAATCCCCTGAATTTGCAGGTAGTGTTGAGTGTGGTTGATTTCCTCCAAAATGTCTGACCACAGGCATAGAAACGCTATAAACTTAAAATCGCAAACATTTGCCATTATAATCTGGGCTGATCCTCTTGTATCTAGGTTTTCAGACTCGTCGCACAGCTTCTCCACTGCATCGATCAATTTTCCAAATTTTCCAAAACGCACAACATTATTCAAATTTTTACGCCAAAGCCAGAATCTGACACAAAGAATCAGCCTGTAATTTCCAGGCTCATCGTCGTCATCCGTCAGTCTTTCCTCAACCTAATGCTTAAATCAGGACTTCTGACACCAGAAAACTAACCAGTCTATAACAGGGCATGATTTAGAAAATTCTTGACTTTAGGCACAACTCGGGATGGGGCGATGGGGGCCCCCTAACAGTGATGTGGGCATAAAATTTCCAAACTTGACACATAAAAAAAATAATCATGAATCATTGTGAAAGTATCATTTTACTGAGAATTGGCTATTTGAAGCGTAGAAGCCTAGAGCATTATCAAATAACAAAAAGAAATACAACATATTAACTTCTTCATTAAATTAAAACACCAATACAATGCAACCAGAAAAACTTAGTAATCCCTTATATGCACTATAACATACATATGAACTATACATATAACTATACATATGATGAACCAATCAATCAAATTTGAAAGGATATATAAAAAAATTGATATTGAAAAAGGTAAAATAAAAAAACTGAATTGGAAATTTTCTTTTTTTTCTTTTAAAATAAAAGTTTTGGGGGGCCCCCAAAATTCAGGGGCCCCTAGGCCCGGCCTTGCCAGGCCTAATGGAAAATCAGGACCTGATCTATAAGGACTTTGCCTAAAATAAAGACTATCAGCCTATTTAATGATTTTCATGCGTTTATTGCACTTCTAGGATAAATACGGTTACGTACAAAAATTTAAAATTCACCAAGAAAAGTTCGTGGGTTCTGGAATACGACGAAGAATGTCGGGCGATTCTCAGCAACTCAGCGTCAGCTCTATGGCATCTCTCAGCACCATAGGCGTAGCGTGCTTATAACTTTTTTTTTTTGGGGGGGGGGGGGCACGAATTGAATTCAGTTAGGGCCCTCCTCAGCGCTTTGACTACCGGACGGTCCTTAAAATATGAAATATTGGGATTTTTTGAAATTGAATAAAAATAGAATTGATGTTTGAGTAGTTAGTTATACAATGAGAAAAATAAATAAAGTATTAATAAAATCAGAAAAAAATATAGCTTCGAATTTATGCTATGGATCATATCATTGTTAAAATCTATGTTAAGGCTAAAGACATAATCGGAATCTTCAGTTTCACATTTTGAAAAGGCGGCAAAAAAAACCAGCTTTCTTAAAAGTTTTCTACAATTTTATGGTTTTAACTGAACTTCTATTAACGTTTTAATTTATTTCGAGATAAGTTGGGGGGGGGGGCACGTGAAATGTTGGAAGTCGCTAAAATATGCAAGTGTAATATTTTATAAAAACAATAACGTTGTTCTCTGATTTTTTTTAAAATTAAAAATGCAGTTTTTTGTAGTAAAGTTATCATTCAATTTTAAAAAAGGCCCCTGTCTTGGGGCCCCCTTAGTAAGTGGGGCCCGGGGCGGACCGCCCCCCCCCTTGGTCCGCCACTGCTGGGACCCTGCTGGGTACAGATGTGTTAGATGCACCTCGTTGCCAAGTTGGCGATTTCGTGAAGTTTTGCGATTTTGTATTTGGTGTGGCAACCATGCGATTTTGGCGAGATTTTGTTATTTTGTGGCAACCCAGTTTGAACGGCTAGTTGTGTGTGTTTGTTTGCGTGATATAATATGGTGGCCATGTTGTTGCGAAATATTAATGACGTATTTTGGATAGTATTAGATGTAGATTTTACTTTGGTGTTGCCAATTTGTATTTTTGTTGCTTTTAGGATTTTGTTGTTGCCAGATTCGGTTGTGTCTTGTGTTTTGCGTCATTGAATTTTTTTAACGTTCTATAGTGTAGTAATATTATGTTGTGGCAACGGTTTTTGAATTTTTCGTTTATGTTTTAATTCAGCTTTTAAGTTTCAGCTAGGATGCAGCTTAGATACAATAATCTGGTTGTATATTTCAATTTATTTTTGTTCATTTATTTATTATCTGTGCAGTATTTAGTGTAATTTAGAAATATTAGGGGATTTTAGTGTCTAAAATAGAGGCGATATAATGAAAATTGTTCGTTTGAATTTGTGCTGTAATATATGTTTAATGAAGAAATATATATTTAACCAAGGTGTTTTTTATGTTTATTTAAATTAGTTATTATTAGTTGGATTGACTAGTTGTATTATACTGACTTTTTTAGCAGGGGGGGGGGGGGCCCACCTAACAAATTTCTCATTAATTTTAAGGTTTTAGTTTTTGTATTCATGCAGCCATTTTTAGATATATATTTTTAATACAGCCGTTTTTAGATACTTTTGCGTATGTTTTAAAGTAGCGGTTGAGCATTTCTGTTTAGGTTTTGAATTTTAATACAGCCGTTTTTAGATATATTTGCATATGTTTTAAAAAAGTGGTTGAGCATTTCTGTTAAGGTTTTGAAGTTTAATACAGCCGCATTTAGATATATTCATGTATGTTTTAATGTAGCTGTTGTGGATTTGTGTCATGTTTTTGAAAGTTTATTATTGCCATTGGTAAGTTTGTTTTGAATTTATTTTAATATTTGGGTTGTTATTGATATTTTGTGTATATCTGTTATTTTAAGCGTAAAATGTCCGCATAGACTTGTTTTGGCGACAAATTTGCGACTAGTTGGTGCCAAAAACTTTTTGTCGCCAAGGGAGGTGTATCTGGCACATCTGTTCCCTACGCTGCAGTTGGTAACATTGTTTTATAATTGTTGACTCAAATCATTTCTATATTTGTTGGAATAGCATTTTATGATTATTCATTGATCTTATATATTTTATGGTAAGTCACAGCTATCTTTTTAGATATCTAATTGAAATAGGATTAAAAAAAATCTGCTTGGATTCATTGTGTTTTTTATGATAATAAAAGTTATTCAGCTATTGAAATGACAAAGTCACACAAAGCAATATACTATCAATCAATTTTGACTGTTGATCTTACAGTACTTCCTTCAAGGCCACATTTATTTATTCCTGTAATATGCATAAAGAACTGTATAAAGAATATTTAAGTATTTAAAGCTTTATTTTTCATCTAGGTTACAGAAACTGGCAAACGGAGACAGGTAGCTTTGGCATCCATTAATATGAAAGAATATGCAAGCATAATGCCTCAACAAAAGGAAGTTAAACTAAAGTTGAAATCTGTGTCAAAAAAAGTCAGTGAAGTTGTTTTAAGATTTACTCTGTCATGTAAATTGTTGAGAGAAGGAAAAGCAACGTGAGTACTGAATCATGTTGAATTAATTTTGAAATTTGGTTGTTGTTTTTATTAGTATTTTCCTTGGGTTATTTTAAATCACTGATATTTTCTTACAGAGATGAAGATATGCAAAGTATAGCTAGTCTTATGAGTATTGGCAGTATTTCAGCAGCTGATGTTGGAAACTTGGATGATTTTGAAGATGAGTGTGATTCAGATAAGTCTGAAACAACATCTAAAATATCGGAAATTGCTTCTCAGCTTGGGATGCTTGCAAAAAGTGCTACTTTAGATACTATTAGTTCAACTGAAATAGGTAAAATGGTATTATTAGGATCATTTTTACCTGATTGGCTTCTTGTTTCATATGCATTTAGCTTGGGAAGTGTTAAAAGTTTTTTCTTCAGTCAAATTTCTGACTGGGCATTAAATTAAGAGGACAATTCTACTGTATATGTTTTTGTATTGTATAAATAAATGTGAAGATATTTTAATTTATCTCTGACTTTCAATTCACTTTGGTAACTCAAATCATGAATGAGTGTCATTAAAACTAGTTTTGATTACAAAGTAAGAAAATTTCTTCAACATTGATTTTAAATCTTCATATCAGAATGATAAATTTTTTTAAAAATAAAAAATCTTGAATAGTTAATTTTTATTCTTTGATCAACTTATAACAACAATATGGTCATGCAGGTTCTATTTACTTTGGTATCATAGTGTCTTCCTGCAAAGCTTTTCATTTACTCTTGTCACAATTGTATAAATTTGTACAATTTGCTTATGTTCCTAGAGGAATTTTGTATAGTTTTACAACTGAACAGATGTTTCCAACTGTGTATACAAATTTTAAGCAAATAGTATTTTGAGATAGGTTATAAGAATTTTTTGTAGAGATGGATCTTTGGCAGACACATCTATAGAAAAAGCTGTGGATAACAACATAAATATTCATTTGAGTTTATAGTGGTTCTGTCTTCCTTAACATACTGCAAATCTAATGAATATTTAATTTATTCAAAAGAATATTGACTTTAGTTTTAGAAAAATGAGAAATAAGAGTTTTTAGGATTTTTTTTCTTTTTTTTAAGTTTAGTTAGCTTCAAAAAATTATCAGTATTAACTCTGTTTGCATTATTTATGTTTTTAAAAGATGACTTATTTTACTATGTATGATTGAATAGCACTTTCAAATGATTTGTAATGAGATTTTGTTTATATAAGGAAATACAAAGGTATGCTATTGAAGATATACATTATTTAAATAACAAAATTTATGTTTGTTTCGTTTCATAAGAAACTACATGAAAGCTGCCTTTTATGGTAGTCAAGTAGTTCACTTTAAATACATTGTTGTATGCATTTTATGAGAACCTAATGTGCAGTCCATAATAAATTTGTACAGCTTTGGGTTGAATGATCAGTTTAATTGATCTAATGTAATGATGTTTAGTTGATATCACTATTGAACCTTGTAGCAAGCATAAATTTGTATCTAAGCTTTAATTTATTTTAATTTCTCTTGTAAAATTAGATCTTATGCATTGTACTAATCCTTCTTAGCTTCAAACCCAAAATTGAAAAATTCAGAATAATTTGATACATTTGTGATAATTGAATAATTTTCTTGCTTTGTTTTTGCAAGTTGTTTATAATAATACCTGTATAGAGGGTGAAAGGGTTCAATATCAGGTTGCATAATTATATAGTTTGAACAAGGAAATTTCCATTTTCTAATTATTTTTTACTATATTATATTATACTAGCGGAAAACCTATACTTCGCTATGGAGTACATTCTCAATTAAATGCAACAGTCAATGTATGCAATTAATGCAAAATAAAAAAAAAAAAAAAAAATTATAAAGAAATCGTAACGGTTATTTTTATAGGCAAAATAATGTAGAAGAAAATATTCAAATTAAATCTAATAGAACATACTAAAGAATATAGTACAGTGTGAGGAACATATCTTTTACTGTATTTTAATATTTTTTTGGATAATGTCCAATCGTTTGCCGCATTAGCAAGAAAATAAATATTTTTTTATCTATTTCGTTGTTATGCATGTGATGATAAATTAATTTAAAGTACCTGAAAAAGAAATCACATAATCAGCATTTAAAAAATTAAATTCTGAAAATTAAGCTTTAAAAAATCACCAAAAATCAGGAAAGGGAGGTAAAGATTCGAAAAAAATTTCTTCTTAAAAGAATTTTTATGATTTTTCTCGTGATATAAATTTTATAACTCTCAGATTACTATTTTAAATGCAAACTTGAAAAAAGTGACAAAAACAGCTTAAAAATTTCATTTTAAAAAATCTAAGAAGAATTGTTGAAAAATCTTTCTTAGTGCACCCCTACACTATAAGAAGAATCGCCATGCAAAATTTCAGCCCTTTTGGTCCAGCGGTTTGGTCTGTGCGTTATCTGTCAGTCAGTTACAGATGTGTTTTATATACAAGGTGCGCCCATAAAGTAACCGGACAATTTTTTTTATTAATAAGAAAAATATTACTCACCTTCAAATAAATTTATCTCCTTCAAAATAATTGCCAAAGGAGTCTATACTATTTTTCCAACGTTTCTTCAAGCCATCGAAACACTGTTTATAGGCATTGGAAATAAACGTTTGCAAAATATGCATAACATTTTATTTAATATCCGAGAAGTTTTCAAATATCTGTCCTTTCATGGCCATCTTAAGCTTTGGAAAAAGGAAAAAATCAGTTGGCGATAAGTCGGGAGAATATGTTGGGTGATTCATCACTGTAATTGAATGCTTTAGCAAGATATTGCTGTACAGAAATTGCTGTATGGGGCCTAGCATTATCGTGTAAAAGAAACCAATAGCCAGAATCAAACAGTTTCTTCCTAACTCGCCTTATTCCGTTTCTTAATCGAAAAAGCACCTCCTTGTAAAAATACTGATCAGTTGTTTGATTTTAAGGAACAAATTATTGGTGAATAAGTCCTTTGTAATAAAAAAAATGCAAAATCCATGAAAGGACAGCGATTTGAAAATGTCATGGATATTAAATCAAATGTTACGCGTATTTTGCGAACGGTTAGTTCCAACGCCTATAAACAGTGTTTCGATGACTTGAAGAAATGTTGGAAAAATTGTATAGACTTCTTTGGTGATTATTTTGAAGGCGATAAATTTATCTGAAGGTGAGTAATATTTTTCTTATTTATAAAAAAATGCCCGGTTACTTTATGGGCACACCTTGCATATATAGATTTAACAGTATCAGTTTTTACTTAACCCCCTTCCTTCTTGCTCCTGTCAAAATTATGGGGGAGGGGGAGGTTTCGCCCTCTATTTCTCATGCCCGTGATATTTCTGGGCTGGAGTGTACAAAGTAACACACCTAAAAGATTAAAAACAATCCCTTTCATTTACCCTGAAAATTTTTTATTTCTTATTTTACATACCAGATGGCAGCACCAGACTATTTATAATGTAATTGGGGATGAGTTTTTTTTTAACTAGATGTGGCAGATCAAGAAATAAATGGAATCCTCCAGAAAAAATAGGCACTTTTTTTTTACTGTTTTCTTAAAAATTATGCAATTGCTAAGGGATTAAAAAACTGCATTTCATTACAGTCGAACCCCGTTATAACGAATTTCAAGGGACCAAATGTTCTGTTTGCTTTATCCGGTGGTTCGCTATATCTGAACCATTAAGAAAAGTGCTAGAGTTCACAAAATGTGTAACTCATTAGTCGCACTGAGTATTCAATAATGATGTATTAAAAAAATGATAAAATCTATTAAAAATGATCATTAATGAATTAAATTGACTAAAATTGATTACATTAAACTGACATAATACTAATTAAATTATGTACAATAGGAAAACTGCGGGACCAAAATTTTCGTTTGTTATAGCCGTGAATTCGTTATATACTAGGTGCGCTGTAACGGGGTTCGACTGTATATCATGTCTTTGATCATGATTATAAATAATTTATTTTTTTACTGTTGAAGATGGGAAACCAGAATCTCATGGAAATGATAATTCAAGACATGTTGCTGATTGTGATACATCAGACCAAGATTTACTTAGTACATCATCCTCGTGTATCCTTGACACTTGCCAGAGTGAATCTAACTCGTATGAAAATGAGTAAGGAATATCATTTGTTATTATAAAAAGTTTTGCCTTTATTTAAGTTAAATACATGTTAGTTTAAGTATTTTTTGATTTTTTAGTTTAAGTATTTTTTGTATTCATGGTTAAAATTAGTTTATTCCTGTAATTTATTAGTTATTTATTCCTGTAGTTTATTCCTGTAATTTATTAGTTATCTATTTTAGAAATTTTTAATGATAGGAAAATAAGCAGATAATTTATGTAAGACTACTCTTTGCAAATTTTCGTACTGTTTATTTTTTCATTTAGTAAAATTCATAAAGTTAAACATTATATAGAGATGTTGCCTTAATACTATATAATGTTAGTGGTTTTTGTGCTGCTTAGTATGGTTTTCTTAGTATGAATACCTGCTGACGCTAGTTATATCTTTATACAAAGGAGTACCGAAAACTTGATTTTTATTGTCTAATTCAATGTAGATAAATTTTTACTCATTCATTAGTTGTAGGAGAAAACATTTTAGATTTTTGTTAACCCCTTAATGCACAATTTTTGTATTAATTTGGGTTAAAAAAATATTAAAATTCTTGCAGATAATTATAACTTATGTTTTTTTAGATTTGTTCATGTTAAAAAATATTTTCTTAAAATTTAAATTTAAATTATTGCAGTGTAAATAAACAATCAGCGCATCACTGCCATGTTTTTACAGTGTGCCATAATAATCTTTTATTATTGCATTATAAACTAACAAAATGATAAAGATTCCTGTGAATTGTAAAGACCCAAATTCCTAGAATAAATGCAATCTAACATTGAACATGCCATAAATGGACTTAAGATATTTGGATAAAAGCAATTTAATATTAGATGTGACACACATGGAGTTGTAGTATTTGAATGAACATAAAAGTGTGGTGCTCATGATGTTCATGGAGATGCATAACTCTGCAAGTAAATGTTGCCTGTGTATGTCACAGAACTGTGCATTAAGCAGTTAGTGTGTGGGCTTTAAAGACAGAGAGACATAGGGTGTTTTTAGTTGTTCTTTATAAGTGGTTCTGGGGTAACACCTTTATTTAACAAATCGACAAATTATTAAAAAACAAATTGCAATTAATAAGAAAAGTTGCAGATGGAGGTTACCTCACTTAAATTTCATGATATGTGTAATTTTAGTTCATAGACATAAAATTCTGACTTCTGTTTCCTATTCAAGGTTTCAATAGAATGGGATCCTCTTTCATAGTGTCTGTTTCATTGATACAAACAAAAGTATTAGAAAAATGGAAGTAATATTTTCTGTTATTTCTTTCGGAAAGTTTTTTTGGGTCAACTATAAGATTGATTTGCATGGAGTGTTAGCTTCTTTTGTAGCACAAGGGCAAAAAGACCATGACTAAGCTTTGAAGGCTAGTAATCTAACCAACAATAGGGAAAATGGGCTTTGTGTTAGAAATGTACAAATTATCATTAAGAATAAAAATAATTAAAAGTTTTATGTGATTTTATTTTAAATACTTGTTTAATTTTATACTATATTAAATTTCTGTTGCTTATTTTTATGTTTTACTTTCAAGATCTCATTCCTCAAACATATCATTACCTGTAAATGAATCTGAGCTTTCTGTTGGTGGTGTTGGAGAACTATTAGCTTGGTGCAAAGATGTCACTAAAGGTTATAAAGGTGTTAATATTACAAATATGACAACATCTTGGAGGAATGGATTAGCATTCTGTGCTATTATTCATCACTTTCGACCAGATTTGATTGATTTTGACTGTCTGAATCCTAACAATATTAAAGATAACTGTAAAAAGGTAATTAAGCGAGCATATATATATGTTTTCTGTTATATTTGATTTTTACAATCTTGTATTATTACTATCACTGAATATTTTTATATTTTACTTTATGTATTATTGCCTTATAAAGATTTTAGTTTAACACTATGAGTAGTAATAAGTATTTTAATGAGTAATCTGTCTTTCTATTCACAACAATGTAATCTTAACATTTTAATATGATGGAAAAAAAATACAGTATTTTTTTATATTATCTGGCAGTTATTATTTTTAAAACTTAAATAATGTGTTTATTGTTATGACAATTTATTGAAATTAATTAAATCAATGCAGAACTGATAAGTAAATGATTGTACAAAGTAGTATTTTTCCTTCTGCTAAGGAAATAAATCCTATATTGAAAGTAATTAGAGGATTTGGTGCTTTTTCTTTAGCGGGGCGCAAATGATAAATCACCAAATATGGCTCACATGTTACGTTTTTCGTTTTTTTTTTTATTATCTTGGTTGCCAAGCTACGGCAATATGGCACAAATGTTATTACTGCAAATTTCGTAATGCGTTTATCACATGATTTTGTCAGGTGATTTATCCTGACAGATTAGAAAAAACTTGCAATTTGGAACTATTTTAAATGGGGCGGTTCAAGTTAAATTTTGTGTAGGGTTCATTCGGGAGTGGATATACACTCTTAGACAAAAAACAAACAAACAAACGACACAGCAAGAAAGAGTTATCCAAATGGGACGAAAATCGGTAGATGTGATGTACATGTACAGAAAGACAGAGGATTACGATTTGAGAAAAATTGGGTGATTTATTGAAGAGAAAGAATTTCACAAAGGGAAAAAGTCAGTAACGCGTTGGTCCACCTCTGGGCCATATGCAAGCAGTTCAGCTTGGCATTGATTGATAGAGGTGGCGGATACCCTCCTGCGGGATATCGTGCCAAATTCTGTCTGATTGGCGCGTTAGATCGTCAAAATCCTGAGCTGGTTGGAGGGCCCTGTCCATAATGCTCCAAACGTGCTCAATGGGGGAGAGATCTGGCGACCTATCTGGCCAAGGTAGCGTTGGGCAAGCACGAAGACAAGCAGTAGAAACTCTCGCCGTGTACGGGCGGGCATTATCTTGCTGTAATGTAATCCCGGGATGGCGTGATATGAAGGGCAGCACAACGGGGCGTAGAATATCGTCGACGTACCGCTGTGCTGTAAGGGTGCCGCGGATGACAACCAAAGGGGTCCTGGTATGAAATGAAATGGCACCTCAGACCATCACTCCTGGTTGTCGGCCCGTTTGGCGGAAGACAGTCAGGTTGGTATCCCACCGTTGTCCGGGGCGTCTCCAGACACGTATTCGCTGGTCATCGGGGCTCAATTCGAAGCGGGACTCATCACTGAAGACAATTCTACTTCAGTCAGTGACGTTTCAGGTCGAATGTGCCCGAATGCAAACGGGCTTGTCGGTGTACAGAGCACACCGCATTGGGTCTTCTAGAGAGTAGCTTGTGCAAAACGAGTGATGTAATTGTTTAAGCTTTAA
The DNA here is from genome assembly GCA_907164885.2 of Dolomedes plantarius. Classification (NCBI taxonomy): domain Eukaryota; kingdom Metazoa; phylum Arthropoda; class Arachnida; order Araneae; family Dolomedidae; genus Dolomedes; species Dolomedes plantarius. The sequence continues at coordinate 52,079,235 of OU015501.1, read as the reverse complement.
GATGGATTTTGTAGGAAACAGGCATGTGATAATATTTTGTATGGAGAATGGTTCGATATCGAATGCTTTGGAATGTGAGAGATGTAATGGAAATAGGGAGTTGTGTGAACGGAAGGATATTTCGGATGGGTTTGAATGCATATATTTGTGTAAAACATAAAAAAGTATGTTTCTATTTCACGTTTTGTATTTTATGGATTGCTATCGTCAGCAGATTAATGGCGTAGCCGGCTTGTAGACAGATCCACGTGAGGTAACAGTTAGGATCTTAGTGTAGCGGAGGCGGCGCCAAATACGCCTGCGGGGTTTATACAGCCAGCGGTAGGTTTGTTGTACTGTTGATATCACCCGTAGATTCATGACATAGCCGGATCTTCGTGAGGTAACAATTAGGGCCTGTTCACATAGGAGTCCGGTAGCGGAAGCGTAAAAGGAAAGATGGCGCTGAGACGGAAATAAACCAATCATAGGCGTTAAAAATTTCGTTGCTAATCGTTTGGAGGTTTGTCATTGGTTAAATATATTTCAGTACTTCAACGCTTCCGCGACTTCTATGTGAACAGGCCCTTAGGACAGTAGCGTAGCGGGGGCATCACTCACGTACCAAATACGCCTACAAGGTTTATACAGTCAGCGGCAGGTTTGTTTAAAAATTTGCTATCGCCAGCAGATTCATGACGTAGCTGGCCGTAGACGGACCCATGTGATCTAACAGTTAGGGTCGTAGCGTAACAGAGGCATCGCTCACATGCCAAATACGCCTACGAGGTTTATACAACCAACGGTAAGTTTGTTTTACGAACTTATTCCAATGATTACGCTTACAATTGAGCATTTCGTAGCACTGCGCTTGCATTTGATCTTGCGAGACGCGTCTGTAATACTTCAATTTTCCGCAAGAGAAAAATAACCGTGAGGGGAAAATAAACAATGTTTGCAGCAAACCCTCAAATGCACCAAGCCCTTGGCGTAATATTTACGCCAACTTGGCGACCAAGGTAGCTATCCCGATACGTGCTTCCCTAGCCGGCTTCATAGGGTTGCCAGACTTAGGTGTTTTTATTTTCGTCAATAGCGATACTTGGTGGGGCAAACGCCAAGCGCGCCCGGCTAAAGGAAAAGTACCAAGGATTTAGTGTTACGACGACATTCCGCTTTTTGCGTTGTCTTGTTGGCCCAAAACTTTGCTGGCCGGTTATAGCCTTAAACTATTCTCTTTTAAGAGGTATAAAATATTTAAATAGCAGCGCTCATACCTTAGGTTGAATGGAAGGAAAGTTGATGCGAGATTTAAAGAAATTGGTTTAAATTTAAAAACTAAAAATAATACATATCATAGACAAAACGGCTACGGTCGCCAGTACAACAGCAACAGCAACAACAACAAAAAAGTAACTAGTGCTGTCTGCTGAAGCCTGCTGATAACTGAACAACTGAGTTCACACGAGCTGACTTTTAAAAGAAATAGTATATGCACATGCTATATATAGAAATCGGCCAGGTAATTTGCATACGCTTGTACTGACTGACCAATTGGAATATATCACGTGCTGATACTATTTGGCCAATCCGAGTTGACACGTGGCGTACTCGGAAACAAGAATGCATGATATATTTTTATAAAAGTTACGATTTCGTTATCGTGCAGGAAAAACATATACCGGGTAACTAGCTTAACTTAATCCCGATTAAACTTTGTTTTTACCGCGATATCTAACAGTTCTCTTCCATCAAGTGAAAAAAAGGGACATCAGAGTAACAAATACCACTACGTAGATGTCGTTTTCAAGAAAACTTTATTGGTCGTTCTACAGAAGGTCGTTCGCACTTTATGGAAACTATTTTGATAGTTAAGTTTTATGTATAAATACCGTATTTTTTGCGGTAATTTGCTTCTATCTGATAGCTATGGTTCTTAACAATAGCTCTAGCTCGAATTTTCCATGAAAGTAAATTTTTTTTTTATTGCTGTCATGTCAATTTTATCCCATTCCTCTTGGACCGTTTTCCAAAGTCCGTTCGGTGTTCTTGGATGCCGTTTTCTTAAGACTCGTTTTAATAAACCGAAAGTGCAAAATTCTACTGGAGAAGCGTCAGGTGATTTTACAGGTATTTCATTAAATAGGATGCACTTTATTCCTGTTTCTGATTCTTTCTTTGCTAAATAAGCGGCAGTTGATTTAGACGTGACTAGAAGCTTTGTCCATATGATGCTGAACTTTATCAATGTCCTTTCCATATAAGCCTGGAATTTCTTCTTCAAAAATTTGGTTCTAAAATATTCTGTTGATAATAGTGAATTAATTTTCGCTTTACTTGAGACCTTTTTTGATTTTTAATTTGCCGTAGTAACAAAATCCTGTAACTATCATGAATCCCTTTGGGAACTTTCCTGTACACTGACGAAGCCATTTCGTACAGTCATTCCCGTCAGTTCAGCAATAGAAAATTGATCTTTTTTTATTACAGTCACTTAAATACACCCATGCCTCATCAAGTGTTACCACAAATTTCCATTTTTAAGCAACTAAGTGTTTTTCATATAATTTTCTACAATTTTTTTTTTCAGCAATATGCTTTGCCAAAAGCAGATGAACTTTAGGTTTGAACATCTTTTTTAACTTCAAATCTTTTTGAAGAATATTACTTACAGTGCCAGAAGACATTCCTAGTTTCGATACAATGGATCTTTGAGTCGGCGGATTTTCTTTTAGGGTCAGAGACTTCACTTTCTTGATATTTACCTGCGTTCGATTAGTCTTAGGATGAGGTTTCGCGGCCATGATTTAATTTTTACTTTCAATTAGACGTTTTTTCCCTTTCAAATTTAATATATTATAAATACCTTTTTTTGAAATGCCATAACCGCGATTTTTACACCGCTTTATAATTTGTAGTTACGAATATTTATCCACGGAAAGCGCAGTTACGTAACCTTCGAGCCATCTATCAATTTAAGGAGTCATTTTCAAAATAAATCTTTTATTTTACATTCCAATCAAAACAAAACAGTAGCAGACGATTATTCTGAAGTTGCCAAATTTTTATCTCAAAATGCAAGTGACAAAAATAAATTACAAAATCGTTTCCGTAAAGTGCGAACGACCTTCTGTAATACATCAGTACACTAATTCCGACAAGACTCAAAACACGGGTTCGCTTATAACTGGATGCATTTAGACAAATTATGAAACGGTTAGCACAGATTTCATTAGCATGTAAAGTGGAAAAAAACTAAAAAATTGGGCAGTGGTCAGCCGTTATAAGGTAGGGTTTGCCAGAAAAAGGATGTGGAAAAATAACGACGAAAAATAAAACTTCCAAAAATAGGAGGTCAACACCTTATACCCCTAGTAATTCAGACATAGGACCGTAGGTGCTGGCCGCGCCAAGATAGTAGCAAGTCCCCCAAAGCCTCCCCCACAAATGGGGTCCGTTAAGAAAAATTAATGACGGGCAGGTGTCCAAGACAATCGCTCCCGGTCGTCACACAATTGGACAAAGACTCCTGAACGAAACGTTTGAGGAATCAGGATCTCACCTAATGCCGCATTTACTCATTCGCGCTCGCGCCACAAGCAAGACATTCGTCACGTTCCTACATCGACGCGAGTGACCGTTCTCACATTCGCGCCTCTTGCTGTGAACAAAACTTCCCGTCGTCATTCTGCCCTTTGACACTCCCAGAGCCATTCGCCCCTTTGACTCGTGCCAGAAAACCGCTCCCGAAGCGAGCGCCACAATTGGCGAGGAGAAACGGGGAGCACACTGTTTACACATTCGCCCCCCGCGATTCGACTCGCTGCTAGCACGACTGTGTAAATGCGGTGTAATGGGTTAGAAGAGGGACTGTAAAGGCATTTACAAAAATATATCAAACAAAAAAAATCGTCACAACATTAGTACTAGAGCTATGACACTTCTTTTTTTGTTTCTTATCTCATTGATAATTGGGATTTTTTTTTAAGTAAAGCTTATTTTATTATGGGAAGAATCATTTCTACTTTGCTACTTGTTCAAACATACGTGTGTGTAACATTGTTGTAAAACTGGACACTTGGCTTGGGATTTTTTTTTTTTTTTTTGAGTGCTTTGGTAGTTTCTCCATATCTATCTCAGTTTTGAGGGGGAAAGTAGTTTGTAAACCCTGTGTGATTTGAAGATCTAGTAATATTGTATGTATCTCGCAGCAGACTTGCTTACCCTGTACTATTAATTTTCATCCTATAATTGCATTAGTGATAAGTGCAATAGAATAAGAATAATTGTTCCAGGTAGAGTTGTGAGAATATATTGACTTAGGTACTAGTTTAACTAAATTGTATGGATAATTGATTTATCATAGTAGTTACCATGCATGAGTGTATAGTATCAGGGACTAGAGAACTCTTATAGCTCATCTCCAGCAATGGAGTCCTATTTATGAACTCCTCACTGTAATCCTGACCATAGTCAAAGAGTGCTACTGTGGTGATTTTGCAAGCTGAACATCCTCCATATTGTGTGAAGATGGAACTCAACATGTGACATATAATAATTCTTTTAGCTGCACCAAGCTTTGTTGTTCATCACCCTCAGTTCATTAACTAAGGAGGATTTATAAGTGCCTCAGTTATCAGTGAGATCAGTTTGAATGAGTGAACATGAAAAATATGTTTCAGCTCTTGCATTTGAACTTTTGTCTCCCATTCAACAATTCTGTATTCTACCCTCAGATGTAGAAAAAGTGCTTCTCATAGTATTATATGAGGATCCAAGTGTGAAATTTAGTGGTTTTTGTTAAAAGTTTTCTACATGGTGTGTACTTTTGATTTTATATTCATTTTCATATTCATTTATAGATTAGAATTCTTTTTACTGATTATAAAACTCTTAAATTACTGCCATTAGGTATTAAAAAAAATCTGTTTATCATTTGAGGTATTTCACACCATCAATATGAATTAACTTCATTTATTTATTTAAAAGAAGTTAAATTGCATGTACAAAAAATTACGATTCATGGAATTCCTTGGATTCCCAAGGTGTTTCTGTGTTCTGATCACCTTTCCATTAATTTTTTGTAAATTTTGTACATGAAGTTATAGGAAAGTAATCAAAAAAGTTAAACCAGGCTAAACTTAGTAGCACAGTAATTCAATCATTTTGTAGGCATACTTCATGTGGAACCTCGTTTAATTTATGTTTGGATCTTGAAGCATTTAGAAATATACAGCTTAGAAATGAAGTTCAATAGATTCATTTCATTCAATGGTCTTGGTGCAAACTATAAAGTAAAATAAAGCATTGTAACTGAAGAAAAAATTTAAATAGAGATGAAAGCACAAAGAGAATTATTTATGAGAATTTAATATAATATGGTATAAATGTCACCTTTTACAGTCATATTGATCAAGTTTTAGAGAAGTCATTGAAGAACTTGAAAAGGGAAAAAGGAGTAGATTAAAATTTAAGAAGTGGTAAATTATGCATATCAGGCTGTTTTTAATAATGTGTAATGTGTTGTTTATGTGAATCAGAAACTTATATAGCAGTTTTTTATATGTAATAATTAAATATAATAAAATTTTTAAAAACATTTATTTTTTTTAATTTAGAATCTATAATTATTTTTAATTACTAACTATGTATGGTATTTAAAATGGGATTTTCTGGATTAAAAGTTTTTCTCTTTTTAGGCTTTTGATGCTGCTGAGAGTATTGGTATTCCTAAAGTTATTGAGCATTCTGACATGGTTATTTTAGCTGTTCCAGACAAGTTAGCTGTTATGACATATTTATATCAGCTTAAAGCATATTTTAGTGGACAAAAGTTAGATTCTGTGAGTTTGTATAATCAGCACAGTCAAAATAGAAGTACAAAACTTTGCACTGAAATGGACATCCAGAATCATAACTTTGATATCACAGAAAAAGATCAAAATAATAGTATACAAAGTAATAAAGATGTAGATAATATTACTTATGAAATTACATCCTCATTGTTTAATACAGATTCTAAAAATAAAAACTTTATCACAGAATCTCAAAATGAGTGCCTTAATACTAAGATTCAGCCTGTTGTCAAACCATCTGCTCCATGTCCTGTTGTTAATAAGAAAGGAAAAATTGAAAGTATTTCTTCTTTTGCCAAATCAATAACAAGTAGAAAAACAAAATCTGCTCAATCATCTGAGGTACCATTGAAAAATTCTGGAAAGAGTTCTGAAAATATATCTAGTTCACAAAGATCTTCCAAAGTTATTGATGGAAGTGATATGTTAAGTTCCTTCCATGAAAAAGAACGTCCAAAGTTAATGACTCGTAGACAGCTAATGAATCCTTTTGATTCAGATAGCGAAGAGGAAGAACTTCTTGCTCTCCAGAATTCTTTTCCGAATGATACATCAACACCTTTAAAGCCTAAATCTGAAATAATAAAAGAAACTGTTCCACATTCTCAGAATAGTAAAATCCATCCTGTACCTTATTCCGAAATACCTCCTATAATTGCTGATGATATTGTGGACCCAGAGAGAACAGTTAGTCTGTCATCAATAGATTTGTCTGATATTGAAGTCCCTGGGCTTTTAGATCTATCACCTACTCGTATTACCAAGAGCAATTCATCAAGTCAAGATCATTTTGTTGGTATGGAAAAAGAAAAGGTATTAAATCTGTCTGCTAAGATTTTTTACATACTTTTTTTTAAAATGTTAAATTAACTGATCTGATATTCTTGTTTTACAGCCAATGTCTCGCCAAGAGGAATTAAAGGAAAGAGCTCATTTGTTGTTAGAAATGACTCGTCGAGAAATTAACCAGCAATGTAAAGGAAAATCTACTCAGGTATGTGTTGTATAACATTGAAAAATTAGTAGCTTTTAAAACATTTTTTTCTCTAAAACATAATGAGCCATTTGTATTGCAGTTAGTATCATAAACTCCCATGGAGTGGGTTCAGTTTTGAATCCCAGCTTAAGGCCTCAACATTCTTGTACCATCCCCTCAGAGGAGTGATGTTGGTTCACTTACATGGTGCTCCCATAATAAAGAAGCCAACAAATTCACAGTGTGTAATGTGTGAATGTTAAAAAGACAGGTGCCTCCCACATTAAAAAAGCAAAAAAACTTTAAAATATAATGATTGCCATTGTATTGAGGCTTAATTCTATTTATAGTTTTAAATATCATTAACTTAGCTAAGTACAGAGGCTGTTCGCACATTTTTTAGACCATTTTGGTAAGTGGTAATAAAAAAATCGTTTGCTGCAAAAAATAATTGCAATTGTACTATGTTTTTAAGAGTCAAAATTATTGTCTGCGGTTTGAAAGTTTTGTTTTTATTCAAAATGGCGTTTTTAACAAGGCAGTGGTTCGAAGGCTACATTTATGCTCTTTCCGAAGAGAAATATGCATTCTCCGTTATCCTAAAACAATGTGAAAGTCATGGTTTTGTGATATCTAAAGCGTTGATAGGTAATATCGTCAACAAGAAAGGAAAAAAACGTCAAATTAGAGCCTCAAGTGGGACAAAAATTCCAAACAAGTATCCAAGGAAAAAACAGACATCTTCGACTATTGCAAAGGTACGTTGTTTAATGTTAAAAGAAAATCCCCCTAGTCAAAGGACAGTTGCAAAATCATTAAAATGCTCGGTGTCCACTGTAAACAAAATTATAAACGTTGATTTAAATCTTAAGAAAGTGAAAAAACGCAATGTGCATCGTCTTCTTACAAATCATATCGCTGAACGCAGGACACGCTGCAGAATTCTATATGAGAAACACTTATCCAAAGAAAAATGGAAAACAATTGTCACAATAGATGAATCATGGGTGTATTTAAATGATTGCAACAAAAAAAGAGCCATTTATTATCATAAAAGGGGAGAAAAAAATTTAAGTACATGGTTCAAAGAATCGAAAGAAAGTTTTTCTAAGGGATTCATCATTGTTGCTGGTTTTTCTTATAATGGCAAGTTAAAAATAAAGAGAGTGGAAAAAAATGTCAAGATTAACTCCAAATACTATCAGGAACATATTTTATCGCCAATTTTTGTGAATGAAATACCATCGCTTTACCCACAGTGCCATCAATCTGTGAGACTTCATCAGGACTAAGCTAGCAGTCACACATCAAAATCCACTGTAAATTTCCTAAAAGAAATGGAACAAAAAACTGGTATCAAGGCCATACCCTTCACTGATATCCCTACTAAATCTCCCGATGTATCACCTATGGATTTTTGTGCTTTCGGACTTTTAAAATCTGCATTATCCAAACGTTGTCCCAAAACCCTTACAGGACTCTGGAAAGCTGTTCAGGAGGAATGGGATAGAATACCTCTTCTGACACTTCAAAAGGCATTATTATCCTGGAAATTGCGGTGTCGAAAGATAGTTCAGAATAAGGGATGTCAAATAGAACATTTAAAACACAAGAATTTTATGTAATTTAGTTTTGTGAATACAATATACATCATCTAAAAAATCTGTGAACGGCCTCTGTATATATCTTTCTTCATTGTTGGCAGTCTTGTACCTTAGACTAGCTGTATGTAATTTTGATTAAAATTCAAAAGCACCATATCTGGATCAATTTCACTGTTGTCTGAGGTTCTTGCTGTTTTTAAACAATTTGTATAAATCTTATGTTAATGCTATGCTTCATTTACATACTATTGCTAATTTAACCATCACCACACTCTTAAAAAATAATAGGAGTAAAAAAAACTAGTATTTTTTTCTCACCTAAAATACCTTTCTTACCTAAGACTTTTTTTGCTTGGGGATTCATTAAATCCATTGTGTATAAACAAAAGCTTGAAACTGTGGATCAATTGAAGAAATGTATCATTCAAGCAATTTGTGTAATAACTCCTGATATGCTACAAAACACTTTGAGACAGGGGCAGCTCCAGTCCAGAGGTTTTTTTTTTTGGGGGGGGGGGGGAACGTCGGCTCTTAGGGTTATATATATATATATATTTATTTGTATATTTATATATATATATATATATAAGAAATAAGCATTGTCTCATTTTAAATTTAAATTCATTTAGTATTAGGTCTACGATTATATAATTTTAGGCTATGAAAAAAAAGTCGAGCTTTTTTTGGGGGGGAATTTCCCCTACTGCCCCCCCCCCTGGAGCCACCATTGCTTGGAGAGAACTGAATTGCCACTTAGACATTTGTTGTGCTATAAAAGGTGCACACATCGAAATCTATGATACTGTGATGGAAATCTATGATTGATATTAAAACTTGGTGAGATGTTCTTTCTATTTAAAGAATTTTTGTTAAAATTCTAATGGGTAGTTCTGTAAAAATAAGTCATGACTTTTGGATACCTTTAGCCCAGACACACTGTATTGAACTACCCAGCAATGGGGCACTGTAGTCTTCTCTGATGAGAGTCACTTCAGTCAAACTTGCAATTTTGGATGCCAGCTAATCTGGAGAGAAGTAGGAAGACGGCATCATTCAGCAAATATTACTAAAAGACATTGGTGGGGGAGTGCAGGTGTCATGGTCTGAGGATGCATCACGCTAAATGGTCGTACTTAGGTCCCCATTTTTGAATGTGGTTCAATAACAGAAAATCGCTATTGCAGCGAGGTGATCAGTCCTCATGTATGTCTTTTTTTGGAAGTGCCATTGGTTCACAGTTTCTTTTATGTATGATAATGCCAGACCTCATGGTGCGTGTGCTGTGGGTGAACTGTTGGAAAGTGAGGATATCACTTGTATGGAATGGCGTGTGAAGTCTACCAGACCTCATTACAATAGAACATGTATGGGATGCCCTGAGAAGACTTCTTGCGGCATGCATACCTCCACTTCAAAATGTCCATGAACTGTAAAGTACACTAAAAGAGGAGTAGACAGTGTTAGCCCAACAGCTCATTGACCAACTCGTTTTAAGCATGGTTAGATGTTGCAAAGCAACCATTGCAGCTAAGGGACATCATATTCCCTATTGAACTTACGTTATTCCATCTTTTAGAAATACATCTTTGTACGGTGTTGTGTAATGCTTTCTAATTGTTTCTAAATGAATTCTCGGAATTAATGCTTGTATTTTTTTTGCACATGTGTTATTTCATCTACCAATGTTGTACATATTGAGGTCTCTATGGTGTGAATTTCATTCATTCAGGTTGCTCAATTGTAAAGAAACTACAAAAGAACCATACAGTCCTTAAGTTTTGCACGCCAGTGTTATGTACTATTTTTTTTAACATAAAAATGAAAATTTATTATTAATGTTAAAACATTGTTAAAAATATAACTAGCATCAAAAGGAGTTGAACCTTTTAGAAAGCTAAGAGGTGGGATTATATATATATACACATATATATAAAGGCTTTTAAGATATAATTTAGTGGTTATGCTGCACCTGAAGATTACATTATTCTTGGTTTTGAATCTTAGAGTGTAAGCTATTTATTTAACACTGAAATAGCAGTTCTTTGTAATTTTCATTTAATTTCCCATCAAGTCACTTGATCATATGTAGCCTGAATGTTTGGCAGGTTAAAAAAAAAAATTAAACAGCCTGTAACATTTGATTGTGGTCACCAAATTTTACATTTAGAGAATATACAAAGCACTACATTTTGAAACTGTAAAACAGTTGAAATTTACATTTTTAACTAATCTTGTTTTATTTAAATACTGTATTTTTTTCCTAAGAACTCTTATCAAATTTCAGATGGATGAAGAGAGGCAGATGATGTTGAGGGAGAAAGCTAAGCGCTTAATTGCTGAAACTAGAAAAGGCATCAAACCAGATCTTGACAGCCTCAATCTTTCTTCCAAAGATGTATCAAATGAATCAAATTGCAAGACTAATTTAATGAAATCCAATCACATGGTTGATCATAGCAATAAAATTCATGAACCTTCACCTAAACATTCATCTTCTAGTTCACCTGATAGAGGTAAATCTCTGTGGATATCTATTAGATATAATTGCATGAAATGTGTATAGTATACACTTTGTAGAAATTTAAATAAGAAGTTCTTATTAGGAGTAGGTTTATTAAATTTTATAATGCATGTTGCATTTAGTATAGTTTACTTGCATTATTTCTTTCTTTAAAACTTTTTCTGTCCACACTGGCTTTCTCTCTAGTTTTGTGACTTTTCACAGTGTCTGTGACCTTTTGGGGTTTTAATCTATGTACAATTTAGGAAGAAGTGAAAGAGGTTTTCTCAAATCTCAACACCCTTTTAGTAATGGTTGTACTATCTTTCGTTATTTCAGTAACTTGTGACTCTGAGAAATATTCCCAAGCAATCTATTTCAGAAATAGAAAGGGAGAGACTGCATATCTTGGCCCTACTTAACTATACTGCTATATAACTTTTTTTAAAACTGTAATTTGCAATGAAGTTTTGTTTGACATTTTCCCATCAAAAGTAGTTGTTAATATGTATCTAAATGCAACTGATTTACTGATATTTTTTTTCTAAAAATCCTTTTTTAACTGTAGCCTGTTGAGGCTTTTTTTGCATACATTTTAGTTTTAATTTTATGTATAATATTATTAGTACTATTTTGCTTTTTCAGTATAATTTATTGGTAATGATATATTTTTATGAAATAGACTTAATTAGATCAATTTAATACTGAGAGCTGGTGAGATACTAAAAAATAAGCTAATTTTCATTAAATATATAGTTCAGAATCACAAAAAAGAGAGTTGTTGCTGGTATAAAAATATTATGACATTATTGTATAAGTTTAAATTACATGTTTTTACACACTGTTACATTTTTAATAGCTCCTTTGATAACCAGTAATGCGACTGAAAGTCATCAACAGTTTATTAATACTCAGGTATGTATTTTTGATAATGTGTGCATCCTCTCTGACATAGATAGCTTTTATATCTTGTAGTTAGTATATGTAGGATATTCTATGAGGAAAAATGAATGGTATTCTTTTTTTCAGATGGAATTTGAGTGTTAGAGTTTTGAAAAAGTGATCCTTCAACCTATTTGTATTAATGAGCTAATTATTTAAGATCTACAAATGATTTTCAGTTGTGCAAATGGGGTTGTTATTATGTTGTGGCTTAAAAAACTTTTAAAACACCCTTTTCAGTACAAGTAAAAAATTAACATTTATTTATAAACTTATATATTTATGTTTTGTATAATTATCCAGTACTTTATGGTATATTTCCTTTTTTTTATGACTGATACATAAAAATACATTAACAATAGATAGAGCACCTGCTTCAAGTTGACTCAGTTACTCAAATCAACAGAACATAACTGAGGTTTGAGATGGATTGGTAGACGACAAAAAAAAAAAGGAAAAAGTTCAGAATCATATTAACATGGGATCCAAAGTATCTAGTCACTCCTGATGAGTAATAGATTCACCTATATGCATCACTGCACCAGTTAAAATTAATAAAAGAGAATATAGATAAATGTGTATGTATCTTTAACAAAAGCACTCTATCAAATAAAAAAGACATACTGCATTGCTTAGTGACTGAATAAGGCCTGTAAATTTGGTACTGTCTTTACAACAAGTGGTAAATGTCAGAAATGCATTACCTAGAGATGGGAAGTCACTTGTGTTAATCTCTAGGATGTTTTTCTTGATAATTTTTAAGTATGTTTGATATTTACACTGCTGGCCACTGTAAATGCAACACCCTGAAGGAAACATGCAAATAACATGAAATTTACAACATGCATTAGCGGAGGTGAGATATGCAAATGATTAGAATTTCATCGCAGACGCACATCACGCGCGCCTGTGGCGCCAAAGCGCTATTTAAGGCTTGGAGATTTCGACGATTTCAAGTTCGGCAATTGTGTTTTTCTTATGGTTTTTTCAAAAAAACGATCAATTATGCCTCGTCGAAAACAGCGATCATCTTTTGATCAAGTATCCGAGTTCGACAGAGGAAGGATAGTGGCCTACCGAGATTGTGGATTATCTTTCAGGGAAATCGGTAGTCGTGTTGGACGAAACCAAACAACTGTAATGCGGATATGTGATCGTTGGATGCAGGAGAGTACGACGGACCGGCGTGTTCGATCGCATCCACCTTAGCGCACCACTTCACGTGATGACAGGCAAATTGTGCGCATGGCAGTGACGGACCGCTCAGTCACATCACGAACCATAGCACAGCACATGCAGTCTGTAACGCATCATCCAGTGTCTGCGCGTACCATTCGACGCCGTTTACAGCAGAGTGGTCTGTCCGCAAGACGTCCATTGCTTTGTCTACCCTTGACGCAGAACCACAGACGTCTCCGCCGCCAATGGTGCGATGACAGAAGGATGTGGACGGCAGAATGGAATGAAATTGTCTTTACTGACGAGTCACGCTTCTGTCTGCAACACCACGATGGTCGCATTCGAGTCTGGAGACACCGTGAAGAGAGGATGCTGAACAGCTGCGTTATGCACCGCCACACTGGTCCTGCACCGGGTATTATGGTATGGGGCGGTATTGGATATCACTCTCGCACACCTCTAGTACGCATTGCCGGTACTTTAAACAGCCAGCGCTACATCTCCGAGGTGTTGGAGCCAGTTGTCCTTCCTTACCTTCAGGGCTTGCCCACAGCCATATTTCAACAGGATAATGCGCGACCACACGTGGCACGCATTGTCCAACGGTTCTTCGCCAATCGCCAGATTGAATTGCTTCCCTGGCCGCCTCGCTCTCCGGATCTTTCGCCGATAGAAAACATGTGGTCCATGGTTGCTCTACGATTGACCCAGATTCCATCCCCAGCTGCCACAGCAGATCAACTTTGGCAACGTGTGGAAGCTGCTTGGTCTGCTGTACCCCAAGAACTCATCCAAAGTCTCTTTGAATCAATGCCGAGGCGTGTGGCAGCGGTGATCTTCAACAATGGCAGCTACTCTGGCTACTGATTTTGGCAGGAACCACACTTCACAGAAGTCTCTAAATTTTATCATTTGATACTTGGTCAACATGTTATCTACAAAATAAATTTTGTTGGGATATCTCTTGTCTTTCTTGGTGTTGCAATTTGGGTGACCAGCAGTGTAATTGAATTTTTTTTTTTTACCTTTTAAGAATGAATTTAAATTTTATTGTCTATTTTATTTCAGACTGGAAAAAAGTATTCAATGTTCAACATTTTTTTATGTTTAAAAGAAAATTCTACTTTCATCAGAATTTATGTCTTTTAAATATTCCAGTTCTTTTATCTGTCATTCTGTGGTTTTCAACAATTTTTTAAAACTCAAACCAACTCATAAAATGGTGCTTCATTTTACTTTTTGGAAACTAAAAACATCTTGATTGTGTCAAAAGGAACAAAATATGTTGAAGGAAAAAAACTTTTGAAATTTATTTTTTGAAATTTGTAGATGCCTAGAAGCTTTTTATCTGAGGGGGAAAAAAAAGTTTTAATGAAACCTTTTTTTCTCATTGTATAAAAAGTGGTTATTTTTAAAGCATCCTTTTGTTTGTTGTTGTGTGATTAAACATATTCCGTTAAAATAATTGTTTTCATTAGTAAATGGCAGTACTGGGTAACAATTTTTTTTTTAGCATTTGTATGCCTAATGTCATCTGATAATGGGAACAAATTGTTACCAGATACTGTAATTGATAATCATTAAAAAAATTGATTATTGTAGCAATTTGATTTCAAAACAGTCAGTTATTCTCATCTCTAGTTTTGAGTTATAGATAGTTATAAAGTAGAAATATATTGACACTACAAAAATCCTACTTAGATGTGGTAGACTATACTAACTGACCAGTGGGGGAGAGGGAAAAAAAATAGTAATAAAAAAATTATGTTCTGTGTTGCACAAATTGTGAAAAAAAAACCTACTTGTTTTAAACAATGTAAATGATGCATAATGTCTAGAAATGCTTTAAACTGTGCAATATAATTTGCAGCGTTATAGCTCTATAATTTTTTTAAATAATGTTATTAAAATGATTCACTGACATTACAATTTCATTAACTGATGAAAATTAAATGACTTATTTATTTTAAGAAGTACCTTTTGGATCTAGGAAATAATTGAACTAAATTAGTATAATTTTCTAGTAAAGATATGGAAGGATATATAAAATGAACTCTACCTTCTTAATGATTTCCATTACATTAAAAAATTACCATTAAACAAATTATTATACACTGCTGGCCATTAAAATTGCAACAGCATGAAGGAGGGATAATACAAATGTCAAATTTGCATGAAAGGAAGAAGATGCTGGGATATGCAAATGATTACAATTTAAGCTCTATTGGATGACGCAGGAGGGAGAAACGGCATCTCAAACTCTGTATAAAAGGAAAGTTACGCAGCGGGTTTTTCATTCGGAAATCAAATTTGAATGTTGGTTGTTTATGAGAAGATCATGTTATACCTCAGAGAAAAATGCCTACCAGCACGTGTTAGAATTTGATAGCGGCAGGATCATGGCCTATCGAGAGTGCAGTTTATCGTTCCGCGATATTTCTACTTGCATTGGTTGGAATTTAAAGACTGTCATGCGAATATAGAATCGATTGGTTCACGAGGGTCATACTGAATGCTATGCAGAATCTCAGTGGCCTCCCGCCACTAATGCCCGAAAGGACAAACATGTTGTGAGGTTGGCCATGCAGGATCGTACAGATACATCACAGTCCTTGAGTCAGGAAATGGGCTTGTTTTCAGCACGACAAGTATCCATACAGGCAGTACGGCAACATTAGGAGCAGCTTGGACTGTCTACATGGCGACCATTGTTGTGGCTTTCCTTGACACTGCAGCATAGAGAAGTGCGGCTACCGTGGTGCACCCAATGACAAAACTGGATACAAGAGGGGCACATGTTGTCTTTTCAGACGAGTCCCAGTTTTGCATGCAGCATCATGGACTTATTCCATGCTGATTCAAGTCAGAGATTGATGACTTGCCCATATGTGTCATCCAAGCCCAGTTTGACTAGATACCTAACCGGGTTAGAGCCGTTTCAGCTGCGAGAGGCATAAAGTTTTATTATTTGCTTTCCTTCCTGGTGTTGCAATTTTAAGGGCCAGCAGTGTAATTACTAGTCTTCTACTGCAGAGAATTTTATTGTGTTTACTTGTACAAATGCTGTATTTATCAAGTACCAGATACGTGCTATAAAAAATTCACAATATTGTTAAGTGGGATAGTATAAAACTCTTTATTGTTTAACTAGTAGTTTCAGGAAAAAAGGAAATCATTAAATGAAAGTTGTGTAAACCAATTCGTTCACCTTTTAGTTATTGCATTTGCCTTCTGATCTTATCTAATCTTTCCAGAAAAATGACCTTAATATGAATAAGCATAGGAATTCTAGGAGTTCATCCAACTCAAGAAACAACAGTAAAGCCACCAAAGTAATAAAAGATGAATCTAAAGAGTTTTTGATTGCATCTGAAACAAGTATTCCTACAAAAAGTATGTGTTCTTTCAATATTTTAAATATACAAATCAAAGTAAAATCTGAATATCTTTTATAAGTTATTTTTACCACTTTATCTACAAACAAGAAATTTAGTGACAGCTTTCTAAACAAGAAATTATTAATATAAAAGAAAATCTTCAAGAAACTTTGCTTAATTGGATAAATTTCTAAAGATATTTTTAAATATGATAGATACATAAAACACTTTTTTGTATCTATGATAGCTTTTGAGGAAGTTATAAATTTTTATGTATCCTTAAAAATTTTATTACTGCTTGGCATGACCCTCTGTTTACTATGATTTTTGAAAATACAATCTTGCAAAAGAATTGATCTCTAGAATATTTATTCCTGTAGACACAACCTTTGAAAAATAATTTATCTATCTATCTCTTTTCTAAATTTTTCTTATCCTCCTACATAATTTTTTCCTATCTTTTCTCTTTTCAGAACACAGATCTACCTCACTTTCAAGCAGAAAAATTGAGAAAATACAAGTAAGTGTATCTTGTAATTAAAAACTGGGAACTTTCTAATCACCTCTCATTTATTCTTATTTTTATCTGCCCTTAAGTTTCAACTATAGTCCAGGCTCAGAGCCTGGTTCCAGGGACAGACCATTTTTGTCATTCCTGTGGTCAATTTTCTAAGAATAATCTCTTAACCTTTTTCTTACGGGGTAGGATAGCATGTATCCCAAGGAAATATGCTCCAAAAACATGGGCTACCATTGTCCCAAAGTTTTCATCCCCCTATTTTGTCAAAAACCATACAGGATGCAGGATATTAGTTCAGCTTACTTTTCTGAGGGCTGATTGTTTTCCAGAGGAAAAAAATTAGCAGTTTACTACTGCAAATGGGAAAAAAATAAACATTCACTGCTAATTAGGGAAAATATCTGATCCTAGATATGAGGAATATTATTTTCCATGGTTTGCTCCATTCTTGGTGGTTGAAATTAGTCTGATACGTTTTTTCTTTGTATAAAATTTGTGAAGTTTAAGTTTTTCTTGTCTTTCAATTTTTTTCATTTAGTCATTCAATTTTTTCCCTCTTTTTATAAATTCTTTTTAAAATGAAAATATGTTCAAACAACCTACCTACCTACTTACATACATACATACAAACATGAGTACATGCATATTAAATTGGAAAAAAAAAAAATGCTTCATAGAATGTAACTATTACAAATTGGAGTTTAATATAAATGCTTGCATATTAAGTCGTATATAACAGCACCTGTGTAAGATGAGAAATATGAAAAGTAGAAACTATAGTCCAATGAATGAAGGTTATCTAATAATACAAGAAAACCAGAATTAAACCCCAAAACATGATAATATTGTTAAACTATCTATTTCTGGTCTTATTGTTTTGAATACCTTCATGTTCAGGTCTTCCCTTTTAACTTTTATATATATATATATATATATATATATATATATATATATATATATACATATATATATTTTTAGTGTGTAAACGTATGCAGGACTCAGAAAGAAAAAAAAAAGAAAATGAAATTCTAATATTTAACAAATTTTCTTTTATCTTTAATTTACATTTTCTTGTTAATTTTCTACAATTATTTTTAAATTTAAATTCATTTTCCTTCCTAAAAACTCAAAGAAAAAATTCCCACCATTAAATTACACTCATCCATAAAAGTGTTTACAGAACATATGCTATCATAAGCAAACAAAATATCCAAAGCTTCTTTCTGTCACATCTGTAATTTGTTTATTCAAACCAGCTTTGGATGTAGAGAAATTAGGGAAAGAGAAAACTCTTCTTCGCATATCCCACCATCTGTGAAAAAGCAATTAGCCACACTTCCCACTGACCCCCCCCCCCCCAGAATGGCCGTTCGTAAAAAGGGGGATAGGAAGTAGGTAAAAGTTACCCATTCTAAAGAGCGATTTACAAAAATGGGCCTCATAAGTGAAAGGTTAATTTTTTTTTTGTTGTATTTTGATTTATAAATTTTTAATATTGGAATTATTTTTTACTGTGTTTTTTTCTGGGCAATTAAAAACATAATTTTATGTGTCTGTCTATATATGAATGTATTAAAAGAAATGTTGTCTTTTATATTTTGTGTGAATTCCATAAAGGATATATAGGTTATCTATCTACAGTGTATTTAATTTCAATAATTTCCAGTTTAAAACTTGTAATTTCTTATTGTGGTAATTATTAGAGAAACTTGATTTATTCTGTATTATGAGGTGTACAACAGGAATCAAAGAAAATCTTGAGAGTCCTATTTGCACTATTTGTGATAAACCGTAAGTTATAGACATTTCCTACGTCCAGACCTGTGAGGTATTGTCGGCTATAGATCTCTGTTGCTGATATTGGGAGTCAAGAGCATTGAGCAATTGATACATTCCTGTTTACTTTTTCTTGTTGTTTCTATTTTCTTGTACCTTTTATCTTGTTGTTTTAGTTTATTGCTTGCCATTTAGGGGTAAAAATGTGAATCAAACAAATAACCTTTTAAATATTTGATTTTATATTAAATATTTGCCAAAAGTATTTCATACTCTTGCACAGTTTATATAAATGATTTTTGTTTTGTAAAGTTTTAAGATTTCAAATTTCTTTCCTTGGTATTTTTATTTTTCAGAACTCTTCCAATAAAAGTAAATATTTAGAAATGGAATTTGACAGACTAGAGAGAAAGCAAAAACGTATTGATAAAAAAGCAGATGCTCTAGAGAAAGACCTTCGTAATGCTATAAAGTGTAAGTAGTTATGTATTAAATTTTGAACTTATGAACTGGCTTATAATCTCATCAGGCCATTTTTTTAGCCTTTAGTAATTTATTTACCCTGTGTGTCAGATAATAGCAAAGAATACGAAGAGTTTTTGATTGTTGCATTTAAGATTTCTTTCATCATTTCTTGCAACTTTAACTATGGACCTAATCTATTTTTTTTAAGCATCTTAAGTTTTTAAAGTTACACCTGCTTTGAAAGCCTTTAAAAACCCATAATTTTTAGTTAAAGATAAGAGGGGAAAAATTCCATATCCTTTTTCTGTAGGTAATAATTGGTTAAATTTCAGATTTAGAAGAAAAAAAATTTCAAAACCCATAGATAGGTAGAGATGTTAAAGTTAGGCAAAGCTGTTATTTGCTCAACTCTAGAATGTGTAGATTTTTGTGTGACACTTAATTGCTTCTTTGATTTTAAATTCAGTAAATGTTTACTTTAATAACTTACTATTTCTGAAAAAAAAAATGTAACTCATTTGATCTATATTTGATGTAATTTTTGAAGAGTAAAGCAAACTAAGTGATATACTATGTTTACTGAATTTTCTGAGGTTTTATGTATCAGTACATGTTTTGGATACCTAATTTACAAAAATTTTGTCTTTTTAAAGATCGAAATGAAGTTCTTGAGGATAATCTGATGAAAAAATGGTTCGCTCTTGTCAATGAAAAGAATGGTTTATTACGTCGTCAAATGCAGTTGAATATTTTGTAAGTAAATTACATTTTCATTTATGATTTCATAAACTAAATAAATATTTTAGAGTTAGGTTTGAAGGTTGAAAACTGCTTTCTGTAATTCAGTTGTACCTGGTTGTTAAAATACAATTTGCATGTATTTCTTCTCACATTTATCATATGTAATGAATAATAATACATTATTTTGAAATCACCAACTTGTTAAGTGTCAGTGTTTGTGGCCAATGGATACATTTTATGTGGCCAAGGAGAATTGAATATGCAGTAAAACAGAGGATTTTGATATTATAGTGTTACATTATAATATTTTTGAGAAGAGAATGCAGTTTTAAAGTGACCTGCATGTAATAAAAATAAGAAGATTGAAAAGGGCAGAATAAAGGTTTCTTTTCTTTCTCACAACTTGTTTGAAAGTTATGTGGTTAAAAGTATTTGAATGAGTCATATAAAGTTGGTATGTGTTGAAATCGCTGCCTGAACACTCTGCTTTTTATTGTTTTTAGAAATCTTGAACTTTTCTGACTCATTTGAATAAATAAGAAATTCCATTTACATATTTCTTTTATGCAGGATATCTTGAATTCTATACTTGTATCATAATTATTGAACTATGGTAAAACTGGTGTATAAATGATAATTGTTTAAAGTATCGAAAGAGAGCAATAGAATGTGGTTTCAAATTTCAGAATTTGTATGCACTTGAGAAACACATATAAAAACTAATATCCATGAAATTTCCATGGAAATGAGATTCAAGGATAAAATAAAGCAATCATAATCTTATCAAGTAGGTTTTTAAATACTTTTGCTTTTTGTAATATTCTGAGTTTTATTTTTGACTTCATTAGAAATTTACTTTAGGTATCAAATGAACTTTTTTTTTTAAATCTCTTGAAGGATTGTGGAAATTTATTTTTACCCTTTAAGTAAAACTCTGCAGATATAACTGTAAATTCATGTGGTACATCTTCCTTTTCCCTCTGAATACAGTTGAATCAGATTAATTGGACCACCAGTTAATCGGATCAGCCACTTATTTGGACCGAATCCTAAAGAACTGAAACAAATCCTATTGCTTAAGCCTAATAGGGCATGTTTGTGTAATTGACCAGCCGGTTATTAGGACCAAAATGATCGCATCCCGATGTGGTCCGATTATCCGGAATTGATTGTACTTCTTGAGTAGGTGTATTTCTAATTTGTGATTAGAGTATGAAATACAAGTTACATAATGCAAAGAATTTGTTGCAGCGATAATTTGTTACTGACTATTTAGATGGACAAAAATGACATTCTTTAGAAATGAATTTCTAAGATTCATACTTACATTGTGTTTAGTCATTTTCATCAGCAATGTTAGGACATATATGTAAATTTTATTAAATGAATCTCTGTAATTTTTAACCATCGTAATTCAGTCTCTAATTTGAAATTGTGCATCTGAATATCTGAATTGGAAAATTAGCATTTGTTACACTTATAAGCATGTGACTCTTATGCAATTATGTATACAACCTCTTTTTGCACGGGGGATATGTTCCAAAGACTACTGTCCCCCCCCCCCCCCCAAAAGAAAAAAAAATTTTAAAAAAAACTTAAAAAAAAAAGGTATATTGAACATATAAAAATTGGATATAGGTTCCATCCAAATAAACTTAATCAGAAAATGTTCATTTTCATATGAAATTTGGATTCGATTGACTGAACTTGAACAAATATGTAAGAAGAAATTTACAAATCTTATTTTAATTATGTTTATACGGGTTATTTTTTAAATTTAAAAAATGTGGCAGTGTCAAATGGTTAAAAATAAATTAAATTTATTTTTTAATTCATACATATAACATAATCATTCAATCATTCAGTGTCACTAATAGACAATAAACATGCCCGTTTTTTATTGATTATCGGTGGCAAAAAATCACTCTCGCCACTGGAAATATTAAAGGGCGATGTATCTAAAAGTGTTTCTTAAATAAAATAAAAATATTGTGTTTTTTTTTTGTTTCACTGGTTTGCATATAAAGTCAGTTATCAGATACTGTGATTTTATTTTTGTTAGTTCTTTATGATTCTTCATAACGTGCCATAATCGTTATTAAAACACATTGGAATTGTACAGATTGTTCGTCATTGAAATAATTTGTAAGAAAATTATTTTTAAGTTTATTGGCTAGTTGGCAGCCTTCTAGAATTGTACTTGCAGATAGTAGAACCACTGATTCATCATCAATACCAGGGCCGCCCAGAGGGGGGGGGGGCAACTGGGGCACTTTGCCCCAGGCCCCCAACTGCCATGGGCCCCCGAAAATTAAAAAAATAATAATTTATTAGATTTCATCTAAAAGAAAATTCTGAAACTTGTACCGTACTTCAAAATTTAAAATAATCTCCTGAAAAAAGGGGCCCCCCCCCAAAATAAAAAGAATTGTTTGATTAATTAGATTTCTCTTACTCCAAAATAGTCTTCTGAAAAATACGCGATTTAGTTTTGATGAAATATATAACTGTTTAGTCCTAACTGCTATAAAATTACATTCTTTCTAATAAATTGAAGACAGTACTAACTACTAAAATAGATAGCAAAAAAGATAGCTCAGTTGATAATCTAAATATCTGCTGAATTACTAAGTTGTTAGATGTAATTAAACTCTAGTTCTTTTTTTTAAAATAATCATATTGTCATTTATTGGAGAATATAACAAGAGAACAGTGCAATGAAATATAATAATTATGTTAATTATTCATGTAATAAAATCTTAAGTATGAGTAACTAAATTTGAATGTATGTTTTCGTTTCTTTCGATTTTCTATTTTTCTTGGGGCCCCCAGCAGATTTTTGCCCCAGGCCCCGTAAAGTCTCTGGGTGGCCCTGATCACTACTATAAACTAACATGGAAACCTCTACATTCTTTCAAATACTCTCTGATAACATTGAATTTAGTATTTTTTATTCTTTTTAGATTTTTAAACTGTTTTAAAGTAAAAGAAAAACAGTATAAAAATAATGTTCCTTTTCTTTGACTGAGTTATTTCAAAACCATGAAAAAAAAACTGAAAAAAGAGAATTGAGTAAGTATATATATATATATATATATATATATATACATACACACACACACACTGCTACACTGCTGGCCATCCAAAATGCATTACCAAGAAGGACAAGATATCAAAGCCAAATTTATTCCAGAGATTACAAATAGTATCAATGATAATTGATTGGAAATACAGCCTTCTTTGAAGTGAGGAAGATGAGAAAATCAGTTATGAGGGTTGCCTCCACGTCTGTCAATAACCTCTGCGACACCCTGTGGCATTGACTGAAAGAGGCTTTGGATGTGCTGTTGGGGAATGGCAGCCCATGCTGCCTCCACACGTATCCAACGTTCATCTTTTGTACCCAGGGGTGCGGCATGCCGGGCTAGGAAAGTCCAGTCATTGACCAGACATGCTCGATGAGCAATAGATCTGGAGATCAGGCAGGCCTGGGTAACAATGCAATCTGGTGGTCTGAAAGAAAATCTTCAACAATGCGTGCAACGGGTGGTCGCGCATTGTCCTATTGAAATGTGACCGCAGGCAAGCCTTGAAGGTAAGAAAGGAGAACAGTCTGCAAAAAGCCTCAGAGATAAACTGCCAGCTGGTAAGTGTACCGGTAATGCGTACTAGAGAGGTGCGGGAGTGGAATCTTATACCACCCCACACCATAACACTGGGTGCAGGACCAGTATGATGATATATAACACAACAGTTGGGCATCCTCTCTCCATGGTGTCTCCAAACTCTTAATTCGACCATCGTGGTGTTACAGGCAGAAGTGTGATTCGTCCGAAAACACAATGTCATGCCATTCGGAATTCCATCTCTGCTGTTTAGTGCACCATTGAAAACGTAAACGCCAGTGCTTTAAAGTCAAAGGTAAGCGAAGAAATGGCCGTCTAGACAACAGGGGACTTCTAGCCGAAATTTCATGCTGTTTGGTTGCTTTCTTCTTGGTGTTGCATTTTGGATGGCCAGCAGTGTATATATATATATATATATATATACACACATACACAGGCACACAGTGGAATCACGATTCATCGCTTCCTGAATCATCGTTTTCCGGTATGTGTCGTTTATTTTACCCAGTCTCGACGATCATATTTCTTTGTTATGTTCCCGCATCTATTGTTTTCCCGCATTTCTCATTCAGTTCAGTCGGTTCCTTGAAAATGATAGATCAAGATTCCACTGTGTGTGTATGTATATATATATACAACCTTTGTCCAGAAATTTCGGAGAATGATGTCATAGTGCTAATGGTCGTAAGAGTTTGCAACCGGCACATACCGTGCTGACTGGTCTGAACCAGTTCCTGAGCAGCGGCGCTGCGAGTTAGCTTATAGGGTGGAAACGGTTCATTGTAGAATGAAGGTGTTGTATGCTCTGTTGAAATTCAAAATGGATCAGCAAACGAATATGCTGTTCTGTTTCAGACTTGGAAAATCAGCAAAAGAGACTCATGAAATGCTGCTAAAAGTGTACGAAGAGCGTGCTGTCACCTTGAAAGGCATTTATGAGTGGTTTAAATGCTTCCGAGAATGGCGGGACACCATTGAAGGCTCACCCCGAAGCGTGCGGTCTGCAACTGCACGCACCACGGACAACATATTGAAAGTGAAGGAATTGTTGGCCAAGTATCGTTGTGTGACAGTGAGCATGATAGCGGAGGAAGTGGGAATTGGTCGTGAGATGGCCTACCTCATACTGACCCAGGATTTGGGTAAACACAAGCTTTGCTCCCGACTTGTGCCCCATACTTTGATGCCGGAATAAATGCCAATTCAGCTTGACGTTTGTGGAGACTTCATCAACATGGCGGATCAAAACCAAATTTCCTGAAAACCATTGTCACGGGTGACGAGACCTAGTGCTTGAAGTACGACCCCGACGGAAAGCATCAGAGTATGGAGTGGCAGGGTCCGGGGTCACCGAAAAGCAAGAAGGTGCGAAGTGAGAGATCCCGCATCAAGACAATGCTCGTGGTGTTCTTCGACTCTGAGGGTCTCATCCATAAAGAATTTTTCCCTGAGGGCACCACCTTAAATGCCGCTAAGTACATGGATATACTGAAATGTCTGCTGTAACATATCAATTGGGTATGCCCTCAGTACGCCAAGTAAGGCAACTGGACCCTGCTACACGACAATGCCCGGCCACATACTGACTTTCTGGTGCAGCATATCCTGGCCAACAGGCCAGTTGTGTCCCTGATTCACCCACCCTACTCCCTAGACTTGTCTCTCCCCCGAATTTTTTTTTTTTTGTTCCCCAAATTGAAATCAGCCATGAAGGGCCACAGGTTTTTGGACATTTCGGACATCCAACCTAATGCTACGACCCAGCTGAAGACCATCCCTAAAGACGACTACGCCAGGAGTTTCCAAGACTTGTACAGCCGTTCCCAGATGTGCATTATCACCTACAGGGATTACTTTGAAGGACAGTAACAGCTGTTTCATGTAAGACGACAATCCATTGTAACTATAGACACATTCACCGAACTTTCTGGACAAAGGTTGTATATATATATTTATAATAAATACAACAATCAGTGTATGCAAATGATGTAATATATATATATATATATTTATACAAAAATCTTAACGGATACTTTTATAGACAAAATAATGTAGAAGAAAATATTCAAATTAAATCTAATAGAACATACTAAAGAATATAGTTCAGTTTAAGGAACATATCTTTTACTGTATTTTAATATTTTTTTTGGATAATGTCCAATCGTTTGCTGCATTAGCAAGAAAAAGAAAATTTTTTTTTGTCTATTTCGTCGTTATGCACGTGACCCAAAATTAGTTTAAAGTATCACAAGAAGAAAAGAAACCACGTGATCAGCATGTAATAAATTAAATTCTAAAATTTAATCTTTAAAAATTCACCAAAAACCAGAAAATGAGGGTAAAGATTCAAAAAAGATTTCATTTTAAAGGAATTTTTATGATCTTTCTTGTGATATAAATTTTATAACCCTCAGATTATTATTTTAAATTCAAACTTAAAAAATGTTACGAAAACAGCTTAAAAATTTAATTTTAAGAAATCGATGAAGAATTTTTCAAAAGTCTTTCTTAGTGCACCCCTACACTATAAAAAGAATCACCATGCAAAATTTCAGCCCTTTAGGTCCAGCGGTTTGGTCTGTGCATTATATGTCAGTCAGTCAGTCAGTTGTGGAACTGTTATATATATATATATATATATATATATATATATATATATATGTGTGTGTGTGTGTTAGTTTATGTTATGTTATGTTAAATAGAAAATGTTTTATTTTGCTATGAACATTTTGATTCCTTTAATTTGGAATTAATTGTCAGGCCAAATCAGGAAACAACTATAAATTTATTATTTTTTTCATTCCTAATATTTAATTTTCTGTGAATTAAATGAAAACAAAATTACAGAAAAAGATCGCGTCTCCTTTGACGAAAGAAAAAATAACAGTTTTCAAAATGTTCATGAAAATGCTTTTTAAATTCTTTATCAAAGGAGCCAAAGCATTGAAATCTTGCACGACCATATCACATCAGAAATATTTTGATTGTTTCCCTATTTTCAGCTTTCAATATTTTTTTTTTATTTGGTTAGTGAGTGACTGATAGTTTTTAAGTGATAGTTAGCAACTTTATATTTTGTAAAAGGATTTTTTCATTATAAAACTGGTGGATTTGTTTATTAATTTAATCATAATAGTATTTTAATAACAAAGTTTGTTATAAAAATGAAATTATAAAAATGTTTTAGTAAATTGTTTTTTTTCTTTTTTGTATGGTTATGCAGTTTGGCATCTTTGTGACTGTACCAAGCTATGCCAGGTTTTTTAAATGTTGATTCTGAAGTCATATTTCTCATTCATTCTGTTTATTCCTTAATTTATGTACAGCATCCTAGAGAGAACACATTCATGTAGTCAGTAAAGGGAAGTCAAAACTGTAGGGCCTTTTTTGGCAATTCTTGTTAACTATATTTAGAATTCAAGAGACTTATTTCTTTTGACAGTAAGTCTTAAAGATTATTCAACATATGGTTGCTGTGTACGTTTATCTTGTTTGTTAATTGTGAAATATTTTATTCCATGAATATTTTTTCCTTCCCTAATATTTTCTGAACTGACTTTTTGAACAGTTCTGAATAAAGTTAGACTCATCACATCTAGACTCCCCATGATTGCTACCTGATGAACCCAATGGGTCCACAGATCACAGTTTTAAAATCACTGTATATTTTCCTAATTAAGAATATTGGTTAATTACAAACTATTTAAACACCATATGAAATAAACAAAAATTTAATGTTAAAAATTGTTTGACTAATTTTTTAAAATTATTCTAAACTGATGTTTTATTGAATTAGAGATTTTTTTTTTTTCAAATAATGATAAACAGTAAATTTAAATTTATTTCCTCAGAAGTTTTAATTATGAACATTAAATTAGAAACTGCTATCAACAGAGACATTATATTGGTAGAAAAAATTCAAAAGTATTCATTTTCTCCTACCTTCAACATTTAAAAAAAAACTTTTGTACACTATCAAATGTTTTTAAATTGCTTGCTATTATCTGTGTAACCTCTACCCCTTAAGCTATATTGGTTCAACAACCCAATTTACTAAAACAGTTGGCTCTTGAAGTGATCTATGATATTCCAGCTGATGCAATGCAAATATATATGGATGGGAGTAAGTAAGAGCCAGGCTGTACAGGCAGCGGCGTGTTCATTAAGGCCTTAAATGTCAGGATAAAATTTAGAAACCCTGATAGTAGCTCAGTATTTTAGATCAGAGCTGATGGCTATTAGAAAGGCCCTAAGATATGCTGAATCATCTTCATTTAAACATATCTGGATCTTGACTGACAGCAAGAGTGCCATTCAACATCTAATGAACTGGCCGCTTATCACTGATAAAACAAGGACTGATATTATTTTTCACCTTTCTTTCATGGCAGAATCTAAATCAATAACTTTTCAGTGGATCCCGTCACATGTGGGTTTGTTTGGCAACGTTCAGGCTAACCTACTAGCAAATGAGGGCTGTTTAGAGGATTAGTCCCTGTTTGAAGTCCTAACTGCATTGGAGGCTCAATCCGTTTTTAAAACTAGGCTATACAGTGTTTGGAGAGAGCCTCCTGCTCATCACTGGTATCCGAATACCCTGCTCTTTAGAGGTCTGAGACCAATACAATCTGCCCAGGCTCATCTTTGGAGTGGCCATACAAAAGTATGCACTTCAAGAACTCTACAAAGGTCTTCCCCCCTTGTTCCTGTTCTCCTGCTTCTGCGAATCTTTCTGACATTGTGGACTGTTTAGGTGTTCCCGTCAGCATGCTTGCAGATGATCAGGATATTGCTGCCTCCCTTTTGCTCACATGACAGAGCCTCATGGACTTGGTCTAGCATTTTCTAGTTAAAGGGGCTCAGCAACAACAAGCTATAGGTGTCTACACTGAGTTGGCAATTTACTATGATCACCTGGCAGTTTTACGCAAAATAGCTATGATGTCACACTGTTTTAAGTGTCTTACTTGTTGAAATGTATTAATTTGAAGTTTATTAAATTGTGAAGGAATAGGTAAAAAACACAATTTAACAGACTAAAGCATGGGATGATTGTAAGTGCTAGAACCAGTGGAATGAGTATTAATGAAACTGCTTCACTTGTTCATGTTTATAAGGAGTTAACTATCAAACAAAAACTGGGTCTCAGTGTAACATGTTTAGTCAAAACCAGCTACTGGATACTCAAGCTGAAAGGAGAGTTTCCAGACTTGTCCAGTTTAATGGAAGGGCAGCACTATGTCAAATTACAGCTAATCTTAATCAGGAACCAACTTCGATGACCTCTTAATGTTCTGTTCACTGTACATTACACTGTATTGAGTATGGAAGCTGAGAGCTTGTTTGACAGACTCTGCCCAGTCCCACTCTTGGCATGGATAGCCATTTGGAATTGACTTTAAGCAATAGGTCCCGGTCTGATTAGCTCTCGTGTAGCAAAAAATTACCGTAGTGCTCCAAACCAAACCAAACCGAAAGACTTTGCTGTCTGTAATAAACAAGATCAAATGTCTTGTTTGTAAAGGATCAAAAGGACTGGACATTAAAATAATAGAAAACGGTAATGTGGTCTGATGAATCATGTTTTCATTTGCACCTTGTAGATGGCAGGATGAGATATGGGGAAAACAGTATGAAAGAAGGTTTTTGAAAGTGTATTGCCACATTACTTCAAGCTAGTAGAGGCAATGTTATGGTTGGGAATGTTTTCCTGGCATTGTGTGGACATTTAATTCATATGGAAAAGTCTGAATGCCAAAAGGTATTTAAATATTGTTGCTGACCATGTACATCCAGTCATGTTAGGGGTTTACCCCATCAGAGATCAATACTTCCAGCAAGACAACGCTCCATATACCAGAAAACTTGCATTGTCCACAGATGGTTTGAAGAGCATGATACAGAAAGTGGTCACCAATCACTAGAACTCAATTCAATTCTGCATTTGTGAGATGAGGTCAAAAGGGGTATCAGACAGCTTGATTCATAAGTTCTTAGAGAACTGGAAAGTGGAGTTCATCATATATGGTCTCAGATTTCTCCAGCCACCTACAAACATCTCATAGAGTCCATGTCTAAGAGAATCGCAGCAGTGTTGAGAGCAAAAGGTGGCCCAACAATGTACTGAGTAGGTGGTTGTAATAAATTGGTCACTCAGTGTATATTGCTAGTTACATAATACTTATGCCTGCAAACTTTAAATTTGATAATAAAAATGTTTAAAATTTGATGTATGAATGCTAATCATATCTTGTGTATTTCATGGTAATGGGACATTATATTTTGAAAGTAATTTTCACATCTTTCTCAACTGCATGCTTGTTTATCTTTTTTTAAAGTTGATGAGACTAATGCAGTTGTTATGTTTTTGTCTGTAAAGGATTTCTGAACATTGAATTGCTCTTGTGAAACACTTTCTTAATGACAGAACTGAAAACAGATTATTTATGACTGTATAGTTTCAGGTTTGTAATTTCCCGAGCAAAAATTAGAACATCTGAGTATTGGTTCCACCTCCATAGTTTATATCAGCTGTTTTGAGTTTTCCCCAGTTCATTAATCCATCTTGGTTTTTAGTAAGGTATCATCAATCTGATGGGCTGCCCACTTCACCATTAATGTATATTTCTTTACTTAAACTTATGTAATGCCAAATTTAAATCTCATGTAGATTTACATTAATAATCAAACTCAGTGGTTGTGCTGGATAAATATTTAAGTATGTAATGTTGAAAAAAGTTCCTTACATCCCATGTATATAAAACTCTAAATGTTTACATAAATGCTGATTAAATATGTTATACAAAGTTTTTTTTTATTATATTGTGAGAACATTTATAATCATGTTTTATTTAAGAAACTCAAAAATAGTTTGACGTATAATTTGAGGCTATGCATTTTATCAAACTTTATATTTAAAAAGATATAAAATTGAGTAAATTGCTATGAAACTTTTATTTTATGTTTTATTGAATTGGAATTTTATGTCATATTATCTCTGAAAACCTTGAAAAATCAAGGGAGAGTTATTTGCTATTTGTGTAAGAACCTTGAAAAAGAAGTGACTTTTTATGGAAGGGAATATTAGGGAATATTTGGGTAACTTTAAAATTGTAACTTATATATCAACCTTGTAAGTATTAAGTTCTAATATTTGTCACTAAGTTAGAATTGCATTTTGTATTGTTACATTGGGATAAAAGCTTTGTGATAGAAAAATAAAAACTCAGCATGACAAATGATACTTACAACCCAGAAAATTAACCAGTTTTATTCAGCAATTATGGTATCTATCAGGTACATAGTTCAGGTTTCAGAGTTAAACAATATCTGAGTTTTGGAAGGGGAAGGCTTTTCTGAAATCGTAGGATGAAGGAAATAATTAATTCTAAAACAAAAGTTGGAGTAGACTTGTGAATTGCTGTTATGATAGATTTTAGTTGACGGATCATAGTTTAAGAAGTTTTTTAAATGTAAGCAAATTATGTTCTCTTCCCTTAAACTTTGCGAGAAATCAAACCGGTTTTAAAAAAATACCATTCCATGCTTTCCCAGAGATCCCATTATCGTATAAAATATAAAACGAAATAAAAGTTACAAGCACACATAAACGCAAACCAAAACACACTTAAAAGGAAGAACAAAACAAACATATAAAGAACAAAATAAGATAAAAAAAAATAGAACAAAAACTTTTCAATCATGTTGAAATGAAATCAAAATTTTCGAACAAGTAGTATTTATAAACTGTATGCTGTGATATTCAAAGTGTGCTTGTAGTGTTTTCACTGTATTAGTTAGGTGCAATATCTGATAAAATTAGTCCAGTTATTGTTTTTGATGATTAATCATCTGACGTATTGAAAGTTACTTACGCGATATTACTTGATTGCCATACTGCATGAATCTTCAATGCATTCAGTAGCTGTCAGGGACTTCTCACTTTTGTATGGACTTGAACTGAATGTGACTGCCGCAGAATATAATGGAGTTTGCGTAATCGTATGAGATTCTCTATAACTTTATTGGCGACTTAATTTGTTTTCGACATTTGTCAGTCACCAGTAGAGAGATGAATCTTCAGGGAATCGCTGTACTAGGTGTTGCTTTTTTGATCACAGCGGCGAAATTTTATTTAGTTTCCCGCGAATTTCAGTCAAAGAGTAATTTTATAATCACTGTAGTTTTATAATCAATGATATCTTATTTTGACATGCTGGTCTGTGGCCTATCCGGTGATAAATGTCTCACATTGAAGACAAGTGACATGCACATAAAAGAAAGAAAAGGTCTGCAGTGCTCCCAAAAGTAACAACTTGCAGCTTATTAAATAAGTTATATTAAATAATCTATGTTAGAAATGAGTTACAGTTACCAGCTTACCCCGCATATATTTTAACTGTAAGTTAAAATATGTGCGGAGTTTCGACTGTATATGCAACCTGAAATTTATTTTTAATAGTAGTAGCAAAAATGTATAATTTTCTTCCTTTAATTTTATTCAGAATTTTTTTTCACATTTTGCCAGTCATCAAATGTATCTTAATGCAGCAGGTATGGGGAAACAAAAATTTTTAAGATCATAATTTTGCTTATAAAATGTACTAGATTTAAAGCAGTTTATAAGGGGCTTGGAGTGCCTTGTGTGGATGACAGATCTGTACTGTTTGTCCGGCATCCTCGGGCACTACATGAATGAAAAATTTCACCGAACTTCGAAAATTTACCCTCGGCTGCGTGTTTAGGTATTGCTCCGTAGCTTTCGAACGTCAGTTTGAACAAGGCGTATAAGCAAAAGCTGTGGTCGCTGTAATTTCCGAATACTTAAAGCAATTTTTAATTTCGTTCTTTATGTGTTTGTGTGATTGCTCAAAATTATGAAATCTTTGGTAAAACTATGAATTAAAATAATTTGTCCACTTTTTACTTGGAGGCCAAGTAATGAAGACTTTATAAAATATTATTAAATACTTAAGCATATAGTCTACATCTGTGAATCGAAACACTGTGTTTCTTACTTTAACGTGTTTATTTGTTTCGTAAAAAAGTAAGAAAGTAGCAATATCTGAAGAATAAAATAGGCTGTTTGTTAAGAAAGGCTATTTAAAGAATATGCGAGGTTTCGACTACTTATATAGCCTGAAATTTATTTTTTTGTTACTGTGTGATATATCATTAATATAAAGTGACAAATATGGCGAATATGCTATGCTATAATTATTGAAATCTCATCATACTGTCAAGCATCACAGGCAAGGATGTCCCGTTGTATTGCAACGGTAAAGGCAGGGAACAAAACGTAAGCCTCTATGCTTCGTAGCTTCCTGCATTTAAGCAGCAAACATGGGTTTGGTTTGGTTTTGAGCTCTGCGGTCTTTTTTTTTTTCCTTCCTTTTTTCTACACGCGGCCTAATTAGACTGAGACCTACTGCTTAAAGCCGATTTTGAACGGCTTCAAACGTCCATGTCAAGAGTGGGATTCGAACCCACTGGTACCGAAAGCCAGCGCCCTAGCCATTCGGCCATCATCCGGCTCCAGCAAACGTAGGACACCATGTGTGCAAATACCTGTTTTAATTAATTTTTTTTTCAGATTCTCTAAATTTCACCTCTTTTGTTTTGTTAAGTTCAGCTAAGCAATGTAAGTTTAACAGTTATAGATAGTAAACCTTAAGCAAGATGAAGTATTAAACTTATTTTTTAAATATTTATTGTATGTTGCTAAAAAAAGGGTTGCTTAAAATCATCTCTGACTGTACATCGGCAATTCCTAAAATGTTTTAAGAGACATTTTAAGAAATACGCTAGAAATACTTTTAAAGTGAGGTATAATTAATTTTTAGAGTAGTAAATACCTTTAAAAATTATTAATGTTGCAACAACTTTAGTCTTTGAGAAATATTTCTGTGCATGCAGATTTTTTTTTTCTGATTGCCTCTGTTTGCCGTTAACTACAACAATGAAAAACAAAGAGTATGTGTGTATATATGGTGGAGGGCGGAGGGATGCTGTACGTAGAGAAAAATAGAGACAGTATATTTAGCACTACTTTCGTTGGTTGCGTAAGGGGGGTAATTCCAGAAATTTCTGGAATTATTTTTGTTATAACACACATTTCTAAGTGCATACATTTATATTTTTTTTACTTTGGGAAGTAGATGCTTAATTGTAGAGCTCGTAACTTTTTTTAAATGTTGACCATATAATTTTTTTTATTTTTTTACTGGCCATTAATGTTTTCCACTGTAGAATTTAGTTTTCCAAAAAAATAGATTTTTTAAAAAATGTATCAAACATGTGATAGGACCTTCTTTTTTCTGATGTAAAAAACAGTTAAAAAATACACATTCGTATGCTTATGTGTAATTACCCAAGCACCAGTAGAAAATTTCTCTATAGCTTAACATAGGGTTATAAAAAAGGATTCAAGCGGGATGTCCATAGTCCACTTGAACAGTACTATGGAGAGCAAAGCTGAGATGGGGACAGAATTGATTGGCTTCACATCATTTGATTTATTCAACTAGGGAAAGACAGTTGAATAGAAACCTTTTTTATTACTCGTCATCCACTGGGTTAATCTCTGGAAACTCTCGATGTTAGTAAAATTTAAATCCTGTATGTATGTTAGTGTTTTGAAACATTATTAAAAAATATAAAGAAAATGATACTATTAGAAATAAGAATTGTAATTTGTATAATCGAATGAAAAGCAGCGAGCCAATGATCTAAACGTCTCAGGTTCGATGTCGGTCGCTGATAAATCCATCGCCGTGTTCACTAATGGTGGCCGGGGCACGTAAAATATGTCGTGGCTGTAATGTCCTCCAAGTTCTCAAATTTAACTCTGGGGGTGCGGGGTGTGTTTCGGTGTCGTCACTTGACTCGTCTCGGTTCAATATTACGAGACCGGCCCATCGGGGGTGGGGGGGTATTTTTGGTCCACCTATACGGTGCTCCCAGAAAAGCGGCCAGCAAAACCGCGGTGTCATATAGCGGTAAGGATAATGTCCAAGAAACCGCCTGCTGCATTGGAAAAAAAATCGAATGAACCTTTTATTACATTTTCCCGCACTTTAAATGAATTTTAAAACAAATATGCCTTGAATTCATATATTTTAAGTCTGACTTGTACAGCTCTTGCCTGCTAAAATGAATGTACAAATGTCTGGCACTGAGTACTTAAGGAACATCTAATAACAAGTAATTTTTTCTCCATACAGTATGTATTACGAACAACAGAATTAAGCTAAACATACACATTCCCGAAATCTGAAGTATAACCTATAATCACAATAAATAAATTTATTATAAGTGTAATGCGCAGCACAGACAAATTGCGAACCGCCATATTTAAGCCATTTCTATTACTCGTTGATTTTGGACATTTTTCTCTTTATTTTTGTTCTTTCTCCTTTCTAATTTTAAGATTCTTTTATTTCTTATTTTTCTTGAGATTTTATAAAGAATTTCTCAAGAGTAATATTCTTCGTAATACACTGAAGTGCCACTGAATTTGGGATAGCAAAGCCTATGCAAATTGTGTAGCGCTGCGCATCATGTATGCGCAAGTGAGGGCGCTGTGGTAACTGCATATATAGCGCGTACTCTGGTTGTTCTGAATTAGTTGTTGGAATTGCCAGTATGGGTAAACTGCCGGATTTAGACGCCTTCGATCGCGGACAAATCGTAGGTGCGCGACGCATGAGCCATTCAATTTCCGAAATTGTCAGACAGCTAGGATTTTCAAGGTCGATAGTGTCAAGAGTATACCAAGAATACATGGATGGTGGAAAAAAAAACTAGCGATCGGGCAAACTGCAAAGGACAATTAGCCTTGACAGTGCGTGGTGAGAGACGGCTCAGGCGTATTGTACGTAGCCAGCGAAGCCAAACATTAGCTCAAATTACCACCCAGTTTAATGATGGTGCCAGTCGTACAGTCAGTAAACGGACTGTGCAACGCTCGCTTCACCGTATGGGTTTCGGGAGCCGTCGACCTACGAGAGTACCATTGCTCTATACTCGCCATCGGGCTGCACGTCTTGCCTGGGCAAGAGAGCACAGAGACTGGAGTGTAGAGGACTGGAAACGAGTAGCATGGAGTGATGAGTCTCGATTCCGACTACTTAGCGCCGACGGGAGGCTGAGAATATGGCGTCAGGCTCATGAAGCCATGGATCCTGCATGCCTGGCTGGAACTGTACAAGGGCATGGTGGCTCAATCATGGTCTGGGGTGTTTTTTCGTGGCAGAGTTTGGGATCTTTGGTGCGTGTACCAACCTCCCTCAATGCAATTCGGTACTTACAGTTGCTGGGTGATCACCTCCATCCGTTTATGCTGTTCTGTTATCCGCACGGCAATGGAGTTTTCCAGCAAGACAACTGTACCTCTCACAAGTCCCGGTTGGCTACTGGCTGGTTGGATGAGCATTTCTCTGACTTCTCTGTCATGAATTGGCCACCTAGAAGCCCAGACTTAAATCCTATTGAGCATCTTTGGGATGTTTTGGAACAAGGCGTGAAAGGCCATCACACAGCACCAAAGAACCTTACTGAATTATGGACAGCTTTAGCCAATATTTGGCAAGCCATTCCCGTGCAACGTTTCCAGAAACTTGTTGAATCTATGCCTCGTCGTGTGGCAGCCGTTATCAAGGCGAGAGGAGGCCCAACTCGTTACTAGGTAGGTATCCCTAATTCAGTGGCACTTCAGTGTAGTTTAAAGATAACAACATTTTTGCAAACATTTTATGGCCAACAATTAATTTAAATTTTATTGTTAGTTGGCTATTTTAATTTATCTTAGTGTGATGGAAGAAAGTTATATGAAGTATTTTAGTGCGTTTAAAAAGGGATCATTATGAGAATTGTTTACTAAGAGTTTTTTCTTTTAAAATTTTAAGGAAGAAAACAGTATGAATAAAAAGAATAAAACATTGCTTTTTGTAAGAATGGTTACGCCATATAAATGTGTTCGAGGTTTACCTATGCCAAGTGCACAGTCAAGCCTGCATTTAGTAACTTCTTGTAAACTATCTAGGCTTTTACTGAAATTAACTTTTAATTCTTATAGTATGTGTGCTTTATTGAATTGTTGATTTTACACTATCTGGCCAAAAGTATCCGGATACCCCCCTAAAGAAGTGGATCTGGTAGGTGACGTAATTTGATGAGTAACCGAAAGCTATAAAAGTGTTGGTAGTGTTTTGTCAGGTCATATTTATGCGTTTGTGAGACAATAGCGCCCTTTACACGTACGCTCTTTCTCGAGTGCCAAGCGCACGGGATTGCGTGCGGCAAAACTTGCAGACGCAATCGCGCGTGCTTGCGTTTTCTCATTATGTTGCGAGTTTTTCGATCACTCGTTATTACTCGTCGCGCGGGATTGTGGTTTCATGTGTTAAAGAACGTACGTGTAAAGGGCGCTAATGAGTAAGTTAAAGGAGCTTAGTGACTTTGATCGTGGCATTATAGTGGGATGCCACCTTTGTGGGAAATCAGTTCATGTAACTTTGGACATTCTACAGAAGCCAGAATCCACTGTGAGTAATGTAATTGTGAAGTGGAAACGTCGAAGCAGTGAAACTTCAGAAAAACGAAGTGGCAGGCCGAAAAAAATTAGTGGACGCAGCCGTAGAACTCTGAAAAGGGTAGTGAAACAAAATCGCAAGTCCTCGTGGATTGAAATCACTCAGGAGTTCCTAAGTTCATCAGGCGTTAGTGCTAGCAGCAGGACTGTTCGTCGAGAGCATGAAGCTAAAGAAGGAGCGTAAGCTTCAATGGGGAATTCTTCGAAAAATGGACCAATTATGGTTGCTCACCGGCAGATGGCGCGACATGTCAACAAAGGGTGGATTTTTCATTGCGTTGTATGGCTGTGCGGTTTTTTAAATCATTAAAAAATTTTTTAAATATATATACAGGGTGTCCATAATTGAAGTCCCACTTTCAAAAGGCTGCAAAAAAAAAGAAAAAAAAAGAACCAATGGTGAGAATGACTTCAAATTTGAACTGAATATACTGAAAAGAGGGGGAAACGATTTGGTATTAGAAAAGTTCCAAAATGTATCAATAGATGGCGCTGTCAGTGGTTGAAATTTTTTTTTTTT
The DNA here is from genome assembly GCA_907164885.2 of Dolomedes plantarius. Classification (NCBI taxonomy): domain Eukaryota; kingdom Metazoa; phylum Arthropoda; class Arachnida; order Araneae; family Dolomedidae; genus Dolomedes; species Dolomedes plantarius. The sequence goes on along the minus strand of OU015501.1, from coordinate 52,041,584 downwards.
ATGATGCCAAATCGTTTCCCTGTATATATATATATATATATATATATATATAGTTAAGTTGAATAAATGAATTCATATTAAATACGTACTTAAAAAACAACATGTTTTCTCTTGAAAAGTACGAAAAATCCATACTATGGTTTCCGTGTCAAAACCCTGAGCTCTGCGCGCGTGCCAGCTCAATGCTTACGCATTTTTCGAAAGTTATTTAATTTATTATACATATATCTATCCAATATTTAAAATTTTGGGTGAGGGGGCAGGGTGCCTCCTCTCAACATTCTAAATGCATCTAAGATCGCAGATGCATTATTTTAATACTAACACCCCTGAGTTTAATTTTCCTAATTAAGATACAGCTTTCATGTACAACTTTACCAGCTGTCCATTTACATCTATACTAATAAAAGGAAATGTTTGTGTGTTTGTTTGCTGCCTCTAGACGAATCTACGAAATTTACAACCATGAAATTTGGCACACGGGTAGTGAAGAGTCTGAACATGTGCACCTCGAAGCCCGAATTTTAAATTTTATTACCTTTAATTTTTAATTAATAAAAAACCAACAATTTTTGAAGGGTGAATCCAGAAATAGAAGAGCCTCCCTTTCAAATTCGGCCATATTTGAAAATGTCAAAATTTATATATTTTTTTTTTTCATGAAAGTACATAAATGTTACATATTTGGAAAGATCTTTAAAAACTGATAATTTTTTCTGCGTACCCTTAATCTGTTACTTCAATAGTTTTAGAGTTATTTGAATTCTAATCTTGAGATCATACGATGTAAACAAAGCGTGATTATGCAATTAAAAACACCGAAAAAACATTTCTATTATAAAAGAAATAAATTTTATTAAAATCTTATTACTTCTCTTAATAATATTAAGATGGTTTAAAAACATTATACACACTTCAAATTAATTGATTCAATTTTTATGCACTATTTGATTTTATTTGCGCTAAGGTCCGCTAGATGGCGCCACGAGACTGATACAGTATACGCTGTATCACAGTTCTGTGCGCTATTTATTGTTACACCACAAAATTTAAATACCTTAATTCGTTGTTTTTTTAGTGCTTCCATTCTCTGACAATGATTGCTGAAAGGAGCGGGTCCCTAAACCGACCGGCTAGACGGGCGAAGCCCGGCTAGTTATCTATATATTTAAGTTGCTAAGCCGAATAGGCAGTCCGAGAGAGAAAACTACTGCATCAATATACTGCATTTTGGTCTTAAACGAAAGATTGTAATTTGTAGATTTGTCAAATTTGCTTTCTGTAACAGCGAATTCTATAAATTAGCGATAATTTACAATTAAAATTTGCTTTCTGCGCATGCTCAGCGACATGTTTAAATCTGGCTTTATATAATCACTTAGCACGAAGCCGCATAAACACATTAATTTGTTTTGCGCGTACTCAGGTGACATGTTTAAATCTGGTTTTAGATACTTACTAAGCACGAGGTCGCCTTAACACGTTAATTTGTTTAATCCGAAGAATCTCTCTAGCTCTCTCTGGGCCATTTTTACTTGGAATTATGTTTGTGAGATACAGTCGAACCCCGTTATAGCGAACCCGGTATATAACTAACTCACGGATATAACTAACGAAAATTTTGGTCCCGCCCTTTTCCTATTGTACGTAATTTAATTGGTAGTATGTCAGTTTAATGTAATCAGTTTTAGTCGATTTAATTCATTAATGATCATTTTTAATAGATTTTATCATTTTTAATACATTATTATTGAATACACATTGCAGCTAATGAGTTATACATTTTATGAACTCTAGCATTTTTCTTAACGGTTCGGATATAGCGAACCACCGGATAAAGCGAACAAAACCTTTGGTATCTTGACGGTCGTTATAACGGGGTTCGACTGTATTATGATTTTCAACATTTGGCAATGATGTATTGAGTATAATTTGTGTATTAGTACATTTATATACTATCCAGCCGTTATGTTTTGATGTGTACCAACTAGTATATTTTAAAGTCTTTAGTTAAGAGTCCATTTTAAATTATTCATAATATGGTATTTCTCAAGTGTACGAGTTTTATCGCAATTACAAAAAAGTTTTATAAAAATTGTGTGAATCGCTAAAATACCCGCACCCCTTATTTCTTTATGTATTTCGAAAAAAAAAAAAAGGTTTAATCTTTCAATGCCGTTTGAAGAAATAAAATATATGACAGCCGCCTTTTTGAAAAGTTACTTTTTACCAATCGAGTCCAAATGATATTGAATTAAACTGGAAGCGGACTTTCTCAAGTATACAAGAGGCATTTCAACGGAGAATAAATAATGAATTCTTTCCGTGTCATTCCCCTCCACGCTCTAGGGGCAGGGTCCGGCGTTACTTCGAAGGTTCCAAGATGACCACTTCGCCCCTTGTCCGGTAATCTTCTTTCCCTAATCCCGCGCTGCAGCAGCCTCTCGTCCTCCGGCGGTTCCCCCGGGCTTTGTTATAGTTGGACTGCTCTAATGGACTGCCGGAGAGCGTTATCAATTTTTCACCAACAATCGTATAGACTATTTGGTGGCATTTACTCGCCCACTTGGCGATTCCTAGGATCACTCGAAGTATTTGGAGACCGAGCTGGGAATCCAATTAAAGACCTCACTAGTAGCTGGTGATTTAGTGATTTTACTAGTTGCGATTGGGCGAAAGGCTGTGATTATCCCTACTTACCTGAACACATTTTTTAAAATTCATTCATTCTCTCTCTCTCTCTCTCTCTCTCATGTATGTATATATGTATATCTCCCTCTTTCTCTCTCTCTCTCTCTCTATCTCTCTCTATCTATCTATCTATCTATCTATATATCTGTCTATATAAAACAGTTCCGTCACTGACTGACATACAACACACAGACCAAACCGCTGGATCGAAAGGGCTGAAATTTTGCATGGCGATTCTTCTTATAGTGCAGGGGTGCACTAGGAAATATTTTTGAAAAATTCTTATTAGATTTTTTTTTAATTAAATTTTTACGCTGATTTTGTAACTTTTTTTAAGTTTGCATTTAAAATAATAATTTGAGGGTTATAAAATTTATATCACGAGAAAGATCATAAAAATTCCTTCAAAATGAAATCTTTTTCGAATCTTTACCCCCATTTTCTGATTTTTGGTGAATATTTAAAGATTAATTCTTAGAATTTAATTTATGAAATGCTGATCACGTGATTTCTTTTTCTGGTACTTTAAATCAGAGCTCCACAACCTTTCTTCCACGGCACAACAACGTTTTTTTCGATAATTCCGCGGTACACCACAAGAAAAAGCTTGCAAATATATAAATTACAATAAATACGTATATGTTTTTATTAGATAAAAAAACACAACAAAATAGCTCTATGTATCAAGATAATTATAATCATTTAAGTTTTATATAAATCGTTTTGAACTGTACACCAACACACGAAAAAAATATAAAATTGTAGTTTACAAGTAAAAAAAAATTTCTCTTTAAATATTTATATTAAAATTTGTTTTTTGGTCTTTACTTAAGCCTAATAAATCAAAGTTAATTTAAACATAACTAATTTGTTAATGAGATATTTGAGATTGTTTTGATAAATGTGCGTTTTATATTTGCACGTTTTATATTTGGCTCTATAATAGAAAGAGCTACAGTTCATGGTCAAGGCCCTTTAAATATGATCGTTTGTCATTTTCAATTAGAACCAGTGTCGAAAAACTTTGTTCGCATAAGTATGTCGTAGAAAATGGGAGCAAAATTGCAATGGACTTGTCAGAAATTTGTGGATATTCTTTCTTAACTGAAATCCAGAAATATGACTTTCGAGCATACATACAATGTATGGCTAACAACATGTTTTTGTTTTGTGTATAATTTCGACCTAGAAAAATTACATATTAACAAAAAGTTAGAGGAATATTTTACTTAGAAAAATTTCTATTTAATGTGGTGGTTAATTTTTTTATTATCATAATCGATAAAATCACCGCGGCACAGTCAAGATCACCTCGCGGCACACTAGTGTGCCACGGCACAGCGGTTGCGGAGCACTGCTTTAAATAAATTTATCGTCACGTGCATAACAACTAAATAGACAAAAAAAAATATTTTTTTCCTTGCTAATGCAGCAGACGATTGGACATTATCCAAAAAAATATTAAAACACAGTAAAAGATACGATCCTCAAACTGTACTATATTAATTGTACTATATTCTTTAGTATGTCCTATTAGATTTAATTTGAATATTTTCATCTACATTATTTTGTCTATAAAAATATCCCTTACGATTTTTTTATAAATATAAATATATATATATTTACATCAATTGTATACATTGATCGTCATACTAAATATATATATATATATATATATATATATATATATATATATATATATATATATATATATATATTCGGCATTAATTACATACATTGACAGTTGTATTTAATTTGAATGTACTCCGTAGCAAAGTGCGGGTTTTCAGCTAGTATATATATATATATATATATATATATATATATATATATACACAGATGGTGGACAAAATAATACGAACACCTGTGAAATAATGGAAATCTTTATTAATAGGGGGTTGGACCACCCTTTGACTGAAGTAGAGATTTAATGCGACGTGGGATAGATGCATAAAGGTCATGGATAATATTTAAAGGAATATTAAGCCATTCCTCTTGCAGAGCGGTCTCTAATTCCGAAAGTCCGGATGGAGGTGGAAATCGGGAACGAAGTTTTGACTCCAAATATTGCCATAAATGTTCAATAATATTCAAGTCCGGAGACTGAGGGGGGCCAGGCGAGATGTTCAACTGCATCGTCATGCTCTTCGAACCATTCTTGAACACACCTAGCAGTGTTGATAGGGGTGTTGTCGTCTTGAAAAAGCGGTCGCTCTCCAAGGGAATACAGTCTAGACAAAAGGATGGACATGATTCCCTAGAACGCTTAGATAGTGATTGGATTTGATCCTCCCATGCAGAATAACAAGTGGCCCAAGACCGCGCCAAGATATCGCACCCCATACCATAATGGAGCCACCCACATGCTTCACAGTCGGCAAGAGGCATTCAGGATGAAACGCTTCTTCGGGCGTTCTCCAGACATAAACGCGTCCGGTCGTCTGAAATAGGGTGAATGACGATTCATCTGACCATATTACCTGTTGCCACTGCTGTGGGGTCCAGCCTTTGTGATCTCTGCACCATTGGCGTCGCTTGAAAGCATTAGTTGCTGTCACCAAGGGTTTACGAATTGTCACTCTGCCATAAATGTTCGCAGCATGAAGTTCCCTTTTGACATTTTTTGTTGAAACGGGGTCCAGGAGATGACTGTTCATTTCGGATGTTATCTCGGATAACGATTGCTTGTGCTTTTGGGCTACTATGCGCTTCAAGACCCGTCTATGCCTATCAGCAATCTTGGACTTTCGGCCACTGTTGTGCTTTGAAGACGTCGTCTTACCCTCTTTCGTGTACGCTGTCATAACGGCTGATACCGTACTCCTTGCAAACCCCAAAAGGTTTGCTGTTTCCGTAACCGATGCTCCACTTAAACGCGCTCCAACTATCATTCCTCTTTGGAACTCTGACAGGTCTGACATTTCAACTTATCACAGACAGTTCGATAGAAGCATGCATCGTAGGTGACTGCTGTTGAGGGACTGATACTTTCCTCTTCACGCTCACTAGGTGGCAGACTTCTGTTGCAGGTGGCGCGGCTGTATTGCAGGTGTGAAATACGTCATACTTTTTCACAGGTGTTCGTATTATTTTGTACTCCATCTGTATATATATATATATATATATATATATACATACATATATATAAATCTGTTGGTAAGTGTTTGAAGGCGCTATTAACTGAGGTTTTAACTCCTAGTTACAAGTCATTAATTTATTTCTCTTTTTTATAAACTTTAAATTAATTCGACAAATTTCTGAGATGTCTAATAAGGTGATATTTGTTAAGAGAATATTATGGAAAAATACGTATGTCAACGCGACAAGTTAAAGGATCGAAAATAATAAACTATGCATTTTTGGTTAATTGATTGCTTTCTCTTTAATATCGTATTTGTATATTAACTATCAAGGACGGTAATATCTTTATTACTAATCGAGAAGACTTTCTCTGGGTAGTGGGAAGTGGAATTGGTAGTATCTGGGAAATTTCGAAATAATTTAATGTGAGTAGTTTAATGTATTTTATTGAGTTTTTATACGAGGAAGTGAAATCACCTGTAGTTAGAGGAAGGAATTTTTAAAGGTACCACTAATTATGCCTTATATATGTTTAGCGATCCTTAATATAGGTTCAGCGCACCTAAATCCGAAACCATTTGATTCTTGCAATGTTCCAAGTGGAAAGGACTTAATCTCACTTGTTACTGTATTAATGATATGTAATTTTCTGCTTAACATTTTACTTATGTTCTTATAAGTCTTAAGAAAAATGGTATTTTAAAAACAGCGTCTAAAATTGAGAGTCAGGTCGGAGGGAGATGCAAATGAGTGATGAAAGTTGAGACACTTTATTTTTCTAATGATTTAAAATAATCAAACCTTGTTTAATGCATAAAAGTATTTAAAATATTTTATTAATTTCCTGTAGTCTATGCGTAAGATGTATAAGTGAAACATGAAAAATTTTGTGTTTATATATAAGTCGCCTTCATAAGATGTCTCATTACGTCTATGCTAATATTCTAAAATTCAACTCACTCGTTCCAGGCATTTCTTATAAGTATAGTTAACCTGTATTTGGTATTTATTACCTAAAATTATAAAGCTGCCCTTTTATTTATTACCAAAATGATAGCTAGATCAAAATTGTCTGTAAGGGTTTTTATGATATACGTATTTTTAAGTGTATAATGAAAGTATATATTGTGGTATGAAATGACATAAAACAAACGTCTGATATCTATATCTTTTGTTACAAAAATGAACTTTTTATCACATTTATGCAGTTATGATTTCATATTCTTATCAACACAACTCTATGAGGAATATGTAAAACATCTTTCCTTATAGAGTTTAGATGTTTTACATATATCTTACCCAAATCTTTCTCTGAAAAATCCCTACAAAATACTTTATTAACCGAGAAATGTGTAACGTATACTTCCGGTTTCTTAGGCCATATTTATGTTTTTTGGATATGGGAATATTTAGTTTTTGTTGTTTGAGTTCGGCAGAGTTTGCTCACGTAAACGTTTGTTTCAGTTTCATCATATAATATTTAATCAAGACTTGTTTCATTATCTTTACATTCAATTCCTGTTTAAGATTCGGTACTTATAAACTAAACTAATCATGAAAAAAAAATATGGAAGTTATCTTGTTTTGAAAATGATGAATAAATAAATTTTACATCATATAACCGCGTTAATGTTACTTCAACATTTTAAATAAACTGAAAATTACCTATTTTTGTAAGTTAAGCGTTTGCTACAATAAAGCTGTTTTGTTTAAATCACCGTGAAGAGAAAAACATATACTATAATTTGATTCCACATCTTGAGAGTATAAAAAAAACAAATAAAAATGATGGAATAAAAAAAATTAGCATAAAGTTTACGGTTTATTGTAATTATTGAGAGGGTTTAAAGATTGAATATTACTTATATCGGCCTGAAGAATATTAGTGCCAAACAGTTGAATAAAAGTTGGGATCAAGGAGAAAATAGAATTAATTATGTGCAAAATGGGTAGTGAAGGATTTATAAAAGGGGGAAATTAAAGATGTCTATGAAGATTTTTGTGGACTTTTAAGGATATTTCTTCGTTTGGAAAAAAATAGCGTGTAATCACTTTGGTATCTGTGAATTATTTAATCAACTTGATTTTGTCAAACACACAAAAATCAACAAGTTTCGTGGATTGGCCATCTCTCTCGGAATTGGTGCATTTCTAATCGCCTCTCTGACGGTAAGATTTCAGAAATAGTCACCCTTGTCCTTTGGGATACTTGGCTAAAGAAAGACCAAATATAAGGTGTTGAAAGTAATTTTATCATTTAATAAATGTAGTACCGGCATCTGATGGCCACGAACGGGGCATCATTTAATAATCTTTCGAAGGTCGTAATTGATAGGAGGTTGCCGAGCCATTGTAGAAGACTAAGAAAATTGCTGTTAAAGCAGTCAGTAATATACGTTTTTTAAAAATTTATTTTCATTGTTTAAATTTGAAGTCATCAGATGCTGAGGATTAAGTTTTTCAGTATTGTTTGTCTTGCATATGGCGCGTATGTTTTGCCAAACTTTTAATGCGGTTCTCCTTCGACATTAATGTTTGTGTTGTTAGTGTGAGACTGAAAAAGAACGCGTTCGCTTTTCGTGGAAAGTGTTAAAATGATGCATAACAAAGAAAAACAGTATTTAAAAATAGAACAATTTAATATCTTAATAAAGCATTATGTGCTTTAGATGCGAGAAATTTACTTCCAAGCAAACTACAATCATCAAACAAAACGTTAATCACAAATGTACTCCCCTTTGACATGCCCATTTTGTTGTGCTGATATTTATATGAATCTAAGGTCTATAATTTAGACTTTGGGTGGATTGTGCATATTATTGTTTTGAATAAACGATAAAGACTTATTTAAGAATATTTTACTTAAATTTGCTTCTTGAAAAAAATCCTCTAAAGCGATCGACCTTTGCGTTTATGGATTTGTTAACTCGAAATTCGTTTCCTGCCGTTCTAAGAGAGCCAAACATTTTTAAATAAGTATTTTACTGTACTAGTTTACGTCATTGTATTCGAATCCATTATTTTATGTTTGTTTTACTTCAGAATATATTTCACATTTAATTTTAGTTTTTTTAAAGCGAAAGGAAATAATTCATAAAAGTTTTTGTTTCAAATCTGAGAGTCGCGCCAATATTTTACTACAGATATTTTTTCTTTCGCCATTTCCATCCATTTTTTAAAATTTTCATTTTGTTATATTTTGTTGAATGAAGCGGATATTGAATGTTACATTGTTAAATAAGGAAAATAAAAAACATGCAAGAGGAAAGTATCGTTAACAAGAATTTAAAAGCAAAATTTGTTCATAATTAACTCAACGGGGCCTACCATCTGTTACTTCTGGGAAATATGTAAGGTGTTATGTACTTGGCAACTTTAATGATTTTTTGCCATGACCCAATAGGTTCTTGTGTAAAGTAAAAGTGTTCAAAATTAAGTCGTGTTACTGCTTGGTTCGATTCCTGACCCTGATAGTCGGTCACAGTCGAGACGCTCGCGTGTTGGAAAAAACGGTAATCAGCAGTCAAGTAAGCATGTAACAAAATTTTATTTTATTTATTTATTTATTTATTTATTTTTTTTTTTGGGGGGGGGGGTTAAAAATACGTTTGTAAGGTCGATATTTTGTGTCGTACACCCTCAAAAAGAAAGGGTGAAGATGTGATGAAAAGACATTCAAAAATTATTATTCTGCATTTAGCGGAGATAATTCTTTTGAGAACTCCAATAAAACTAAAATTATGTAATTAGTATAAAACACCATGATTTCCCACAATGTATGTTTCTGAAGTGCTTTTAAGCTCCATAATCCAGTCATTTCTTTGTCTATAAATTTTAAAGATAAATTCTTTAAATCACGATGAAGGAGAATGTGTTTCTTCAATAAAGGACCCTAAACGGAGTATTTTTTTTCGCTTATTTGATAACTGTATTTATCTTATCATGTCTGAAATAATTAATTTTATTACACAGGTAAATCAATTGAGTCGTATTAAAGTGTTATTTTTCTAGCTATCCAAAGCTGAAGCTTTTTGCAGATAAACACCGCATTACACATTTTAATCCCGAAAATGCTTTTCTGTTGTTTACATGCTTACAATTATTGCCATACCGTACACTAACCAGCCTCTGCATCTTGCTTAGCTTGTATATATCGACTAGTATCTAAAACGAAGGAAAATTTTTCGAAATTCATGAAGATTTTAGGTCTTATAATACACTGAAGTGCCACTGAATTAGGGATAGCAAAGCCTATGAAAATTGTGTAGCGCTGCGCATCATGTATGCGCAAGTTAGGGCGCTGTGGTAACTGCATATATAGCGCGTACTGTGGTTGTTCTGAATTAGTTGTTGGAATTGCCAGTATGGGTAAACTGCCTGATTTAGACGCCTTCGATCGTGGACAAATCGTAGGTGCGCGACGCATGGGCCATTCAATTTCCGAAATCGTCAGACAGCTAGGATTTTCAAGGTCGACAGTGTCAAGAGTATACCAAGAATACATGGATGGTGGAAAAAAAACTAGCTATCGGGCAAACTGCAAAGGACAATTAGCCTTGACAGTGCGTGGTGAGAGACGGCTCAGACGTATTGTACGTAGCCAGCGAAGCCAAACATTAGCTCAAATTACCACCCAGTTTAATGACGGTGCCAGTCGTACAGTCAGTAAACGGACTGTGCAACGCTCGCTTCACCGTATGGGTTTCGGGAGCCGTCGACCTACGAGAGTACCATTGCTCTATACTCGCCATCGGGCTGCACGTCTTGCCTGGGCAAGAGAGCACAGAGACTGGAGTGTAGAGGACTGGAAACGAGTAGCATGGAGTGATGAGTCTCGATTCCGACTACTTAACGCCGACGGGAGGCTGAGAATATGGCGTCAGGCTCATGAAGCCATGGATCCTGCATGCCTGGCTGGAACTGTACAAGGGCATGGTGGCTCAATCATGGTCTGGGGTGTTTTTTCGTGGCACAGTTTGGGATCTTTGGTGCGTGTACGAACCTCCCTCAATGCAATTCGGTACGTAGAGTTGCTGGGTGATCACCTCCATCCGTTTATGCTGTTCTGTTATCCGCACGGTAATGGAGTTTTCCAGCAAGACAACTGTACCTCTCACAAGTCTCTTTTGGCTACTGGCTGGTTGGGTGAGCATTCCTCTGACTTCTCTGTCATGAATTGGCCACTTAGAAGCCCAGACTTAAATCCTATTGAGCATCTTTGGGATGTTTTGGAACAAGGCGTGAAAGGCCATCACACAGCACCAAAGAACCTTACTGAATTATGGACAGCTTTAGCCAATATTTGGCAAGCCATTCCCGTGGAACGTTTCCAGAAACTTGAATCTATGCCTCGTCGTGTGGCAGCCGTTATCAAGGCCAGAGGAGGCCCAACTCGTTACTAGGTAGGTATCCCTAATTCAGTGGCACTTCAGTGTATTACAAAGCATGACGAAGATGTTTGATTTTCTTTTAGATGTTGTAAGAGCCGAACTTATGTGTCCTTTTGTTTTTGTCGTTAAATGGACTATTAGGTAATCACGAGGTCGCAGATTCGAATCCATATCTAAGAGATATGCATTTTAGTCATACCAGAGATCAAAGAAGCCTGATATTCTACACCTGCACTCGAATATGTTGCCCCTGAGGTAGACTTCTGGCAATTTTCTGTAGGAAAGAGGAGGAGTAATATTCTATCAGAAATGATGTTCGTATCTAATATGACTGATGTTTGTTAGACTGAGATGATTTTGTTTTTAAAGAAGGGGATTTGTTTTCTATTACCAACAAGAGTTATATATCACAGTTATGTACCAGAGGCGAGACGGGCTGAACACAAGACTAGACTAGACTCGTGCTCGAGTTCTATATTGACGATCGGACTGTTAAGCTCGGGTAGGCAGCAGACAGTAACGCTATTGTTTAGTAAGAAAGAGATCAAAGTATTTACGATTTTATTTAGCATTGCCTTAATAACACTTCTTGGTGTTTAGGATAATTTTAAAATGTTGCTTCCTCTCAAGTACGTTAACAGCAACAGAAGTAGTGTTCGGGCCCTGACGGGCTTAGTCTCAGTTAAACTCAAAATTACTGGAGTTCGAATCTTAAAAACCGAGCCCGGACTCAACTCTACAGTGTACGCTCTTAAAATCCATTTTTGTAACTGCCTGCAGTATTGTTTTTATTCAGTCATCTTATCTAACTTTATTAGTTTTCATAATAATTGTTTTCAAAGAGGAACATTGCAGTTGTGTTGGCTTTTCGCGTGGTATGCTTCATCTTCATGTTGATTCACTATTAAAATAAAATATGTTCTTATATTTATCAGGAAAATCCTTTAATATGTATAAGAACTGTACTATAGTGCTTAGAAAGGGACCATTGATTGTTGTACCATGGCAAACACATGGTTTTGTACGCTTACTCGCATATAAGACGAGCAATTAGGAATGGCTTTTACATAACTTCTCTGATTATTGTCAAAGATATAATTTTAAAGACTTCTATCTATGGTAATTTTTAACAAATATTTAAATTTTCCCCTGAATTAATAAATCAATATTATTTTTCTTTCCGATGTTTCTTCGACTACAATCGTCTGTAGACAGAATAAATAACTTGGCGACAACTGACCCATTCTCTATTCCGGCAACCCTTCGCGTTGTCCGTCCGTCACCTTTCGGGGGATTATGACGTCACTCTTCGGTGCTATTCTCTCGCCACAGGTCACTTGCAGCTTGTTTAGCTGCGAGCGGCAGTCGGCGCTAAAAGGTTTAAAGCCCTAAGCCCTACCTGCCCGCGCCGATACCTAGGCGTATGTTTGTTGCCGTCTTTGGGCCCACCCTACTAACAACTTCGTTATTTTTCAACGCTCTTAGAACCAGGGGTCGCATAAATATTGTTTGTCTATGCCCCGCGTGGAGACACTCAACTTCTATTGTTTGTAGAGATGTGTTTTTGATTTTTTTTGAGAGAGGGAGAACCTATTTTTTTTGTTTATGCTTTTAATTTTTTTTTAATCTTTTCTAGATAATATTTGTAATTTTGCTTGTTTGAGGTATTATTGAAAAAAGAGTGCACTAGCTGATGCATGCTTATAAGGAAAACTAGGTATTACATAGAAGTGTTGTTATCATTAACCAATGAGTATTATGTGTTTAACCCCTCTATTACAGTTTTAACTAAGCCTCTGTGCGACAATATTTTGCGGACTAAGCAGAAATATCTTTAATGAGGGCTTTAACTCGTTGGGACCAGAATATAATAGTTTTATGATTATTCTGCAATTGAAAGCTCACAAACGCCAGTACACACACGCATTTTTTTCATTTTTTCTCTCTAACTTATATTGTTATATTTGGTCAGTTTTATCAGGAATCGTTTGTTTAAATGGGACAAGTTCTAATAATAATGTTTAAATGTAACAAATACTATAAAGAACTTTTTTCCACCGATGATTTTAGAGATATATTGCTAAAAATTAAAAACAATCTGTGAAAGAGTAATTGTACCTGACCAACTAATATACAAATTATCGTTCCTTGATTTTGCGATCTATGAATAGGCAACAACGTATATAAAATTTTACTGAATTAAGATTTTGCGGTTTACCTAAATGTACCGAATCAAATAAAAAATAATTAAAAGTATGTGGGTTCTTGTATATCTTATTTATTTTTGTAAGCAGAAATCAATTAATAGTGGGTAAGTCCACCTAATGGGGCTATGACTGCTGCGATGGCTATCTTTTAAAATTTGAATCCCTGCTGTGTGATTTTTTTTTCCGTGTGTGAAAGTCTGTTGGGAATATTTTTGTATAGCACAAACGATTTACTTATACCATCCCTTTTAGCATTGGACTCCTTAGCTTGGAGGATCGAATATTATAGGTGATAGTTCACCTTACTGTTATAGAGGGCCTTTTGCAGTAAATTTTCTTATCTGTCTGAATGAAATTTATTTTAATACGAAAATAACTTCCTAAAAGAATACATTTTCCCTTAGAAATATACAAAATTCTGTCGACGATTCTAATATTCCATCTTACCTTTTGCACTGAGAATGTTTGAAGCTGTTTTTATATCATGATGCTGTTATTGAGTTTCTTTTGAATGCAGCTTTTGCTTAAAAGAGAACTAGATAAGGGTGCTCTTTTTTTCTCTATTACTCAAAAATCTTGGCTAGTGTTGAATGAGCTTATTAAGTGCTTAGGATCATATTTTGCATTAACCTTTCAGCGGGCGCGCCCTTGTACAAAGTGCAACATTTTCGTCATTTTGAATGGTTTGTTTTTACATGTAATGTTTGAATGCTCAAGGCAGTTTCTATTTATAGCTACACCCTTTCTAATGCAGGTCTGATGTTCTGACCCTTGTATTCCTTTCCATTCACTGTTAGTCGTGATTTAACCGTGGTAAACCAGCGATTATACTGGATTACAATATGGCAAAAGCAGGAGTTGATGGAGTCGATCAAATGTGCAGCTATTACAATGCATCCTGCATATCACGAAGATGGACTCTCTCATTGTTTTTTAGGTTTTTGGCCATAATAGGAGTCCATTCGTAAGTTGTACTTAGATCTAATAAACCTGGCAGTTTTGAAATAAGGCGATGGCATTCTTTGGCCTTTAATTATATATATATCTCACTATTATCAGCATTTTATATCTTGTCATAAAACTTAGAATTATTATTTTCAATTTGAAAAATAAAAGGTTTATTACAAAAGGAATAATCAAGGTTGAATGAGATGTTGCACTTTGTGCCACGCGCGCCTGCTGGTGTTCCAAAAATTAGCGCGCCCGCTGGAGGGTTAATGTGATAAAAAAGCTGCTTTTCTTCTGGATATTATTGATTATCACTACATTATTATGTTTTCTCGGAAAATTATTTCGTTCCTATACCACAAGGGAAAATGCACAGTATATAATTCATTTCAAAATAGTATGAAGAAGAAGACACGACGATGACATGTGAAAATGCATTTTTTTATCAAATGAAATACGTTAGTTCGTTCCGGAGACTCCATGAACTGTAAGTAGGCAACGTTGTTTAGGAAGGGAATTGCTGATGTTTTGAGAAAATTTGTTTTGACCTAATTTACATTTGTTTAGTCACAGCAACACTGCGCTGTAGAAGGGAATGCTGTCTTAACTAGCCCTTTTCTTTTTCTGGGTGGGGTGGGGTGGGGGGGGGGGGGAAGACCTTTAATATCATTGCTGTCATAACTCCCTGAGATTTTTGGTGTTTTAAGATTTATCTAGTTTTTACATGATCGTTAGATTTGGGCTGAAGTTCCGTCGGTGTTTGTTATTGTTCAATGATTTTCTAAATGTGATGGGATTTTAAAGGAAATTTGCCCCATTTGAAACAAAGAATATTTATGATGTGAACAACATTCAGACGATATTGACTGTATATCTTACAGTCTTGTCATCTCGTAAAGAATTACTAGTTTTACATTTCGATAAAGACAAATGATGGTCAGTGAATTTCTATGTGTTAACTTCGTGGTTTGCGAGTTCAAGCTTAAAGAATTAACTTAATGTTGAGGGTCAACAAGGATACGTCGGCCACAACGTTAAGCTTATACGACAAATGTGAACCTGAAGACCAGTCCCTGCGTAGCAGTTCCTGCAAACTCAGCCGATGCGATCGTTCTGCACCTGTTCGGGTAATTAGTATGGATCTGGGCGCGTGCAGATCCGCCATCCAAATAAGTCAACCCCGGACCCCTCAATGTTGGGATAAATTGTTCCGCATTTGATAATTATTCTAATGACCACATTAATGAACTGCTTGTTTAAACACATGTTCAGACAGAATAATAATAATAATAAAAATACTTTCCTTTTAATTGACGCTAGATTTTGTCCATTATAAGTTAACTAGCCGCTGCTCGACCAGCATGGTCGCTTTTAGTTTTATACTTTCTTTTGCTAAACAACTCAACTGAAAGTAACATATGTAAGGAATGTTACCTGTCATCATAAATATTCGTTGTTAAGGGGTATTCTTCATAAGGCTGATTCTAAAACATCGGGATTAAAAAACATGAATTTCCATTTCTTCAGAACAGAGTTAAAGATAAGACTGAGAAACCCAACACCAATGATTTTAAAAATTACATCCCTCTCTGTATGAACTATTTTTCAAAATTAAGATATCTACACTTTATCATTACATCAAATAAGAAATTGAGGAAAAATTTTGTCACTTAAAAAATGGAATAAGAATTCAGCAAGTACTAAAATATAGTATGGATTACATCATTCTCTGTATGTACTATTGTTCACAATTCAGATATCTACACTTAATCATATCAAGTAATAAATTGTTGGGAAAATTTCTTCACTTATAAAATGAAGTAAAAATTCAGCTAGAACTGAAAAAGGGTGAAGAAAATTAACTATCATCGGCTGTAGGTTGCTATGTCGGCGATGGTTAAGCATAACCTCGCGATCATTTATTCTCTCTCTTTCACGCCTCTCTCTTAATGAATTATTTCTTCTTCGCTTTCGTTCTTGAGACTGTTCCCAATTTTCACTTGATCGTGCAGCTCTCTTTTGAGCATTCCTGATTTCAGTGCGTAAATCCATGTTGTCACGCGGTTGCAAATTGCGGACGGCCGCTAATGTTTACATCTGGTAGTTGCAGCCGTTGCCATTCGTCGATTTTTGTGCCGCATACCTACGCGTTTTATATATATAGATATTTATGTCTAGTCTAAAAGGAAAATACGAACCGTAGTTATATCACAGTGAGGAAACCATCGGTCTAGTTTGATCTTATTATTGTATATTTAGTACTTAACACAAAATTCTCAGTTCCTAACTGCGTTGTTTTTTTAAAAAAAATTTAATTTATAAGAATTAATACATATTTTTCGTTCATTGAGATTTCCGATAGCACAACGAAACTAAATTAGATGTACGTCTTCTACTTCGCGGCAGTATATGACTCTATATGACATAATTTATAGCGTTGAGGTTTATTTCCTGAATTACGGTGTGCTTATGAGGCATGTTGGACACATTATTGTGAAACAGTTTAATTTTACTACTTTTTTTTTATCAATTACTGACTAATCTGTGGTATATTATGTTTTAATAGTGTGATAAAAATATTTTCTTGGTACTGTCCCTTTGTGAGCGAGGAGTTTATTAAATGTACTAGTAAGTCGAAGATAATTTCTGTCTGAAACAAGATTGCTCTCTGAAGACTTGAATAAAGTGTTAAGGAAAATGAAATGTGTTTTATCCAAATTTAACTTAATTGTTTGAAAATACTAATTATAAATAACGGTAAGGTTTAATTTCTGTTTTCCTTCAAACCTTCATAGACATTATAAACTGATGGATATTTAAAAAATCTATACATTGACTGAAATTATTTTTTACCGTCACAAGACCAGCCTGGAAAGTAGATCCAGTAGGCAGAAACAAAATACTGCTTATTTATCTGTAGTAGACTGCAAGGTGTTATTACATTTGCGTTTTTCTTCATCTGAAAACAATCTTGTAGGAGCTGTATAATTAAATAGTTATCAGTAACATCTCTTAAATTGTTTACTTAAGTACACAATCAAGTGTGAAAGGATAAAATGTATCCTACAATTTTAAAGTTATTGTATTTTATTCAGATTTAATCGGCCGCTTTCTAAAATTATATAAAAAAATAACTATTAACTGTATTTAAAATAAATTCTATCCCACTTTTATTGAATGGCTTTTTAATAATTTTGAAAGCAATAAAACAAACTTTTTTTCTTTTTTATGCTTTTTAATGTATTGTTGATCAATATTTTGTAGATTGAAAAAATAGTGTTATCGAATTTTGTAAATGAGTCTCAACAGAAGATTTTGTTTAAACTTATTTTAAACAAATTACACAATAAGCGAAAGTTAATTGAAGCTTTATGTTGTACTGAATATGTATACTATATATCGTATACAAATTTTTCGTTTCAAGAGAGGTTTGTGGGTTGAAAATTTACCTTGGAGTTTCTTACTAAATTTTAGGTTCAATTTTAGGGGAGGGGGTAAGTTATCCCTTCCTGTAGTTTCACCATTGATCCTTCCTTCTAAGTAGTTCATCGCGCTTAAATGTTGCTCTCGTACTCATATTATTTTCGAATGAGAAATAGAGATGGCGCCACTATAATAATTTTATCTAGTTTGATGAGATTCGTTTTGGACTCTTTCGCACCAAGTGATCACGAAAAGAATTTTGATATCTGAACTATCATATTCTTAGCTGCTGTTTTGCTGTTAGATGATATATTTCTTTGAATGTGACAATCTTTTTAAATTATTTGCAATACATGATTTTATTGCTGCGCTTTATGTTAAGTATTTTTAAAAAGTATCTGGATCTCGTGTTTGGAAGTATGAAGAGTTAAATTTTTATGAACAACAATAAACAATAGTTAATTTATATTTCATAAATTTTATAACAGTTGAATATGCCTACTGATGATATTTTTTGTTTTATAATATTCTGAAGGAGAAGATTTAGAAGCAAATACAAACTAATCTAGCTGTCTTTGTTTAAAAAATTAAATTTGTTGAAAATAGTGTCCTTTTCTTATCAGTTCCTTAGAAATGATATTTTGTTCATATTTTACATGCTATACCACCTTACTACACGAAAATTTTTTTCTTACCTGATCTTCGGAAAGTTTCCTCTTATTTATTTCGAATATCAAAACTAAATTATTTTTTTTCTATAAATGTTGTACATGGAAACCATTGTTAACTTTTTGGGAAATAATGATACTTCCTCGTACCCGTGGGAGCTTTTCACAAGTTCAAATTATGCAGACTGTGACGGCGTTTTACGACAGAACTAAAGTAGCTGGAAAAGACGTAGATACAGCTAGTCATATTGCTGCTCATTAAGTTAAATGTATCAAAATTTGAAGTTCCGAGTAAAAATGTACATCAGGTGAAGAGATGTGTTATTTTGTACATAATTAGTTTCTGGCCGGATAAACTATGTTTTCTGATATCATTTTCAATGCTCATCTTCAAGTCGTTTTGATATCTGTAGTTGACGCTAGTTTTTTTTTAAAGAGAAAATTCCTCAAAGAAGTATAAAGTTATTTAACCTACATCACTGAATTTCTGGCCGTATTATCATCGTTTCTAATCAGTGAGATGCTTTATTCTGTGTGATATGTTTAACACAACTGTACTGCTCGTTATATATATATATATATATATGTGTGTGTGTTTGTTTGTTTGTATATATATATATCTATATATATATCTATATATATATATATATATATATATATATATATATATATATATATATATATATATATATATACAGGGTGGTTATAATTAAAGTTCCACTTTGAAATGGTCATAAAAGGAAAACTACTGGACCAAATGTTATCAAACTTGGTAATAGTTTAAAGGAGGTCATGGGAATTTCTTTATCGAAAAAAAAAAAATTCAAAAACTCACCACCAGCGGGGAAATTGCGCTGTATGCAATAATGTTAAACGAAATAAGACATGAAGACATCGGTTTAAAATGTGTTTAATCGTTTCTGAAACGTGTTACAAAGCATGTTCAATGTGGCGTCCACCATTTTCCGAAAGCAAGTTAAATTGCATTACTGCATTCTCAACAGTAGCTCTTAGCATATCAGGAGGAATGTTACGGATATGTCGGCGTATTGCATCTTTCAATTTCGCCAAATTCTTTAAATTATCACCATAAACAATGCTTTTGAGATAACTCCATAGCCAGAAGTCACAGGGGTTGAGGTCTGGTGACCGGGGTGGCCATTTTGTGGGGAAGTTTCGGCCTATAATCCTTTCATTCGTGAAATGTTGCTTAAGTAACAGTGTGACACATGTACCAATGTGCGGTGGGGCCCCGTCCTGCATAAAAATCGTAGTGTCTAAAATGCCACGTTGCTGGAGTTCAGATATCACGAAACATCTTAACACTGACTCTAAGCGAGCTACAGTCACAGTGCATGTAACAGGTCCAGCTGTTGACTGCTCTTCAAAGAAAAATGGTCCAATTATGAAACTAGCTGTCATACCACAGCAAACGGTGACTTTAGATGAAAGCAATGGAACTGGGTAGATAACATGAGGGGTTTGTTTGGCCCAAATCCTGCAGTTATGGGTGTTAGCATCGTCATTTAGGTTAAAATGGGCCTCATCTGTCCACAAAATGTTCCATGG
Organism: Dolomedes plantarius; assembly: GCA_907164885.2. Lineage (NCBI taxonomy): Eukaryota > Metazoa > Arthropoda > Arachnida > Araneae > Dolomedidae > Dolomedes > Dolomedes plantarius. The sequence goes on along the minus strand of OU015501.1, from coordinate 52,021,607 downwards.
CCAATGTTCGTCGATTTCCATCCATGCGAACGGATGGAAATGGAAACGATTTCCGGAATGCGCACACTTTAAATGGCAATTTTGTTTAGGTAAATGTTTCTTAAGGGTATACAAAATGTTAAACCCGTGTAACAAATGGTTAAGTTAGATTCCGACCCATATTTCGTTTAACAATATTGCATACAGCGCCATTTCCCACCTGGTGTTGTTGTGTTGTTGTTTTTTTTTTTTTTTTTTTTTTTTTTTTTTTTTTTTTTTTTTTTTAAAGAAATTCCCATGACCTCTTTTAAACTATTACCAAGTTTGAAAACATTTGGTCCAGTAGTTTTCCTTTTATGACCATTTCAAAGTGGAACTTTAATTATAACCACCCTGTGTATATATATATATATATATATATATATATATATATATATATATATATATATATATATATATATATATATATATATATATATACATACATACAGGGAGTCAAAATGGGTCTGCATTTATGGAATGTAATTACAGCCATTGGTATAGTAGCTTGCGTATTTCAGTATCATCCCATATTCGTACTATGAGAAAAAGGGGTCAGCTACAATTTATGTAAGGAAAAGAATTGCTTAGTTTTATGCTACATTAGTAAGGAAAGCATTGCGTGATAACTCTCATACATACAGGTTATTCTGTCTCGTGTAGACTAACATTACAATGGTGCTTCAAAGCTAAATGTGGATATTATTTCGCATAACATATTTCTGCATTGAAGAAAAATTTAGTAAATTTCGAATGCAGGTCTCCAGCATGTCTTAAAAAGGAACTGAGCGATTTTTTCCTCGAGAAATCTGTGTGCGATACTTTTTATGTGGAATTTTTCTTTTTTCCCTATGAGATAAGTTTCTTTTTCAGTTTTTTTGTTCTTATTCTTGTAGCAATTGGATTATTTACAGTGCTATTGACTTGAATCTCTTATACATGAATTTGTTTTGAATACTTACCGAGAATAGCTCGTAGGAAGAATAAAGGAATTTTAAAACCAGTTATTTTTATAGTTTTTTTTTTCTTTAAAGGAAACCGGGAGTTTACAAAAGTTATTGTACCGTGGATATAAGTTTGAAAAATAATTAAAATTTCTTAATTCTCGAGTTTTTTTTTCCTACTGCAGTTAAACTGATAAATGCATGTATACACCATGTATACTGTCGTATGGAATTTTCTGTGCATGGAAAACTCACGGCGCTATTTCTGTACATTGGAAAGTTTTGTGCAAACGAATTTCTGCTGGTTTTACTTCTGTCGTATTAAACTGTTGGTTTTACTGTACAAAGTTCTGCTGGTTTTAACTGGCACTCATGGCGCCAGTCTATAATGACGAAAACTGCAGCTGATGATGAAAGTTCTGTTATAGTGAATGTTTTATGAAGAGGTAAATGGAGGCTGGCTGATGATTGTGAATGATAGTCCTGCTATAGTGAAAAGACTTGAAGGCCAGGTTCGCATTACGGTACTGACGAAAAAGTCCCAACGTGTAAACTGGTACAGTTCAGGCATGATGATGGGAGAGCTGGAACACAGAAAGCTGTGCACTCGTAGAATTAAAAAAAAAAAGGTTCAATATAGGAGACGCTGTAGAATGCAGGAGAGTTCCTTCTCGTACATCACGAAGACAACCAATTGATTAGAATGGTAGATGAACTCTCTATACAGGGACGTACGGTGAAAGTATAGTTCTGGTAAAATATAGCGAAGTGGCAAAAAGAGCGAAGATTCAGTTCAGACCGCAGAATAATAACTACAGGTAGAAAAATCACCGTCACTCGCTGGGTAAATATTGCAGACTACCAAAGAAATAGGCATACATTAACATATACTAAGTTGGATCTACGTATAGAATCATATGAAATAGGAAAAATATATAGAATAAATTATTCTGACGTGCGATATCTATTGTGTGCTAGCTATAATTTTAGTTTATTGAATATGAAAAATAATAAGGTTTAAATGCTCAACCATAACAAATGAATAAGAAATTGTTAAATAATGTAATAATGACTCAAAAAATATTGCGCTATGCTTTCAAACACTGTGGGAGGGATGTATTGAAATTTTACTGAAAGTCATTTGAATCTTCACGTATTAGAATATTGTTATTAGTACTAATGGTCTTATAAGGAAGCTAGACATTTGTATCACTTAAAATTCTAACGTAAAAGATAATGTTCTTTCACAGTCATTTCATGTGTATAACAAATGGTTCTTTGAGATAAAACAGATAAGCTCCTGACAGAACGAAAAAAAGATGGGAGATGCTGTGTGCATTCGTGCATTGAAGCGTGTAACTATTTTTGAAAGGTTATCGCGTCTCCTGTCCATTTTATCTTTATTCACGTGTTCTTACACTGGTTTTGATGTCTGATAAATGTTCTTAAAACTACTTAGTTTTATCGCATTTTCTTTTTTTCCCCCTGTAACGTTTAAAATAGTTTGGATGTATCTGTTAAAAGTTTTATGGGTCTCAGACTTAAACCGTTCAATACGTTAATGTGTTATCCTTAAAATAACAAAAATAAACCTTATTCATGAAATTCAATGATTTTCATTATTATATGCTTTAAAGACTCTTGGATCCAGGAAACTTTAACCTATAAAGTCATGTTTCTCCTAGAGTAAAAATTGGCTGCTGTTCCACCATAACCGTCACTCACTAAATTAGGGTGTGTGAGCATCTTTGCATTTGTCTTCGTGTACTTCTGTCTTTTCATTTGCGTTTGTTAGGATTGTATGTGTACTTACTTATATGGTGCGTTGAGCCCTAAGTGCAAGTTGTTCGTTTTAAAAATTTTTTTTTTACTATCTGTTTCAATGGGAATCTCGGGGCCTTGGGATGTCTTTTGGTTATACCTGCATCCTATTCAGAAAGTTCCCCTTGAGGTAACTGATTTGGTTCGGCTCCCTGATGACGAGACCAGTCGGTTACCTCGATTTCTGGTTTAGTTCCGGCACTACTACAGAATCTTGACTTATGGTGCGTAGAGCCTTGAGTGCTTGATTTCTGTTTATTTTTTGTCTACATTCTTCCTATAATTATCTAGCTCTGTTGGAATATTTATTTTTAGTTATATTTAATATAACATGTCATCTAACACGATTATTGTCGTAAATTTCCTGTACAGGTACCCCCCTCTTTCGTTCGCATTTTTCTTGCTCCCAAAGCATACTTGTTTTCACTAAGCGAAAGATATCCGATGAGGATTTTTGTATTTACAAAAAAGACGAGATGGGGAAATATCATTCAGGGTGTTTCAAAAGTGTGGACATGTTAGTGAACTGTCCCGATGTAAGAATGGATGACTCTCTTCCCCTGTTTCCTACTCCCTTGCATCTTTTATTTTCCACCATTGTAACCCCTGAGAACTCGGACATCTCTGTTAACCACCAACTTTCAGCCGTTCAATGTGCTGGCTATCTTTCCGGTTTTGGTTAATTAATCTAAACTGCACGTATATAACTCGTACTTCATGATGGCTATGTATTTATCCTCTCATGCCTTCTTTTACTCTGTATTAATAATTAATTGCATTGCTTTCAAGGTTTTTTTTATGTATTGTTTGATGTGATTTAATTTTCTCTCAAATTGCTAATTATTGCTTTTCCGCATTACGCCGTTTTAGCATACGAAAAGCCTCCCCAAAACGCTCTATTTTCGGCAGTTGGAAGGACACCTGAATTAACTCTGTATATTTTACTGCAGGTTTGTGTTAAACATCTACAACTGCAATGTTCTTGCGCAGTTACTTCGTTACTTAAATTTCGCAAAATGTTTGCAGTTTTAGCGGAACACTGAGGAGCCACCGCGCTGAATTTTTAAGTGTCTTTTGCTTTTATTTCCACCTTCAAGTTTTGTGACAATCCATTTCATTTTCGACTCGTCATCGGAATGGGTAAAAATTTTTCGTATACAAAAGTGGTCGTGAGTCAGTAGTTATCAGTAGCTTGCAGTCACTCCATAAAGAGAGTCCCGTCCGCAGGGTTATCTCCTTCATACCCCCTGCCACTGTTTACTCGCCCTCAATCTGGCGTAGGCTACGCCTGCCGTATTTGCAGGCCAAATATGGCGCAATTTAAAGATCAATTACTTTTCGGGGGGTGGCGGATTTATCAGGCTCGGCAGCCCTTGTGTCTTTACACCGCTTTCGGACGCTCAGGCATCTTTGCGAGGAAGACCTCGGAAGTTCTTTTCCGTGCGTGTCACTTCTATAGGCATTCGGATTTCGTTTTATCGTTAAACATGCCAACATTAGCTTAGTGTTGCACTCAGCCGGCTATTTGAATGCGTATTCTATGTAATACTTGTCTGGTAGTTTCAGAATTTTTTTAAAAAAATATTATTATAATTATTATTATTATTATTATTTTATGTAATGTATATTTTGGAATGAGAACCTATTTTGTATTTGTGATTTTCCTTTAAGAAATCCATGATATAGTTATCTCTGGGAAGTTTTTCTTCTTCGCTTCAAGTAATTATTTTTTTTATTTATTTATTTATTTATTTATTTTTTTTTGGGGGGGGGGGAGGGGGGGGGGCAATTATCAGCTTCTCGAGTGAAAAAGTTTTAAGTGAGAGTTTTCAGTTACCGATCGAAATGTATTGCAATGGTGTATAAGGACTCTCATCTTTGTGGACCCTCATTTAACAAAAATTTTACCTGTATCTTAGAAAAAATTATTTTACTATGAATTTATAACATTTGACTTGTAATTTTAATGGGCTTTTTTAGTTTTTTTAAATCTTATTGCCCTGGAATAAATATTTTTGGGTGTTTTAAAGTTTAAATAGGTGTAGAAATATTCCTAATGTTTTAGCATCACAAAAATGCAAAAATTATTATTGAAACTTAATTAGTGTTGTTGTAAGTCTGCGCGCAGTGTATCTGTATAAATTTGAAATTTTAAGAAAATATACTCACTTCTTACTTCATAAACAAAATTCTTATTTACTTGTAATACAATTAATTCAGGGAACATAATCTATAAAGTTTAGAGAACTAATACTGAAAATTTCATATATAATGGACAGTATAAAAAAAATTATAGAAGTTCGAACAAACAGCAAAAATTTTGTCTTTTGCTATCTTTTACTGTTTTCTGTCTTTTACTGAACAAACAGCAGAAATTCTGTCTTCTGCAAAGGTGATGAGTTCCCTTAACAAAAATTTTACCTTTGAATAATTCTTACTCCCTTCGTTTATTTGGAATCTTTTTACTTCTGCTTGTTAATTTTATATTGATTCCATTACCTGTCTGATTCGAGAATGACTCGCGGGAGTGTTCTCAGTGTATAACAAGAAAACATAATTTAAGTATATTGTAATATGTTTAGTAATAAATTGAATGAATTAAATTTCAAGGGAGGGGATGTGTAGGGTTGTTAGAAGTATGTAAAGAGAACTTTTCAAATAAATAAAAAATAAATAATAAAAAAATAAAAAGGCAACCCGTGAACAATAATTTATTTTTATTACGGAAATAAAAATAGAATTCGGGAAAACAGAACGTTTGTAATTCAATAGAATTCACTTTTTCAAATAAAACAGACCATCTATAAATAAAAAACAAAGCAATAATTCCAAATTTATACTGTTAATAGCTTATAGTAATAATTATATAATTAAAAAATCACAATAAAGTTTCCTGAGTCACAAGTTTCTCAATCTCATATTTCTTTTGAGTTAATAACTTTTAATAGCAATTTGTTACTGCTTCTTATGTCATTATTTGTTACGTTCTTCACTTGTTATCTTGCCTACTGGTTGATTGTGTAAAATTTTGTCTCTGAAGGTCGATTTCCATTAACATTTGTTTATGTCGAAAATCCAACCACTACTCTGAAAGCAAAGCTTAACTTGATCATTCCCTTGAAAATTGAGTTGCCATTGGTAATAATTGATATTAATATTTTTAATTGGCAAAAGAGGACGTTGCGGTGTAAGAAAAAGATGAAAATGGTTGGACGAAAAGAAATTAAGGGAAAAAAGAGAGTGAATGAAAAGATCGGTATCAATAAAGAGGACATGTTCTCTATAAAAGAGATATTTTGGCAACCCTTGGCATGAGCATCTCTAGCCCTACTTAAGTACTTCTGTCTTACCTTAGGAGTGGTAGGCATACTAGCGGGAATTTTGATTCAGCTAATTTTGTATTATGTCATTTGGCATCACGTAACTTTTCCCTCAGTTTTTTAATACAGTGCAGTCCCTATAATCCGAACTTCAGTAATCCGAAAGTCCGCTTAATCCGAAGCGAAAAGTCAAAAAGGATTAAGTTTTCAATAAAACCTCAGTGATACTAAGTAATATAAAGTATATTTCTGAAAATTACAAGAAAATTCAAAGTTAGACTGTGTACTGAACTAATTATTACTGAATGTTGGTTTGAAAAATCTATTTTCGAAGAGAAGAATTCCTCTCCCTTGAAGCCAAATTACGCCAACGCATCAGAAAAAGGGTATCCGCTGGGGTCGAGGCGGAGTGTTGCTCTATGTAGCATAGCTCTACATCTAATGCAGCCCGTCTAAGTGGGATACCCTCTGCTCGCTGTCACCGTTTGCTTCGCCTTCACTCTCGTCTGAGACTTTGACAGGTTCTTTCAAAACCATTTCAATAATCTACTGATCGTCTAAAATCCAACAGTCGAGCACAGTGACATATAATTAGAACAACTTACACTCTACTGTACTGTACTAGGGAGCGGTCCGTTCTCTTATCACCCATTTGGTACCGAGATATGGTTATGTTTAGACAGACCTTATAAACTAAACTGTGCAATCACTCGTAATATGTAATATTTATGTAATCACACGTTATTATGTAATTTAAGTTTATTTTAAGAAAGATTCCGCTTAATCCGAAAAATTCGTTAATCCAAAAATGGTCTAGTTCCAATCATTTCGGATTATCCGGACTCCACTGTACAATAGTCCATTTCCTCCTCAGACCGGAAGTCTAACTTAATCTTCAGCTGGCGGTAGGACTATAGTACACGTTCATCACGCACTCTGAACATAATCAGTATTTCATTAGTTTTTGAACTTATTGTTTCTGGCTTAATTTTAAGTTGTCTTAATATAGGATAACGCTTAGTTGTATACCTTCGTTATATTGGTGGTGTTGAAGGGTGTTATGTAAAAGAATGAGAATCAGTGGAACAAAAATAAAAGTTATATCCTATTAATTTGAAAAATGGATAATTTCAGTTTATCGTGTTCTCACATACCACTTTTCAACGGCTCTCCTCTGATTATTTGTCCTTATAAGTGACAAACATGTATGCTTGTTGATAAAATTTCTTATGACGTAGTTGATATTCCAATGTCACTGTATAACATTTTCAAGTATTAAGGTAGTATTTTGGATTACCCGTTTGTTATGTCCTTTTTTATTCACGTTACGAAGTACATCTCAACAGTCTGCCTGAGGTTCTGAAGCATATAGATGTGTCGTCGTTCAGTTGTCTGAAGATAAACGTTCAATATATTTTTACTGCCCTGTTATAGTGATTAAGCTATCTATACTCTCACTGTACTGTTTATTTTAAAGTAAGACAACAGATTTTAACTGTGGAAATGACCTTTTCTCCAGTGTTAGCCTTTATTTTGCTTCTGTTGAACTTAACGGAGAATAGTTCGTATAAATAGTACAATTCGGTTGAATTAGTTACGGACGAAACTGAGTAATCGAATGTGTACTTCGAAAAATGCAAACTTATGTACTATCTTTCTTATATATATATATATATATATATATATATATATATATATATATATATATATATATATATACTTATATCTTCATACCTTTTTTAATATTCTGAAGTGTAATCTGAAACTTTACGTTCGTGGACTTTATTTCATGTAGTAACACTCGTGGTTTTCAGGGAGATGTTTCGAAATAATCTGCGAATTTCACGAATATTTTTTTTTCTCTCCCAAGCGTTACTTAAATTCCAGATGAATGTTGTTCTTCAGAATTTAAGTAGGAAAATAGCTATTGATTTACTGTTGGATTAGTTCAGAATATATTTTCATGCATTTGCTGATCCTTTATGGGGATTTTTCTAATTTTCTTCCTCGTATAGATTCACTTAGGCTATAAAAAAGATAAATAAAAAAAAATTAAAAATCTTTTAATTTTGTTGACATTTATCTGACGTGAAATTTTGACTAATTATAGGGGATGTGTTCTTTATAAAAGCGAAATGAGTCTGACATTCTTTCTTCCCTTACAGATTGCCTACCTACTGTTGGTCACCGAAATTTTTGCTCTTTGAGTTGTTAGCTTTATTGTTTTCATTTGTGTATGCAGGGCCGCCGTCAACTGAGCCAGGGCCCCGGGGCAAAATAATACAGCGGGCCCCCTCCCTATTCTATATTTGAAAATTGTATACATTTTTTTTAGTCAACTCTAATTTTAACCGGGCCCCGGGGATTTTGTCCTCCCTGCTCCACCCTGACGGCGAGCCTGTGAATATGTATAATTGTGTATGCATTTGTGTAGGCATGTAAGTTAGAGTTGCACCTATTATCTTACGATTTCTTTGTCACAAAGAGAAATTAGAGCAGTGGTCCAACGGTTCACTGGGAGGACGTTATGTGCTATTCGAAGATTTTTAACTTTTCATGAACAATTTTACAGTGTTTATACATCTCAAGTTTAGAACTTTCTAATTATTATATTCACCCTTTTCACAACATTGGGGCTTTTATAGATGTGTATAAAGATGCGTTCGGTTTTTACCCTACACTTAGTAGTGTTCAGCGACCTAATTTTTATAAATGAAAGCTGATATAAAAGTTAGAATTATGAATGCAATCAGAGCTATAAAATAGATGATTTTGTGTGAGTTTGATTGTGATAATAATTGAGTCTAATTATTGTTCAATATTTTGTAATTTTATGATTAAAAAACAATTTTTTAAGTAAATAAAAATCCTGCATTATAGCGACCATAAAGAAATCACATTTTATAATGGTGATGTAGAATAAATCATGATTATGATCGTATATTGTGTATGTATTAGTTATTTCAACGTCTGTAGCATGTTAAGTTAATGTTTTAAACTCCTTCAAATACCAAGTGTCTTTTTACATTTTTTAAAGACAAATGTAATATGGATTGATATTTATTTCTAGTTTATTTTTAAAATTTTGTATTTATGTTCAATTAATTTTCTTTTACAGAGAAAAAGAATTTGACTTAGAAAGACAGTACGAATTTCTGAATGAAGAGTTGAGGGCTTTACTAGAGATTGAAGGTCAGTCTTATTATTATTATTATTATTATTATTATATGTACCAAGGCATTAGACTCCGATGTTGTAAACTCTCTTATAATCTTTTTAAGCACTTACTCCTAACAATTTTATAACCTATACCCAAACTGGAAATAAAAAAACCAAGCATTATAAACAGTATTATACAATGGTATAAACAATCAAATTTCGCTAAGAGAGGCTGTATTAAGCTGTGAACTCAGCTCTTTTGTATGAAAGAAGACACATTTTAAAAAAATGAAATAAGACAATATTCATAACGTGTGTGTGTGCGTGTATAATACGTGAGAGAGGGAGATTTTCTTAACCTTTTATATTAATATCTGTTGGATTGCGCTTAAATTTGATAATAGCCATTCTTTACCAAAAAGTATTTCTTGAGAGATAAATATATGTTCTAAAATCTCACATTGCGATGATACGTTTGATGCTCTCAAGACTATATTGGTCTCAGATGCAGTCAGTTTCTATGTTTCGAGACAAATTTTCAGAGACAGCAAAAATTGATTTCTTAGGGTAACCGACACCCTTTCTGCTCACTGTGTGGATTTTTCTCTGTAGAATCGTAGCTTTCTTAATGAACCCAAATCATTTATAAAGGCTCCCTGGTAAATGTTTTTGTGAAACTCTAGTTGCACTCATGCTACTCTGTATTGTTGCGCTATTATTTTGACTGTTTATAACTGCTTTTGTAGCGTTTTAAACGGGGATATATGTTGAATCTTTCCAACATAGATAAACGTGTGTACTAGCCCCATATGAATTTGATGCGCATTATTTATGTGTCTATATATCAGAAATTAATACTTATTGTACTGAAGGAAAAATATTTGTATACATTGTATATTATTACTACTGTTGGATTAAGTAAATTTTCATAATGTTTGTGGGGATGCTTTTATGTATTTTGGGTGGTATCTTTGCGTAAAAAAAAATAAAAAAATATCACGTGAATAATTTTTGTTTTTCATTGATATCAGTTATAAATTTCTGATGAGGTTGTGCAGAACCTAGCTTTTTTAGTAACGTATGTGACCACTAGATGGCAGCACTAAACCTTTCTCTGTCAAAAGTCATTCTAACGGAGACAGGATGAGATTTATTTTGTCTCTCCTTGGTAGAAAAGCAACTGGCCGTTTCGCCTAGTCAGAAGAGAAACCAAAGAGATTTAGAATCGATCATCTTAGTACAACTCTTTTGTTTTTTTGATTTTTTTGTTTTTACTCTCAGTTAAGATTAGCACTCCAGTAATTTTTGAGGCCGATCTTGAAAATAGTATCTGAACTTACTCATTTATTCAGATCGGAAAGTGTCTTGAGTTCCAAAGTAACCTACGCGAAAAATGGGTTTAAGTAACTTGAATAAGAAGTTTATTCTAATGGGTAAAGCAATCAATTATACTGGTATGTATTAGCTCAAAGTTTGTTCTAATATAATTATCAATATATAAGCAACGGAAAAAAAATTTCTGGGACTGATGCAGTTACTCTATAAAATCTAGCCCCATGTATTTGAAATATCTACACTTTTAGCAAACATTGAAACTAAGTATGAGAGAACATTTGTATCAGTATATAATACTCATTTATCCTTTCTAAAGGATTTCTAGGAATATAACCTTTAATAATTACAAGATAAAAAGAACTTTTTATGTACCACGTTTTTAAATTTTCTATTGAATCATATAAACTAATTGCACAAACCTTCACTTAATTATTCTTTTTCACTTTCTTTTATTTAATTTTAATCACTTTTTAGTCGTTTCCACTATCCACAGACTTTATAAACTGCTTTTACAATTTTTTAAAATTTTTCGCACAATATTTTTGTAAACAAACTAAATTCACATATATTCTGTTTTCAAAATCTTCAAACGCCGTTACGCAAAAGTGCAAGCATTGAATTCGATCTAAGCGCCACCTTGTGGATTTTTTCCGAACTAACTTTCCATACAAAACAAAATTAACTGAAAATGAATTCAAATCTGCTTAAAGATGGCTAAAAGTATTAGAAGAATGCATTGTCATCGTGTTCTGAGCTATTCTAAAAGTTTCAAATGTCTAGCTAGTCGGGAAGTTAGTTAAAAATCGATTGCAATATTTGTACTCGACAAACACACAAACAAGAAAGCGGGTTAATAAAAACGTGGTAAAATAAATAGCAGTGTTTCTAGTGATATACGGGTGGTCCGTGAGATTTACCCAATTCTTTATTAGATGGGTTCTAGTCTCATTACTCGCTGAGTAACGAGCGTGTTGCTCTTGTAACACTTAACTGCTGTTTTTATTTTAATATGGAAATGTATATTGATTCCGTGCCGTGATTTTGAAAACGTTTTTACGAGAAATTTTCGCCAGATAAGGGTATTGTTTTTAAAAGAATTGGGTTGTAAACAATCTTCTGAAAATCAAAAAACACGCGTGTAAAATAAAATTAAGAAGAGGAAACTCTTTCGACAAGTATCTTCTTAAAAGAAGTTGTCTGTTACTTTAGAGTCACTTAAGCTACACTTAGTGTGTATTGACATTGATATTTACATATCGGTGCACTATCCTAACAACGATACCGGAATAGGGTAAACATCCAGTTATAGCCGGAAATGGACAACTCTATTTTAAAAATATAAAACTAAGAGCAGGAGCTTCGTATGTAAAGCAAAATTATAACTTTCTTCCTTTTGAGTAGGTGCATTCGTTCTTAACAGTCTACCCGATTGTTCTTCGATCGATGGGGCTGCTACATTTATGTCGCTAGTCTTCGTAACCAAAATCTGCGGTTTTGAATCTGGTAGTAGGTTTGGGTGTTTGTTGCCATTCAGCATCTGCTTTAAATTTTAAGAATCGGTCAATTTAGCGAAAGGTAACCGTAGCACTCCGAACCAACCCACCAACCAATTATATATATATATATCTATATATATATAAAACAGTTCCGTAACTGACTCATTCATTCATTCACTGACTGACTGACATACAACGCACAGACCAAACCGCTGGACCTAAAGGGCTGAAATTTTGCATGGCGATTCTTCTAATAGTGTAGGGGTGCACTAAGAAAGATTTTTCAAAAATTCTTCTTAGATTTTTTAAAATTAAATTTTTAAGCTGTTTTTTAAACTTTCTTTACGTTTGCATTTGAAATAATACATTGAGGGTTATAAAATTTATATCAAGAGAAAGATCATAAAAATTCCTTCAAAATGAAATTTTTTTCGAATTTTTACCTCCATTTCCTGATTTTTGGTGAATTTTTAAAGATTAATTTTTAGAATTTAATTTATTAAATGCTGATCACGTGATTTCTCTTTCTGGTACTTTAAATAAATTTATCGTCACGTGCAAAAAAAAAAAAAAAAAAAAAAACAAAAAAATATTTTTTTCTTGCCAATGCGGCAGACGATTGAACTTTATTTTGTCTATAAAAATATCCCTTACAATTTTTTTATAAATATGTTTTTTTTACATCAATTATATACATTGATCGTCGTATTTATTATAAATATATATATATTTATGTTTTTTGGAATTAATTGCATACATTCACCGTTATATTAAATTTCAATGTACTCCGTAGCGAAGCGCGGGTTTTCAGCTAGTATATATATATATATATATATATATATATATATATATATATATACTGCTTTTTTCTAAAAAAATAGATGGGTATACAGTGTTTTCTCAAATATAGGTGCGTATTTTTAGTACCATGTTTTCATCGTCACGTTACAGGGGGGAAAAAACTGTGTGTGTGTGTGTGTGTGTGTGTGTGTGTGTGTGAGAGAGAGAGAGAGAGAGAGAGAGAGAAAGTGTGTGTTTCCGTAACTATTATACGTATTCTACCTTTACATTTCATTTTGTGCCTGTCCCCACCATGCCTGTACTTGTAACGCCTAGCTGTCGAGTGCATATTACACCATATATGATCACGTGTCAAAAGGAACCAACTTACCATTGTCCTGGCCTGGGAGTCTAACAGCACGCCACTCAACACGATGTAATGGCTTGAACTAGTTGATTCAAACAACCTCTCCTCTCTTAATGTATAAAGCTGTTTTAAATATTATTCAACTCTATATTTCTTATATATGTTAAACCAAATCGACTGATAATACTGACCAGTATTGTCGTCGATTTGCACGAGCATATAAATTGATTATTCCCCTCAACTGGACTGTATTGACTGGATTAAATAGCCACTCAAGTCAACAATTACAACCTAAGACACCGCCTGCCGTAATGGTCTATCCTCAGATTCCGAATCTGTTACTTACGCGCACACACGCGCGCGCGCACGCACGCACACACACACATACACACACATACACATACACACACATATATATATATATATATATATATATATATATATTATATATATATATATATATATTATATATTATATATATATATATATGTATATTATATATTATATATATATATATATATATATATATATATATATATATATATATATATATATATATAGCCATCTTGGGAAGGAGGGGAATCAAAATTCTTAATATAGTCGAACCCCGTTATAGCGAACCCATTATATAACGAACGAAAATTTTGGTCCTGCCGTTTTCCTATTGTACGTAATTTAATTAGTATTGTTCCAGTTTAATGTAATCGATTTCAGTCAATTTAATTCATTAATGATCACTTTTAATAGATTTTATCATTTTTAATACATCATTGTGGAATACACATTGCAACTAATGAGTTATGCATTTTGTAAACTCTAGTATTTTTCTTAACAGTTCGGATATAGCGAACCACCGGATAAAGCGAACAAAACCTGTGGACCCTTGAAGTTCGTTATTACGGGGTTCGACTGTATTGGAAAAGGTATAAAGGAATGAGAAAAACTTGCTGAGCATTAATTGCATTTGGTTTCATATTTCATGGTTTGATCGTTAGCCCTTGAATTGTGCAGCCGTACTCAACCTCTTTTTTTTTTTTTTGGGGGGGGGGGGGGGGGGGGGTTTTCGGGCCACATGCATATGTTAGCTACATTACGCGGGCCGCAACGTAGTATACTCTACCTCATAATATAAAATCGTAAAAACTCCAACCCTAAATGTGTCCAAGCGTTTATTTAAAAATGGGTGTGATTTTTAATGTTGAGACAAACTTTTTACTATATTAAACAAATCATCTTTAAACTTGCTATAAGCTACAATACGCTGTAAGCTTGCAATACGTCATTAAGGTAAGAATCAGTAAGCCGATTTCTATATAAGCTCTTCGCATATATCATTGTGGAACAGGATGATTCACAAATCATCAGGTGGCACATTTTTGTACAGTTCAGGCCTAAATTTCCAAAATTATGTTTATAAATTCACCTACCTGATATTGAGTGTGTGTGTTCCGGGCCGCACATAAAAGCTTTGGTAGGCCGCAGTTTGAGTACCCCTGTGCTATATCAATGAAGCTAAAAGCCGCCGGTCAGTTCGGCCGTTAGTTGTGAGGAAGGAAGCAGCGAAAGCACTAAAATCATTGTGCCAGAGGGAATCAGCATTTTCCGTCTTACGTAAAGTTTTTAGTTTTTCGGAATGTGGTCGTAATCCAGTAATAAAATAAAATTAACCTGAAACTTGTTCAGTGCTCTCTAAGCTTTTTTTTTACAAAGCTAACAGTGTTTAACTGATTGTAAATAAATATTTATTTAATAAATAAAAAAATCTAGATGTTTTTAATGAATATTAAACCACAGTTGTAATTTGCCTCAAATGCTTAAACTATACCATCGCAACTGAACTACCAAAATATATTAGTGAATCTGTATTGCACCTTGTATTTATGGACGCGTACTTTTTCTTATGGAAGTGCCTCCGCTAGAAAAAATAAAACAAACTTTTTCTTATGGTACCCGGCATAACGTATTTTGTACATTTTTGTATCATCTTCCGTGTAAGAAAGCTAAGCAGCACATCTCAGAAGTCATTGTACTTTTCGTTGTGAGCTGGTTTAAGTAGAATAATTTTAGTCTCCAATAAAAATGTAAAATTATTTCGCATAGGAAATTTCGTCTTCTCCAGTACACTTGTTGGCAGAGTTACGCTTAAAGCCCATAAAATGTAGGCGAAACTGCTTACTGGGTATGAAGGACATGCCATTTGTTTACGATTATTATTTGCAAGATTACTAAGTAGAACTAGTAGTACATGTATTATGCAACTAATAAGCTATTCTTAAAATTTTTTAGCCTGACGATGGATCAGTTATATTTTCTTTTCGATTGTTATAGGGGAGAAACGTGGATATTTTCTTCTTATTGACTTCCTATCGAACCTTATTAACCATGAGTCACTTATCAACACCGTCAGCTTTGTAGTGCAAACTCTTTGGAGCTGTCACCAGCTTCCTTACATAAACTGAGTTTGACGCGGGTATTTTGAAAAATCATATTATAGCAAAGTTTGGGTCGATCAAGTAGCTCGTTTTTAACGTAGGATTACGTTCCTCAATAACGGTCCTCCGGGAAGAAAAAAAGTGTCCTGTCCTGCGTCGCGAGTTATAATTTTGGCAGCGTGCCAAACCCAGTAGCAGTAAACAGTTAAACAGAAAAGTACCAAAAAGCGTTAAAAAAAGGGGGAGGTAAGCAGCGATAAGTAATACCCGCGGTAGTTTCGTTAGAAGATCCTACCTGAAATATTTTTTCTACGCGAAAGTGCTGTCCACTTTCCTGGATTTGCTGTAGAAATGTTCATTTTATTGAATAACATCCATCATCTGAAAGCCATCCCTTTTAGTTTAAATGCAATGTGCACCAAACAATGAACTCTGAGCAATAAGGCGAAAATATCCTATTTCAGTGTCCCAAATTTGTTCCTGTTGCTTTCTCTTTTACGTTCAACGGGACGTTATGTGGTCTTTTCAATTGGTATTCGAAATGAATGAAGTACTATGCGTTTTTGATAGCTGAGGGAGGGAATAGCCTATGGGAAAGGGGGGGGGCTTTAAAAAGAGTGTTAATGGAAGGTTTCCCATCAGTGTGATTAAAATTGCCCATTGTGATTTTGCTGTTGTTTTGGATTCTTTAATCATTGTTTTAAACTTGAAAGTCAATTATATGCTGATTTCGTGCTCCGAGTCAAAGTACTGCCTTCATTCACACAGTTCCCGTACAAAAAGTTTCCTGCTAATGGTAATGTGATATATTTTTTACGGGAAGAAAGACGTGTATTGTGATCAAGAAGCCATTATTCCATCGGATTCAAATACATCCATACCAAAAATAAATAAGTAGATAATTAAACAAAGCTGTGCCTTTTATCACATGAAATGCATGCATATACCGTAGTGTTTTTTTCTTCTTAATCGTGTAAAAATTTGTGTTTACTGAAACAGAAAATTTTTAAATCTAGTTTCTCTCTATATAAATTTCAGACCTAATTTTGGTAACTTGTTAAAATAGTCCATTTCATTCATTTTCGAGAGTGTTGCCTACGGGATGTTTGGTACGACAACCGTACTAATATCACTGCTTCCCAGTGGAAAGCTGATACTTGAGGAAAACACATCCAACTAGTAGGGGGCAGAGAGAGATACGCACTTTGGCATTGTACTCTCTCATAACGATGGTCAAAATTGTGATTGACTGGTTCATCGCTTTAGTGATTGTTGCTTTTCTGAAATTCGGTGAATAATTTTAGATATAAATAAAACTACGTATGTTATATTCTCACTTTATTGATGATAAGTTTCTGTGAATACATGATCTTTTCTCAGATACGCGCGCCATTTGACGCGGGAAGTCTGCATACAAAGTAATCAGAAAATTAAAGTTTTTGTTACTTGAATTTAATTCAGAAATATATAAAAATACTTAAACACTTTGTCTCGAACTCGCTGTAAAAGGATTTTGAATTTTGATAAATACACATTGTGTAGACATACAAAAGCAGTGCAGACGTTAGTTGACTTTAAAAACCATTTTGTTGAATTGCTAAGGATATGAGATCGAAGATTTCGAATGCGCTTATAAACTATCCGCACAGCTAAATAACTAATTTATGCTTTTCGCGACTATACCAATTCTCATTGATCAAGAGCAGACTCCTAAGTGTCGAGATGCAAATGATGACCCTTTCCCTCCCAAAGCAATTAGCTTAAGTAAACTGGCCTTTTCCTTGAATGTCTAGACATTGCCATACGTACAGATCTGCTCTTCAGGATGTGTTTCTCAAAAAGTGTGACGTTATAGTATGAATGCATATTTATGCAAGATTACCGGGCTTCGAAAAGAGGAAACCCCGAAGATTCTTTAGAATATTAAAGAATATAAATGTGAAGGAAAATTAATATTTTCTTCAAAAGCTGAAATTCTCATTTAAGAATTAGAGATAGATGTCCATAGTTTGAGTCTCTACTTTTCTCCTGGGCGTGAGATAAAAAATTTTCTGAAAGTGTATCTTTGTGACGCTAGAAATTTCTATCTGATAAGCTGTGAAGATCATTGTCATTTTCTTTTACCGTACTTGAATGCCATAGCTTTTATTTTAAATTAAGTATATTTACCCGTCAAAATAACAATATAAAAAAAGTTCTAAAGTCATTACTTGTGGCCTCTGATTTTTGTTTCTTCTTCGAAAAAGGGGGTGAAAGTGAATCCCCATTTCAAGTGTTAAATATATTATGCAGTGTAATTATCTAGGGATTTCATCTCTGTAGAAGGAGAAAGGTTTCTCCCGGGCATTGCGTTCAAATTTCATTCCAGAAATTCTGTCTTGTCATATTGTGATGAAAGGCATTCAAAATGAGACGTCCTTATACCTCTGGTATTGTTTGGATGGGAGAGCACAAGCCTCGAGGAAGGGGTTCTCGGTTTTCAATTCCCGTTCATGGCTGACTGTTTTTTTAAATTTATACGGGGGAAGTAAAATTTTTTGTTTGATTACATGTTTAGAATTTTAACGTCTCATTTAATACTGGGGTTTACTATACATTCCATTTAAAGTATACAAATGGCATACTTAGAAGTATGCCATCATCTCGTATCTGAAAAATGCAAAGACAAAAAAAGACAGAAAAAAACAACACACACTAAAAAGGGCCCATTATAAACGATGCAGGCACATATATAACATATTATTATTTTTCGCTTTTCTATGTTCAAATTTTTTGTCGAGTGAAACAAGTATGTTACAGGCCTATTTTTTTATTTAAAAAAAGCAACGTAGAAAAACTCTGGAAAATGCAGTATCCCCCTCGATAATCTTTCCCTCTCCCTCTTTCCCTTCATTTTAGTGTTGCTTTCCCCATGTAGTTCCTGTGTCTGGTGAGGGCAAATTCATCTCTAGCTGGTTATAGCGTTGTCACCACTGTTTAGAATTTCCTAGCTCCCACCAGTGTTTATTGCTTTAAGGCAGGCCCCGCCTTTCTGATGTTACCTCCCCCCTCTTTCGAGATTAACCCCAGCTGTAGTTTATAGAAGGCGGGCCGGTTTTCCTATTGTGAGTGACGGCCCCTCTGGCAGCAAAATATTTGGAGTCTATGTGGGTTGTTTTTCCTTGCCATTGATTCCTACGCTGCTCCTGACACTGTTGCACGGCATCTCCCTCCCGCTTCCCCGTTTTAGCATCATGGCGCCCGCTTCTGCCAGTCTTCGGAATTTTATAGCGGGCTCCTACCAAACTAAACGGTGTGCACAATATTGCCGGCATATTTCGTATATTTCTGTAATAAAAAGAGAAAGGAAATCTTATTTTAAAAATGTAGCGTAAGAAAAATTTCTGTTAGTATTCCGTCCAAAAGTTACTTTGGCACGGAAAACTTTCATAGATTCGTGACAGTTTCAAATTTGCGTTTAACAGCATTTCACGGCTCCTCTCTCTCGTCGTGTTTGTGTAAATTTGTATAATTTCATAACTAGATGATGTGTCAATGAACTGGGCTAATGAACTTAGTTGTTTGCATGATACCTACCTCTACGGACAACACATCTTGCTACATGCGCTAAAATGGAAAATGAAATTGCAGTTTAAAACCAAAAGGGCCAAAATATCAAATGGTTTTCTGAGATATTTTGGGGAGGTTATGTTTAAGGGGGGGGGGGGGGGATTAATTAATTTGAGGACCTTTGCAGGTTTTTATTTATTTATTTATTTACTTTATTTTATTTTTTATTTAAATTTTTTTTTAATCAACAGTGTTACTGTTATTCTTCATCTTTGCGTCAGAAATCTTTTTATAGCCAGGGATGTCTTCGTATCATCTAAGTTAAGCGCACAAAATTTCTAATATATTTCGTCTAGTTATGTATTAAAAAATAGATAAAAATCTTATTTTAAAATCGTTAGACTAACTGAATTTTTTAACAGAAATATTCTTTGAAAGTTAATTTTAACGGAAAATTTTAGTTGATATTTAAATGTGTTTTAAATTGGACAATATTACAGAGTATATTTTTGAATGTAATACTGTCAAATTAAAAGGTGAAATAGGTATTAAAATAGTCATTAACCAAGATTGCTTGTCAAACGTAGCTTGGTACTAAAATATGTTTAAAATTATGTTTTGTAAAAAATATTTAGGGTGAAATTTTGGCGTTGTTTTAAGGCATTGGCGGCATCTAAAATATCGCATTTTTAAGACAATTTGATTTATATCTGAAAATAACAAAATAGTTGTATAAAATCAGCGAGAGTGTTCAAATTATCCCCTCCCCCACAAACACACACATCACCACCACCCTCTCTGTCACATGGAAATCAGAGAGTTATCGAGGAACTCAGTCTAATTTTCAGGACTTGAAATCCTCGGAAAATTCATATTCGAAATTAATCATTTAACTGTGAATTATGATTTTATTTCAGATATATGGCAATTTACCTTCGTACTCTTTTTGAAATCCTAATTGACGATTATTGTTGGCACCGAGAGAGATGAAAAAGGATGGAGATTATATAGTTTCTGATATTACTCTAACGGATGCTCAAGGAATTCTGGGGAAAGACGGACGTTTTCTAGCAGATTATTGTATGATGCGATCGCATGAGAATATCTATCATCTCTTTTTGGTATGAGTTCCTTTTGCGTTCTACAGTTGGTAGAAAATCGAGTGAATTGGATTATAAATCTTTGTTTCAGCAACTAATTGGGATGCAAGGGAATTTTTCTGCAGTTGAATCCACTGAGAGCGAGAAGATGTAGCCAACAAAAATTAATAGCTTGTTGCGTAATCGGTTGAGATACGTTAGTTTGGATTTGTATACCATTAAATTTCTTGTTGAGTGGCATTCAGAGCTTTTAATATGTTTAGAGAATTGCTGGGTATAAGATATATATAATGGATGATTTTTTTTTAAAGGTGAGAAATTTGAAGTTTTTCTTAAGATTTTAATTGTCATTATATACCACCTAACTATTTCATATCAAAATTTGTACAATACTAATCTCTCTCTATAATCTTTTTTATACCCCTACAAACACATAAATGTAGCGGACATGATAGGGATCGGTACAAACTTTTAACTCATTTTACAAGATTTATTATTTTCGAAGATTAGTTTTTGTTGTGAATATTTAAAGCTTTAAAGTGCGATATTTAGTTTAAAGCACAACATTCACACGAAAAGCGAACTAAAACCAATTATGATGGAAGAAGGATGAACATTGATGCAGAAATTACAAAAGAACTAGTGCAGTCTATTCCCAGACATTTAAAAGCTGTTGTGGATGCTAAAGGATATCCTATTAAATATTAATTTAACGAAAAATTAGAATATTTACTAATATGTAGAGATTTTTTACAAGTATACGATGACTTTTGTGAGATAAAGTTTTTGTTACTTTTTGATTACTGGTTTCTTAAAAATAAAGTTTTACTATGTTTTCAAAATATTTCATGTAGTTTTGTTAAGAATAGATTATAGATCTTATTATTAAATATCCATTCTAAAATATGCATTTTAATTAATGGATAGACCCCTATTTCATTGAAAATCGTAAGTGTACGAACACTTATGGGAGCCACTTTATCTATATAACTGTGAATCTGCTACATGTGACGCTGATCAAAGTTGAACGTCGATCTAGATATGACAAAACTAAACATAGATTAAATTTCTTAAAGTTAATTCAAAATTTCTAACCTTAGCTTATAATCTAGAACTAACTGAATCATTATTATCAAATTTGCTAATGTTATCCTGGCTGAAATTCCAATGTATTTGTAAATAGTTTATTTTAATCATAAATATTTATTAAGGGCTGTAAGCTAGAAGTTATGTATAAAGAGAGACAAACAGATAGATGTTTTTATATAAAAAAAAGTGAAATTGAAATTTTTTAAACACATTTTATGCTTCTGTTCCCCCCCCCCCCCTCTTTCTCCCCACTCACACACATATACTACTTTATTTTATATATTTTTAATATTTAAAAATAAATTATTTTAAGCTAGTAAGTTTTTCGAAACAATTAATTAATAATAAGGTAATTGTAATTGGGATAACCAATTAAGAAATTTGAAATAAAATGCTATGTGAGTTTTTATTCTTCGCCATTTTTGTCGAGTGATTTAGCGGTGCAACAAAGTTGCAGATTGAATCTGCTTGCTGTTCTGTAAAGCTTGTTTTTCCTCCCTTTTTTGAAGTTCTGCGCAAACGTGTGTTTATCTTAAAACTCGTATCTTTCAGAAACAATTTTTTGTTTAATGATGATACCGACACTCTTTGTGTTATCATTTAACGACTCGGCATTGTTTGATGTTATATTTAAACTTGATTTCACGTGTGATCTTAATTATGGCTTCCTTGTTTGAATTTTTAAATTTTTTTATTCTTTCATTGAAACGTGTTTTGCGCCTTACTTTATTTATAGAAGTATTTATATTAAAAATCCTCTTCTATCACTTTTGCTTTGGACTAACAATAAACAATAGACTTGTGCTATTTCTGTTCACGATTTTTGATGGCCGAACGGCTAGGGCGCTGGCATTCGGTACCGGAGTCTATGGGTTCGAATCCTACTCTTGGCATGGACGTTTGTAGCCGTTCGGAATCGGCTTTAAGCAGTAGGTCCCGTTCTAATTAGCCCTCGTGCAGCAAAAGTTGACCGTAACGCTCCAAACCAAACCAAACTGTTCACGATTTTTAATAGCATACATAAAATTAAACCAAAGTTATTTTGTTTCTGTTTGTTGAAGATGGATTATGAATTATGAATTTTTGAGCTGATATGAGATGGCAATGGTTTTCATCGTGTGAATCTGATGGAATGCTTATTTTTTTTTTAAGTTTAGATTGTTCTACTGGCGTTGTTTATACAGTCGAACCCCGTTATAGCGAACTCGGTATAATACGAACTCGCGGATATAGCGAACGAAAATTTTGGCCCCGCCATTTTCTTATTGTACGTAATTTAATTAGTATTGTGTCAGTTTAATGTAATCGATTTTAGTCGATTTAATTCATTAATGATCGTTTTTTATAGATTTTATCATTTATTTTAATACATCATTATTGAATACACATAGCAACCAATGTGTTATACATTTTGTGAACTCTAGCATTTTTCTTAACGGTTCGGATATAGCGAACCACCGGATAAAGCGAACAAAACCTTTGGTCCCTTGAAGTTCGTTATAACGCGGTTCGACTGTATTTTAATTTCAAACTATTCATATGGTATTCAAATATATTCTTTTACAATAGGGAAAATCAGGATTCAGTAGCCATTGTTGTACAGTTAACATTAAATGCGTTCTCTGTTTGTAATTAATATTCTATTCAGAACGCTCATTTATTAGTTTCTGCCTATACGGCTTCTGTACAAGAGCAGGAGCTAGCATAGAACTGTTTGAAATTCCGGTAGAAACTGCGGAAACCCACCCTTCTTGGCGGTAAAAATTGCCATCTGCGCTGTGGCAACACCCCTCCCCCCCTTTTCTTTGCTTTTACTGCAGACGTAGCATTTACCGTTTTTAATGCCCTGCGCTTTCCAGATCCTTCCCCTGCCTGCGATTTTTTTTTCGGGTCCCCCCCTCTCCTTTTTCTGCAGTTGCTCGTTATATCGTCTTAGGGCTCCCATTTTACGCGTAATTGTTGCCTCCGGTTACCAGTTCCACTTTGTTTTTCAGGTCTGTTCCGTACTTTTTCACTTTTATTCTAATCGCATCTGTCAAGGCCAAGGACATTTACGAGAGGTACCACTTCTGAAACTATTCAACTCAATGAGAAAATAATTCTCCGTTGAAAAGAAGTTTGTACATATTTTGTAAGGTGAAAGTCTGATAAAATTTATGGTATACACTAGAAATAAAAATATTAAGATTTTGATAACTGTGCTATAGACTGAAATATATCTTTGAGTTAGACGTATAGTAACCATTCCCCAAAATTATTGCCATATATATATATATATATATATATATATATATATATATAAGAAGTGTTGAAAGTGATAATTCAGCATAAGACATATTACACTATGCAGCATGAAACAAAAAACATGAAAAGATAAAAATTTAAAAGGTTTTTGACAGCATCGCTTCATCAGAGGTGCCGATACTGTCTAAAAACCAAATGGATTGTTTCTGATAAGTATGATCTAACCAATAAACATACTTAGACACAGAACAATCCATAAGAAACAGAAGAAATGAATAAAAAGTTGCTCAATCAAAGAACACCAAGCCTGGCACTAGACAGTGTTGAAGTTAAGAGTAATAAACCGGAAGGAGACTGACGTCACAAACCTTGCAACCATGGAGTTAATGGAAACACAGATGTAGACTTACAATGGAGACTGTGTTAAAGGACATATGAACCAAAATTAATATTGTATTATTATTATTAAAACTTAAGAGTAAAAATACTATTATTTATTATTATTACTTAAGAATAAAAATATTATTCATTATTTACAACATAAACTTATTTTATTTTACTTATTAATTTTTTTTTAAACTTAAATAAGTGCAACAGATTAAGCTATTCATTAAATCTAAACAACCAATTATGTGCTTGGAAAGACTATCGGGGTAATGATTATGTTTTAGCACAACTAACAAGTCTATAATATGTTTATTCCTATTGTCTTTTGAACAAAGCCTATGTATACGTACTAGCTGATTTACTATATATATATATATATGTAATATCCCCATTACATCACGTCCTTAAATTATAACCGGAAAGGGAGAACTAGCTCATATTTACATGGTTGGAGCTAGACTCAGCCTGGAAGGAATAAAAATTAGATTTAAATGCAGTCAACCTAACTTCTTAGTACATCGTTTATTAGCGCGAAAATACATCCGTTCATTTCAGAAGAACGGCTCGGAATAATATCACCTTTCATCATTAGATGCGAAAGAGTGAAAAAAAAAAAACGTGGCTATTATTTGTAGGGTCAGCAGATTTAGGGGCTCAAGAAGCTAACCCACTCCTGAATTCGGATATATAAACGTGTAGACATGCAAAGGCATGCGTCATGGGAAGTTCTGTGGCTAAGGGTTTTAAAGCGATAAATTAATATTACTGGGGATTAGATTTAAGAAAGGGAATTTAAATGCTAGAATGGAAGGCATAATATTTAAGATATATATATATATATATATATATATATATATATATATATATATATATAATATGGGTGTACTAATGCTCTTCATATTTTACAGCTAGGTTTCAGTGAGTAAATAAATAAAGATACATTAGTTATCAGAATAGAGAAAATTTAATTACCATTACAGCAAAAATGTCACTGGATTAAATACTGTATAAACTAAAGACGTATAGGCAATATTTTTCCTCATGAATTGTCTTGGACTGAACTTACCTAATCTATGAATATGTAGATCGTGAATAGTTGTGGTAGGGATTTTTAATATAAGGAACGTACTCACTTCTGGATGTAAGAAGGTATAGATCATTTTTTGTTGTATAGATAATAAAGTATAACTCATGTAAGCATTAAAATATGTTGCTTCAAAATACATTGTTTTTCTCTTCTGTAAATGAATATTGGTATTTTATTTCTTACTTTTAAAATATCTGCCAAATTTTTCATTGGTTTTATGCTTTTTTGTTAATCGATTTAATTTTATCATATCGCACCCCGGCAAGAAAAGTGACTCAACTCAATGCAGCATTTGAGAAAAATCAACTTAAAGAATACTATACGGCTTGAACTAACATTACAATAAAACTGATACAACAACCATCAGTTGGACAAATTGCGAGATAGAGACGTGTCGCTTTTCGTGCACGATGGGGCACTTCATACTTTTTTTTCAATGACATAACCTCAAAATTGCCATTTTTTGACTTGTGTCACTTTTCTTGCCGGGTTGCGATATGTCAAGTGTTGTTTTTATTTTGCTAATATTATGAAACACAAAAGTTAACTTTTTGTTGTTATAAAACTCATTTCCCCCCCCCCCAATTCTATTTACTAATGCAATTCCTCAACCAAGGGTGAACAACTTTAAAAAATCACTCATCTGTGATTTAATCTGATAAGTATTTTTTTTATTTTTTTTTATCATCTATCGATGAATATTTGTTTTTACAACTGTTTTAGCTACTTCAGATATTATTTTAGTTGGCCTGTTCCTAACAAAATATTTTTCAAGAATGGATAGCCCCTATAAACGTACTTTTCAAGAAAACATGAAGAATTTAATTTTCTTTGTTTTTATAATTGAAATGGGCGCTTGGTACTTATTGCTAAATAAAACATAAAACTTACGATAAAGTCGTCGAAAAGTTGTTTGAATATCACTTTATTTTTCTGATTATTTTCCGCATCTTTTTGTCTCTAAAAGGCTTAAAAGTTTCGCGTTTAACCTTTTGTTGCGGCTGATTAACTGACTCTGGGACACTGAGTCCCCGCATTGATTTACGCATTGGTTAACAATCGCAGTTCTTTTTTTCTGCTCTAAAGGATACATTAGTAATGTCTTTGTACCTCCATTATTTGTGTGTGTGACAGGTCTTGCGATTCTCTCTAGATATTTTTATTTTCAATATCAATACTTTGCATAATAATGGTGCATGGAAGTAGTGATAATATATTTAGAAAAAATAAACATGTCTGAGTAATTTTTCGTGAAGAAATATCCTTTTATGCTTTCGTGGCTACCGACAGAATTTCTTGTTTCAAGGCATAAGTATGTATCTGTTGTTACCCCAGATTACATCTCCTTTCTTGCATGTTTTAATATCTTTAGAGGTTCCGATTTTATCGGTTTCCCATGGAACGTTTGTAACTAGTGACTGTAGAAACTTAATGAATTACTAGTTTGGTACCCGTCAAAACATGACGGTTGGATAGTAAATAAATTTACTAACACACAAATTATACTCAACACATCATTGCCAAATGTTGAAAATCATAATATTAAGAATAGAGAAATACACTTTAAAAAATTACTATTGAACCCAATAAAAAGAAATAGGGTTACTCGACAGCTCGAAATAAATTTCCGTTAGGTTTAATTCTATATATCACAAACATAATTAAACATAAAAATAGCTAGAGAGATTCCTCGGAATAAACAAATTAACGTGTTTATGCGGCCTCGTGCTTAGTGAGTATCTAAAGCCAGATTTAAACATGTCACTGAGCATGCATAGAAGCAAATTAACGTTTATGCGGCCTCGTGCTTAGTGAGTATCTAAAGCCAGATTTAAACATGTCACTGAGCATGCGCAAATAGCAATTTTTTAAATTATCGCTAATTAATAGAAATTGCAGTTACAAACACCAAATTTGACACATCTATAGATTAAAATCTTTCTTTTAGGACCAAAATGAAGTAAATTGATGCAGTAGTTTTCTCTCATGGACTACCCAAAGAATCGGCTTAGCAATTTACACATACGGATATTTATGTAAAAAAATGTGGTAATAGGGAAATTCGAAAGGAAAGGTATTGCCCGATGTATTTAAGGTAGGGATCGAGGAGGGGGGTATATTATAGTGTATCTCTGACACGGAATTCACCCAGCTCTATCCCCTTCATTGTAAAGCATATTTTTGAACTGTTATGTGTTTCATTCCATACTCATTTCTAACGTGCATTCTGACAAAATTTTTAAAAACTCCATAAACCTTAATTTCATCTTTCAGGCTCTTAGTTTCTTCCTCTGTTTCTTTTTAGATGCCCCTTAAAAACTCTCGAATTAGTTTCAGAAATTTGCAGACCAGGTATTAAATCTGTGGTCACATGTCACAGTTTTTAGAATTGACCATGTTATACGCTTTTACTACGCGTAGCCAATCCATTTATTTTTATTTACTAAAAAAATCAGTACCCCGCATCAGAAACAGCGATATATGATGAAGTGAATGTGTATACTCTTAATTCAATTACTACGTTGGATTTGTCAGATAGATCTGTTCTTGTTAGGGTTTTCAGCGGTAGTTAAACTTAGGAAAAATTTTCAATTGTTAGGGACCTGTAGATTTAAGAAACAAAAGTTTACAACATACTGACCCCCCACCCCTTTCCCGTCGAAAATTGATCGTTATGATGAATAATTTACTTACTATTTATCGAAATGGTGGATGAGAAATATTGATTAACGAAATTATTTATGATATGGAAAAAAGTTTAAGAGAGACTATAATTTTATTATTTCAACTGCGAATTTAATTAATGCGTGTTCTCTGCAATAAATCTAATTAAAATACTTGAAGAATTTTGAAATGTTATTTATTCTTTTAAAATTACTTAATTTTACCGAATAAAACAAGCATATGACGTTTTACTCCTTATAACAAAGTGTGTAAATGAAAGTTTCATAGAAATATATGAAAATATGTTTTACCTTAAAAATGCATTAAATTTTTTTAAAAGCTCCTTAATTTTTCTGTCCTAAAACGACTATGAAGTATCTCTGTCTTTTACCGCATTATTTCTGGATTTAAAAAAATGTGTGTAACGTTCCAGTAAATATGATATTTTTGAAAATCATATGCTGATGATGATAGCTTCCTTAAAGGTATGAACTCGTGATAATATTTTGGCCATCCTAAAAGCTGCAGCATTTCGAGTCTTACCTAGAGAAAACCTGAAATTGGTTGTAGTTGTTTTATTTATACAAAGTTAAAAACATAACTAATGAATATACAATATGGGTTTTGTCTGTTACCTTCGTCATTTCCAGCATATATTTTCTTATTTGATGTTTTATGTAAAGCTAAATGATTAAAAAAACAAACATTTTTAGGCAGAGGAAAAGAAAAAAATTTAATAACATTTTCTTTATTCACTGTAAAGTAGTAATAAAATCTGCCTATCAGGGCTTCTCTAGGTATGGAAGTTACAAGGTTCGAATAGAATTAGAACGATTAAATGATTTTTGGCTTTTATAATACTACAGAAGTAAATATTCGATATATTGATTAAAAGTTGTTCGATACTATAAGTGTCATGTGGAACTACTAGACACTTGAAGAGCTAATTTTGATTACATGCTGAAATCCGTACGTTTACTTATTTAATAACGCAGATAGAAGTATGATATTTGAAAATAAAATTGTATTCGTTGATTATCCTTTCTGGGGTCTTTGTATCAATTTGAAACGTTTATTTGCAAGTGAACTGTCGGAGCTGTAATGTGTAAAGATGGTTTCCTTGCCCTATTCATCTTATAGCAGTGTATACAGTTTTACAGGGTTTCTAAATCGAAACTCCATCTATTTTATTTATTTTTTTTTTTTTAAGATTGTCCAGTCTAACATTTTACTAGCTTATTTCTGAAAGAAATATTTAAATGAACTTGCTGTTTCCCAAAATAGTTTTAAATAATATTGTTCAATGATGGATCTTATACCACGTCAATAGCAGTTTCAAAGCAAGTTTTGTAAATTTCATTACATGCATTTTCAATTGAAATGCATATGCAATGCTTTAAAGTTAAACCTATCGGCTTTAAGATTGAGTACCTTTAATCGTAATGGCATTCAAGATTTTGTCGAATATTTTTTTCTGTTTTCAGTATTTTATGTTAAAATGCAAAATCTCTCGGAAACTACTGAAAATTTAGGTATATTTCAACGCTGCTCAGAATGTTAAGTTTTGCGAGAGGCTTCATAATATTTCTTTTTTTAATTTTTTTTTGTTTTATGTATTTCATCAAAATGTTTTTCCATTTCTCCTTAAGCCTTTTCAAGTTTCTCTCATGGTTTAGATATATACAAGAGGAGTCGTGAATGTGTGTTTGCGTATTTAAAGTTTTTGTACATAAAATTCTTAAAATTTTTGTTGGGTAAAATAAGCTTTGCAGTTTTTCATCAAATGATAGAATAATAAAAGTTTGGAAAAGTTTTGCTTTTGTTCTTTTTCGCATCGCCGCTAGTTTTTACCTATTTATTCTGTATTTCTGAATTCGCTACGTTATATATACATTTAAAACACAATCTATTTCTTCTCTCCTATCTGCGCTTATTCAATAAAATTTGACGTTTCCTTAAGCTCCACTTTTGATTGTAGTTGTAATGCATAAAAGGGTTTCAAAGTTTTCAAAGAATTTATTTGGCATTTTAAAAAAATTATCAATATGTTAAAGTGTCTGTACATATTTGAATTATTTTATATTAACCTGGGGTTCAAACACATACATTAAATTGCTAACAAAATACTTGTTTTTTAAAAAAATTTCATTAAAATTTTGAATATATGTAAATGAATATTTTTAACGGTTTTATATCGTCGGATTAAGTACTATGTTATATTGTTTCATACTAATAGTTTATATTTTTATCATGTATAATTTTTTATCGCTTCTGTTAGTCTACTCGTAGTCTTATATAGACTAAAAAACCATATATATAGTGCTGGATTTTGTAAACTTCTTTTCCTTGTATAGTATTTATCATATTGGTGTTTCATACTGGTTACGACACAACAAATTCCTTATTAGTCAAATATTGCCTAATTTTCTCGAGTTGGTGCATTTTCGCTCCTTGTAGTATTGAGTGTAAATAAAGTGAAAAATGCCTAAAGTAAATTATCTGTATATAGTGTGGACGTGTAAAATATGTACGTAAGAGAAAAAAGCCACTTTAGGAATGAATAATCTGCATGCATTGAAGAGGAAAGTAAGTATAACGTCTAAGCTAATCGCTGTTTAGAATATATCGGCGAGTTTATATTATTTTACACTCTTTCAGTAATTTGTGATAGACTGATTTAGTTTGGTGGTTTTTGTTTTCTGAGGATTTTGTAAAACGAAGTAGTTATGGTATTTGACATGCAAAAAAAATGGTAAAAAATACGTGTAAAGTATTATAGGTAGGGAAAATCAAGTACTGATTTTTTTTTTCTTTATAGCTTGATCTGAACTGAAGAATCACAGTCGAATGTTTATTGTTTTGAATTTAGAGGATTTGTCTGTTTCTCTACTATGCTTCTTCTTCTTCTTTCTTTCTTTTTTTTTCAGAATGGTTTGAAACATATTTTATTCTTATGAACCTTTTGGGGGAGTGAGATACTTTATTGGCTGTAATGGGAATTTTTAGGAGCAGTTAAAAGTTACATGTATAGCTGTGTTAATTATATATTGCTTCTGTGATTTTCATTTTGATCTATTAAGCTCTAGATATATTACGTTTGCATTTCAAGCGATATTAAATTTTTGTTTAATTTGTTACCAGCTGTAACTACTCGTACACATTTTTTATGGATCTTTGTCCTCTCTTTTTATGGTTGGTTTTTCCCCCTACGTTTTATTTTTTTAGGTTTTTTTTGTAATGGTGTGTAAAATGGATCGCGATATTAGTCTAAATGTAATTGAATGTGAAAAAGAAATGAATCGCTCCCTTCTCTTCTTTTCGCACCCTATCGTGAACGAACGCAATTACTAGATCATCGGACATGCTTGGCACAGTCCCTTGATCCCCAATTAATAATCGCGTTCCGTGAAAGAACGGCTCTTCCCCTCTCCTTTTACCCTGCGAAACTAGGCCCGTTGAGACCAACCGCACAGGGCTGGCCCTGTCTATGGCATGGATATTGCAACAGCCTAAGGAGCTTAGCGAGCCTTGTAATGCAGTCCCCCTTCGTTTCCTTGGGTGGCACGTGTTCTTTCTAATCTGAACCGCTGCTCTTATTTGTCGCGTTATTGTGTCGAGCTGGCTGTCTAATTAGGGTTTAATGAAGTTGGATTTCCCCTGCGTGTCATCGGGCTGTGCGTTTAATATATTCATTGGGACGGGTGCGTTAGTGCGCGGAAGTGAGGAAGTAACCCTTCTGTCGATCTGTGATCGCAACTGTTAGAATTTTCTCGCGATGTCTTTTGCTTTCTTTAGTGAACTTGAGTTAATCCAGCGCAACGCTCTGTGTTCACCAGTTTTCTGCGTCATTACTATTCATGGAATTAGAGATTTTGCACAGTTCGTATTGTCCTATTGTTGTATTGTAGGAATATTTGTTTAAATTTATTATACGGTGCGCGTTTTCTCATCTGCTGGAGTATTAACGATGGAGGTAGAGTTTTGCCATTTATACTTTCACTGTTTTTCAAGTAAACAAAAAGAGAAATTCAATACGCGTTGCACTGAATTATACCACTATTGAGTATAACAGTATTATATTTCTAATTATAGTAATAAGATGCATATTAAGTAACATTCAATAACTGTGATTCGACTTAATAAAAATCAAATGATCTACAGAGGCTGTTCACACATTTTTTAGACGATGTATATTGTATTCACAAAACTAAATTACATAAAATTCTTGTGTTTTAAATGTTCTATTTGATATCACTTATTCTGAATTATCTTTCGACACCGCAATTTCCAGGATAATAATGCCTTTTGAAGTGTCAGAAGAGGTATTCTATCCCATTCCTTCTGAACAGCTTTCCAGAGTCCTGTAAGGGTTTTGGGACGACGTTTGGATAATGCAGATTTTAAAAATCCAAAAGCACAAAAATCCATAGGTGATACATCGGGATATTTAGTAGGGATATCAGTGAAGGGTATGGCCTTGATACCAGTTTTTTTGTTCCATTTCTTTTAGGAAATTTACAGTGGATTTTGATGTGTGACTGCTAGCTTTGTCCTGATGGAGTCTCACAGATTGATGGCACTGTGGGTAAAGCGATGTTATTTCATTCAGAAAAATTGGCGATAAAATATGTTCCTGATAGTATTTGGAGTTAATCTTGACATTTTTTTCCACTCTCTTTATTTTTAACTTGCAATTATAAGAAAAACCAGCAACAATCATGAATCCCTTAGAAAAACTTTCTTTCGATTCTTTGAACCATGTACTTAAATTTTTTTCTCCCTTTTTATGATAATAAATGGCTTTTTTTTTTGTTGCAATCATTTAAATACACCTATGATTCATCTATTGTGACAATTATCCATTTTTCTTTGGATAAGTGTTTCTCATATAGAATTCTGCAGCGTGTCCTGCGTTCAGCGATATGATTTGGAAGAAGACGATGCACATTGCGTTTTTTCGCTTTCTTAAGATTTAAATCAACGTTCATCATTTTGTTTGCAGTGGACACCGAGCATTTTAATGATTTTGCAACTGT
The DNA here is from genome assembly GCA_907164885.2 of Dolomedes plantarius. NCBI lineage: Eukaryota > Metazoa > Arthropoda > Arachnida > Araneae > Dolomedidae > Dolomedes > Dolomedes plantarius. The sequence goes on along the minus strand of OU015501.1, from coordinate 51,988,779 downwards.
CCTTTGACTAGGGGGATTTTCTTTAACATTAAACAACATACCTTTGCAATAGTCGAAGATGTCCGTTTTTTCCTTGGATACTTGTTTGGAATTTTTGTCCCACTTGAGGCTCCAATTCGACGTTTTTTTTCCTTTCTTGTTGACGATATTACCTATCGACGCTTTAGATACCACAAAACCAAGACTCTCAAATCGTTTTTGGATAACGGAGTATGCATATTTCTCTTCGGAAAGAGCATAAATGTAGCCTTCGAACCACTGCTTTGTTAAAAACGCCATTTTGAATAAAAACAAAACTGTCAAGCCGCAGACGATAATTTTGACTTTTAGAAACATAGTACAACTGCAATTATTTCTTTTGCAGCAAACGATTTTTTATTACCGCTTACCAAAATCGTCTAAAAAATGTGCGAACAGCCTCTGTATATATTCCGAACTTCTCCGTGACGCATTTTGGGAAATGAAAGCAAGAACCTATGTTTGTAAGGACTAGGACCTTTTTAAAGTGAATCTTCTGTGAGTAAGGGAATTTCCTTTACTATAAACAATCAAAATTTCATTTTTTTCCCTCACTGCACTTAAACTGAATGCATTCTCTTTTCTAGGACGTTAGGTTTACGAATGATTTTGAATTTTTTTATTACTTTATTCGGTTGGTAAAAAATAAATAAAAGATCGGAAGATTGTATTAACAGAACAACAATAACATTTCTTTGGTGTAATTCAATTATAAAAAATATTAAAATTTAACATTAAAAGACAAAAGGGTCGCCCTTTGATTTTAAATGGATATATCTTGTGAAACCAATGCTTAGTTAATATTAGTTACGATTTGTAAGTTTCTACAGTATAACCATTAATTGTGACTGATGCAGCGTGTAGTTGATCATTTCTTAAAAACAACCAGCATATGACTTTTTGCTTGGTCACTAGAAAAATATTTTTGAGTTTCGAAAGTGCAAAATTTTTGATTGAGGTATAGGAAACTCATGACATTAAAGATATGTGTATAAGGAATACCCAGCATATTATTAAACGTCGAAGGATAGAGGTAAAATACTTCAACTTCTCTGAAAAAATGTCGAGAAAAAACCTTGAGTGGTCGTGATCGTCCATTAGTGAAAAATACTGTAGAATTGACGAGTTTGTTCAGTGTTAGATATATGAACACGTTTCTGTGCGTACTCTGCGATGAGTAATTTAAACGAAGGGGGCAAAAATGTTGTGTTGTCACGAGGAAAGAAATCCATTTGCAAGTAAGACCAGTCGGGTAAAAAAATAAGTTCATTTTGCTAGGGAGCCTAAAGTCTGAACTGGGAATTTATTGAAAAAGGACCGTTTGGATCCGAGGAGTACAAATTTACTCTAATCTACAGCGATTGGTGCATCAAATTAGAAAAAAACATAAAACACCGGAAACAGTGGACCCAACATAACTTGTATTCATTGTACAGTGCTGTATAATAAAGTCTGGGGTTGCTTCTTTTCTGCTTTTGGTTCACCAATATTATGTGGTTTTAAAAGGATTTAAACTGATTATATGAAGCTACTAAATGACCAAGTTATTCCATCAATCGATATTTTCATCCATGGCAGTAATGGTATTGCTAGCCCCTGGTATTGCTAGAATTATTCATAAAAAATAATGGTACAGTTGGTTCAGGGAGCTTGAAGCATAAATTTTACACTTGATTTGGCCATTTCTGACTAGAACCCCTTTAAAAGTTTTCGGCATGGGCATGAAAACTTAGTTAATGGGTCGTTGGACTCTCTCCTCAACATAAAATCCGTAAAGAAAGATGTTACAAATCTCGACGACATTGAGCATTGAGACATTGCATAAAGTCATCGAAATTATAGGACTTTTTTTAAGGCAATTTATAGACATAAGAGAATACCCGTTCGTATGTGTTAATTACTGGGAAATGTTAAGTCTTATTTTATTTATTTATTTATTTATTTGTCATTTATAAAAAGTTTCACGAAGCAAAAATGAGTCTAAATTATTATTCTAAAAAAAAAAAAAAAAACTTCTTACACAAGGACTTTTAACACTACGTATGTTACATCTTTAGAGCTATTCTTGACGATAATTTTTAATAAATTATTATTACGATACCAGGGAAAATATAATACTTGAACAGTTATATGTGACATTTTGGAAATGTAAATTCTAGGTGTTTGACTTTGAAATCCGATTTTCAGCTGTCCAAGTTGGTTCAGGCGCCGATTGTCCTGGATTATCGGAACTGCACTGTATTGTTGATTTCGCAGTTAGCATCTATAGTTCACATGAAGAAGGCCAACAAATTAGAAAAAGGGAACCGATAAAATTTTTTGACCAGTGGAAAACGTTAACTTGCTAAACCTGTTAATGTTTACCGTATCTATTTTTATTTGTGTGTATTTTATAAATAGCTTAATATAAATTCATGTGGAATCATGAGTTATAATTCTGGAATTTAATGAATTTGATGTCACTTTTGAGATTTTAATTTAGTGAATTTTTTTCTCATTATTTGAAGTTTGTGCGTACATTAACTCAATACTCGCGAAAGTAATACATTTTATGATAAGAGAAAAATAAAGTAAACTTTGGATATACTCGGCTGGCTAAACCTTAATTCTGATTTGTTTGACCTGGCCGTATTCAGCGCGAGTTGTGCTCTCCAATTAATAGTCGCATTCGGTAAACAAAACTCCCCGTCTCTCGTGTACGATAGCTAACCTCCCGTCCGCTGAGACCGGTCGAAGCGTACCGGCCTTGCCTAAAGCTCAGGTGTCGTAACTATCTAAGCTGCTTAACAATCCTTGCAAGGAAGCCCTCAGCATTTTAGGGTGGGACGTGCTGTCTAATCTCAGCTGCCGTTGTTATTATTTTGTTTTCTTTCAGTCTGGCTCTAATTACTGTTTAATGAAGTTGTAGCGTACCTCCCCAGTGTCGTCTTGTTCTGTATTTAAAATCTACCGTTTCAACAGAGAAGGTATATTTTATCAGACTGTGTGTATGCTATTTGTTTACTTTCTGTGTCCCTTCTCTTTGTAAAAGGTCAGTAATTTAAATATTAGACGTTTTTATTGAGAGCATATTATTTAGGCATTAGTTTATTTGACGCACTGAGGTGTATTTTAACTCCCCCCTTTTTGTGAATGTGTAAGGAATCAGTAGAAATCATATTTTTATATTACTGTAACGTTTTTATAAAAGGGTAAATATTAACGAAAGCATGGCTTAGAGGAAAGAAGATCGTTATTTTTTTCTCATCGTTTAAATCTGGGGATTTTTAAGGTGTTTTGAAATTCTGTTTTCGCCTTTCGTATTGTATATATAAATGAAATGACGTAAAAAACTGACCTTTTTGTCTTTCACTGATTTATTTAGTTTATTATTTATTTAGATTTCCCCAAATCTAATGTGTTACATCTAATATGAGGTTGTCGAATTATTGAGATTTTAAAGGTATTAAATATGGTTTATAGCGTCATAATAAGCTTAATCTAGATAGTAGTATAGCGGTTAAGAAATATGTGTATATTTTTATTTTATTTTTTCAGACTTGATAGCGTATTTCTGATTCTGATCATGTGCTTTGAACTTATATCTTTTGAATGGCGATATTTTAATAGATACCAGATTTATTCTATCAATTCCGCTCTTCTCTTATGAGATCCCCATCTTATGTTGCTGTTTTCGGTTCTGCTCATTTTCTCATAAACGTGACAGTGATCTCATATACTGTGAGTTACGTGATCTGTTACCTTCTTTGTCTCTTTACACATTTTTATATGACGGCATTAATTTTATTCCAACTTGTCGAGTGAAATAAATTTTTAATATAGTTATTAATTTTACGCTCACAATCTGTTTCATATCAATTCTAAAAATGTTTGTTAGAATCGCTGTGAATATGTTTTGTATTAAAAGATTAGAATTAATTTATTGCTTTTAGAGATAAACTGCAAAAGGTCTCTCACCCATTTTGTGGAAACGTACTAGTAGTGAAAATTCTGCCCCCCCCCCCATAGTTTCCTTATCTATCTTTACTTTTGTCGACTCTGGAATCTAGACACTGATGAATGAACTTTTCTAGAAATTTCTCGGTGCTTGGAATGAATACCCCCAATGCCCAGCTTATCACTAATGCTGCGCCGAACTTTTCCAAAACCTTCATTTGGTCATTAATTATATGCTGTTAGGTCACCCTCGTCAATCCTTTTCATCCGCGAGGGCTGAGTACTCACGGGCAGATTAGAGGTTAATCCAAGTCTCCAAGTCCATCTAGTACTTTTAATCCCCGCGTTTCTACCGGACAGTTGGCTCCCCATTAGCTGTCACTCAAGCCTCCTAATTCCTGTCTCATTTGCGTCCGAGCTCTGCTGATTAAATGTTACTTTTCGTGGGCCCTCTCAGTTTAGCCGCCATTTATTCTCTCTTGTTTGTAAACTGGGTCTAAATGCTTCGGACAATAATTGGAAGGACTGGACACCAAATATGTTTTCTTTGTCCTGAGCGCCTCGCCTCTTATTACATTGTAATAGATCTGATAAAAATTTTCGCTGATAAGGATCGTGCTTGTGCAGATGAATAGGTGTTGTGTCCGCATATTTTTGGGGGGCAACTGCACACATATTGGTTTTATTTTCCCTCTGTTTTAAAATAATTCTTTTTACAACTGTTAGGTGACAGAACTGTCTTTAGTTTCCCTATTGAATGAAAGGAATATCTTAAAAGATTGTAATTTGGATATATGAGGTCAAATGGCATGGTCCTGGGATGTCATTGTTTAAAAATCGTGTCTTAAATGCTGGCTATGTTACGAGTGACACATAACCAATCTCAACTTACTAGGCTTTGATGATTTTCATTTAATAATAGAATCTTCATACTTATCTTGTAACTCAAGTGTCTCTCTTCTTTGCCTTGTAACTGTCTTCTCTTGTAACTTAATTCACCTCTTCATCAATAACTGTGCCAGCAGTCATAAGTTAGTTCTAACTTGGCTTAAAGTGCGCGCGAGCCTTTGCACTGCCCTTCCTTTAAATTGTGTGTTAAAACAAAAGTATGATAACAAAACTGTATGATTGTCTTAATTTTAGTGTAGATTTTGCGTCTCCTTTCTTACTCATTTTTGATACTTACTAGCCGCTGCGCGACCAGCATGGTCGCTTTTAGTTTTATATTTTCTTTTGCTAAACAACGCAACTGAAAGTAACATGAAAGGAATGTTACCATTACCTGTCATCACAAATATATGTTGTAAGGGGTATTCTCTATAAGGCTGATTCTAGAACATCGTGATAAAAAAAATGTGAATTTCCATTACCTCAGAAAAGAGTTAAAGATAAGACTGAGAAACCCAACATCAATGATTTTAAAATTTACATCCCTCTTTGTATGTACTATTTTCCAAAATTAGATATCTACACTTTATCATTACAACACATAAGAAATTGTTGGGGAAAGTTTTAAAATATAGTGTTGATTACATCACTCTGTATGTTTTACTGTTCACAATGCAGATATCTACACTTAATCATATCAAATAATAAATTGTTGAGAAAATTTCTTCACTTATAAAATGGAGTAAAAATTCAGCAAGTACTGAAAAAAGTGTAGATAATTAAATATTACTGGTTGTTTATTGCTATGCCGGCGACGGTTAAGCCTAACCTCACGATTATTTATGCTCTCTTTCACGCCTCTCTCTTAATGAATTATTTCTTCGCTTTCATTCTTGAGACTGTTCCCAATTTTCACTTGATCGTGCAGCTCGTTTTCAAACATTCCTGATTCCAGTGTGTAAATCCATGTTGACACGTGGTTGCAAATTGCGGACAACCGCTAATGTTTACATCTGGTAGTGGCAGCCGTTGCCATTCGGAGTATAGAAATATCGTTGATTTTTGTGCCGCATACCTACGCGTTTTATATATATAGATACTGACTATTAAAGTATGTCTATGTTTTCCCTTGATTATCTGATGTTATTAAATATCTATTTTGTGACATATTTTATGTGAGTTCAATTCAGTTATCGGTATCGTCCTTTTGGAATAGATAGATCTGAATTATTATTCCAATATTTCTAATGTATTACTTCGATTCATCTTTTCTATACCCAACCTGTACACTCATTTCTGTGATGTGTTATCTAGAACATCACATAAATGCGTAGTTTTATCATCCTAGCATAGATGGCGCTACATAAATGCAAGATGCAAATAAACCTTTCCCTTTCTCGCTTGCATTCCAATGAATGGAACTTTCAACGAGTAATTCAAATGTTGCCGCCTTTATCGTCTCTTGCTCATTGAATGTATTTGTTTGAGTTTGCTGGTTTGCGATAAACCTTGTTTGATTATTCTTATAGGAATCGTTTTAACCGAAGCAAATTTATCTTCACGAAATTCAGCAGTGTCTTCAAATGATAATGGCGGAACTTAAATTGGGAAAGATCTCCTCTTCAATTATTTGTGTTTACGTTCTCATAATAAAACACTTCTTCAGGGCACGTTTACTATAAAGCAGCCGCTATTTAACTTATTAATATTTTTACAAATTTTGTTGTTTACAAATGTTGTTGCAGGCAGTTTGTTTATTTTCGACATTCGCCTATCCAATATTTTTACAAATATTTGTTTCTCATTAATATTTGTTTACAAGAATAATAAAATGAACACACCTAGGAGCATATTATTCTACCCATAATTCTGAACCTCATCCCAGATTTTGTCCATGACTTATTCCTCTTTAATTGCAGTCAGGTCGCTTAAAAAAATGAGAGGTAAGTGACTTTCGAAGAGATGGAGTATAATAATATTTCAAACTCAATATGATGTGGCGGAGCAGGTTGTTCAAGTCCATTGTGAACAGTACCAGCTTTTGCTAAGTATAAAAATTGAGTTTATGTTTTACTAACCGTTACTATCTTTTCTGACCGATAAAAATGACTGTTCATGTACCACGAAAATTAGAAAACAGGTGTTTAAGGGATTAAATAGAGAATAGTGAAATGAGGATAAGTGATTTGAATCGTGAAATTGATGTACTTATCAATTCTGATACGCCTCCGAACGTAGAGTTAAGTATTTACGCTGATTTAGACAAAAGAAAATCCTCCGAACACTTCTAAATTGGCGTGTACTCATGGCATGTTTCAGTGGGATATTGTTAATGTTTTTAAATATCTGCAGGAAGGTTAGGTGACATTAACAAAAATGGTCAAATAACTATGCATAATAATTGAGGTAAAAAAAAAATCTGAGACAACCATAGGCGTAGCGGGATTCTGACTCTTTTTTTTTGGCGGGGGGGGGGGGGGGGCGAATTGAATTCAGTTAGGGCCTTCCTCAGCGCATTGACTGCCGGACGGTCCTTAAAATATGAAATATTATGATCTTTTTAAAAAAAATTAATAACAATAGAATTGATGTTTGAGTAATATTCAAAAGTTTTACAATGAGTAATATAAATGAAACGAGAAAAAATATAGCATCGAATTTTTGTTATGGATCATATCATTGTTAAAAACTGTATTAAAATTAAAGACATGATCGGAATCGTCAGTTTCACAGTTTGAAGAAGCGGGAAAAAACCAACTTCCTTAAAAGTTTTCTACAACTTTCTGATTTTAACTGAACTTCTATTAACGTAACGGATTTTAACTGAACTTCTATAAACGGAGGGGGGGCACGTCCCCCCCCCCCCCTCCGACGCTACGCCTATGGAGACAACTCTTACAAACTAGCATTTTTTTTAATTACTAGCAATAGTTACATTCAAAATGTACCTTGTATCTACTCGTATGAAAAAATGTTCAGCAAAGCAAGATAACTTTGTAATCTGTTGAAATGAGAAAGGCGAAAAGGGAAATATCCGATCAGTTGGGTTCTACTCCGGGCCGAGACAAAAGAGGATGATAGCATTGTACCTCTTAATATTCCAAATCTTCTTTCATCGGGATTCACCTATCAAAAGTCAGGCCCTTCGCTCATAAGTCACCTTCAAAGCTTGGTTGCGGTTTTAACTGGTAGTCGCCCCCCCCCCCCCCACACACACACTTATTTAAATTTTAAGTACTCGATTTGTACTTTAATTCCAACATACCTTAAAGGTTACAGAATGTTTCTGAATTTGGCTTCTATATGGAAATTGGTGAATTCACATTTTAAAAAGTCTGGAACGTTTATCCGAAAAAATTTTGTACCTTTGTCGAAAATTTAAGGAAACTTAAGGAAAATTTAAGAAAACTTTTTGTCGAAAATTTAAGGAATTTTTCAATTTTGTTTTTGTCAAGTTCATTTTCTCTTACGATTTTCTTTTCTTTTTTCCTCCTTATTTTCCCCCAAATTAATGACAATAGGTTTTTCGCTCTACTTCTATTTTTTACTCTTGTTAAGTATAGTTAAAGAATTTTTCAGTTAAAATTATTGTTATAGAATTTTTCACACATGTTGTCAAAATCAGAAATTGTTAAGTATTAAATAATAAAATGATAAGCCATTGATTAAAAATATGAAAACTTATATTGGCAGCATTGTGGTATCTGGATGAAATCAGACAGTTTTATCTATAGTTTTAAGAACTATGTTTGAATTGAGATTGGTTGATGTCTTAAATATGGTAGGATCGACTGTGTTTCCTTATGCATGACATTTATATTATTAAAATATGTCAGTTTCTAACAGACTGATTACGTGCACTTATATTTGTGTAATACAAATCCATTTAACATATGTATACACAAAGTTCTCCCTTAAGTTTTTGAGATATATTAATATTTTTATGAACACATACGTTTAGAACTAATCGAAATCCTTTTTTGTAGTTTTGTAACCATGTATTTTTTGCCACGTTAAATGATTTTTTCGTGATATCAGTTTTGACAGGTAAAGTACAGCGATTTTGGTTTAGGGTTTTATTTTTTAACTTTTATTGTCCAATGTGTTTTGAATTTTGCCCCATATTACTTGTCTAATATAGTTTGTTTTAAAATATAAAATCTAATTAGTTGTGGCATATGTAACTGTAGATAATCAGAAATCATCAAAATTCAAGTTTTTTTTTTTTTTTCGTTCGTTTGAAGTCGGATAATTAGTTTATAACAGAGGTAAAATTGTAATTGATGAATGACTTCGTGGAACCTGTAATCTGCCTTTGAACAGATAATTTAGCATTTAAGCAGTGCTTGTGATGTATAAGAATTCTTGTATTAATATTATTCCGTTTATCTAACCTTAGTCTTTTTATACCGTGTAGTGTTGTAGTTTTCTCAACCGATTTTAAAATTCACTAACGTATATTACTGAACATAGAATCTCAATGTCATGCTACCTAAACTACAGAGAATAGTAATTTTAGTCATTAAATTACTAATATGTATATTGCCATTCTTTTTCCTCTTTCGAAAGACCAAAATTGGTACTTTACGTACTTTTTTAAAATTTTTATTTTTTTTTGGGGGGGGGGGAGATTAGACTAAACTTTGGAGGATCATGCCGTTTCTGTCTTTCAGATAAATACCGATATTTACCTTCTCTAGGTATCAGACCTATTTATTTGGGGGGGGGGGGCTATCTTATTTTTGAACTTCCCTTAGTTTCATATCTCTCACAACTTTATTAGATGTACAGAATTGATTAACATGATGTAGATGATAATGTCCTATCTTTAATTTACGCTGAATCTAAGACTTTTTTCTGTTTATATCATAAGTAATTAAGCGATATATAATAACATTAATCGTCCTCTGTTTATGACCCCAAAAGTTATTCATGCAGTTATTTTAGTCGAGCATTTAGAATTTTGTGAATATTTTTACAAAAAAAACTGTTCTATATCATACATTTAATAACGTAGTGCACTCAAACAGAATTTTAAAGGCCCAATATGCATTTTAGAATTTTTATATTTCTCGTCATTGTTGTTGTGCCATTATGGGCCATCATTTGTTTTGCGGTTTTTGAGACAAAAAGGGAAATAAAACCCTGCCTGATATATACCTCGAAATTCTATTTATTGTGTGTTTTTAAAAGGTAGTTTTAAGCCATAGCCCGTGAATTTATCAAAAGGGCTGAACGCAATTTCCTTTTTATAGATTACGATTTAAATGGAATATTAAAAGCATTTTTTGTTCCAGAGCTTTGTTATTAAATTTCCCTTTCTTCCGTCAAGATTACCAAACATTTCAATCTTATTAATTTTTACTATTGACTGGATGTTAACAGCTCTTAATAAAATATTTCTCAGGTAGAAATATTCTATGAGATGCAAATAGCAAAATTCGTGAGAGGGTAATTTTTCATATCGTCCGATTGTGTTTATGTGGCTTTATAATTCATGTTGTTTTTAGCCAGCTATCCCTCTAAACGGGCATATTTTGTTCAGAAACGAATAAAAACTCCATAGAGTCAATGTTATGGAAGAAACTCCTTGTCGACGGCCACTTTTTTTCGGAACCATGGCCGGCCGCTTTAGAGAAGTCTCTCTCTCTCTCTATCTATTTATATATCTATCTACGTATCTATCTCGTATCTATCTCTATCTCTCTCTCTATATATATATATATATATATATATATATATATATGAAGAGAATTTCCTCAGAATTTCATAATGGGAGTAGACGATTTTGATGAATAAGTACAGTGAAAATGACGTTTGAGGTTCAAATACCTTATATATGTTATTTAATGTATGAAATCTATTTTTTGTTGTTTTCATTTAAATCAATACATTTATCTTTCAAATATGCTCGTCCTTCCGTACTTTAAAATAATTTTGGAATGTTCGTACAAAAACCTATAACTGATTTTAATAAATATGTATCCCCAGCGTATCTAGCTGTCCTAGGTTTCTCCATTGTTATTGGCCCCCCAGATTCACGTAACCAAGGAGTACAGTGCGGAGTATACCGTTATAGCTGTTTCGGTCTGGATTAACCGAGATGATGAAATGCCTCTCTCCTGGAAAAATCTCTCCTGGAAAAGACATTCAGTTAATGGATTTTACCACCTGCAGCTTACTCACCGGTGAATGGAATAATATCGTCCTTAACTGTTCTCTATTATGTCTGTTAAATTTGGGGAGGTGGTGCTCTTCGAGAAGCTTGAGTTCAGTATATTAAAGTCGGAATTATAGTTACTCTCCAGGAATTCGGAAATTAATTTTTAAAAATGTGATGCATTGCAGTGTTACCTCTCTGTAATTTAACTCTGCCACTAATGGCATTGAGGTAGCATGGAACAGAAATTTTGCCGTAGTGTTTATAAAATGTTTTTTATAGTAGCGCTTTATTGAGGGCAAAACATTGTACATCAGTGCTGCGTACTCTAGAGGAGCATATTTTAGCATTTTTTTTTTTTTGCTCCTCCTACGCTGGCAGTGTGTTTGAAGCATTTATGTCCATATTAAGTATTCGTGAATAATGTGATAAAAAAATTTAAAATTTAAAGCTAGGTAATCAGTTTATATAGCTAATTTTAGTTTCTATCATGGTACAGTTAAATACTAACGATAGTAATATGCAGTTAACATTTAGCGCTCAAATTAACTACTTGATCAATAAAAGATTAAAAGTGTATATTTATTTATTCATATTTCGCTAGTTGTATTGTCCCTTGCTCTGCACTGAAATTGGTGCCCCTTCCTTCCTCAAAATACTACTGTGATCAAAAAGTACCCGGAATGGTGGCATAAAACAAAAGTTATCAATTTATTGCATCTCCTTCAAAGTAATCTCTTCCGACTGCAATGCACTTTTGCCAACGTTTTTTCCAATCATCAAAACATGCATTAAAGTCGTTTTTGTGAAACCCCTCCAAAGTTCGTAGAGAATTTTCTTTTATCGAATTAATGGACTCAAAACGGTGACCACGAAATGGCAATTTCAACCTTGGAAATAAGAAAAAGTCACATGGTGCGATAACAGGTCAATACGGAGCTTGTGGGAGCCGTATTTGTTGAATGTTTGGTTAAAAACTCGCGAATAATAATTGCACTGTGAGAAGGCGCATTATCGTGGTGCAAAACCCATGAGTTTTCTCGCCTTATTTCAGGCCGTTTATGACGAATTGCTTCACGCAAACGACGCAAAACATTCAAATAATAATATTTATTGACTGTCTGGTCAGTTCGTAGGAATTCATAATGCACAACACCACGACAATCAAAGAAAACAGTCAACATTACCTTGATTTTTGAGTGACTTTGATGTGGTCTTTTCGTTGTTGCTTCACCTTTCAAGCGCCATTCACTTGATTGTTGAGCTGTGTCTGCAAAAACGTACATGCAAGTTTCATCACCGGTAATAATGCGTTTTAGAAGGGAATCGCCTTGAGAAAGCATCTCTCGGGCTACTTGAAAACGTTATTGTTTTTGGAAAAAAATTCAGTTATTGGAAAACTCGAGAAGCGACGCGTCGCAACCCTAAATGATCTTTTAAAATTGCTTGACAGGAACCAAAGGATAGAAGAACTTGTTCAATAATGTCTCTTATTGTTAAATGTCGATCACCAAGTACCAATTCTCTGACCTTATCGATATCTTGATCATTAATCGAAGTGGATGGTCTGCCAGATCTCAGATCATCTACGACGGATTCTCTACCATCTTTAAACTTTTTATACCAATCAAACACTATTGTCTTTGATAAACAGTCGTCTTTAAAAGCTGTTTGCAACATTTTAAATGCAGAAATTAAATACATTTGTAGCAGAAATTTCATTTCGAAAACAAAATTTCATGCATGTTCTTTGCTCAATAACATTCGCCATTTCGGAAAATCTACAAAGGGAAAATTCTTATTTCATTAAAAACAAATTTATTTTCAGACGATAAAATGAAATAAATCCCTGACTAATGCCAGATGTTTATAGAAGTCATAAAAATGTTTGATAAAAGTTTGCAGACCATATCTACTATAGATGTATTTTAAATGAAGCATTCCGGATACTTTCTGACCATAGTAGTAATTTATCAACATCCAGTGTAAAATTGTATGTTAGATATTTCTATAGAGCGAATGATTCCGAAATATCATTTCAACTCGGATTCTATGTCAGTAATTACTCCCTTTTCAACAATTATCGTAGTCTTTCCGTATGTTAAATTTTTGATCGTGTTTTTTCTGGTCGTTTTAATTGATTCTCCTTCAGCAAGTTATTAATTGACGGAAATTTAATTTGAATCGCATGCGTGGGAAAAAGAGTGATTCGAGTCGTTAGTGGCTTTTCGAGACCGTATTTATGGCAAGCGCCGTATCCCAAAGTTTTCATGAATTTTCTCTTGATTGGAGCTCACCACTTTGTTTTGCAATGCTCATTTGTGTAAGCTTGGTCGATTTGCTTATTAGCGAGATTTGGCGGCGAAGTAATCACCAAAAATCCGCACCGCTTGGCGAATTGCGGATATACTGTATTTAACCGCCTGATCGGGGATTTTAAATGTGGCAACCATGTCTCGGATGGTGAAGCAGCAGGGATTAGAGGACCAACCCTCCCAATCTTTCGGGTAGCCACCATAGCAACCCATTGTTAGGCTCGGCGGAATTATTTGCTGGGGCTCGCTTAATTTATCCGGTTAATCCCATCATTAACAGCTCCTTCCATCTGGCCCCAGTTCCGATCACCCACACTTTTCCCCTCGCTCCAACCGGAGGGGATGCAGCCTTTTACGCATCTTGAACTGCGTTAACGAATTTGTCGGAAATTGAAACTGATCTGAATGGAAGCATCGGGCTCGAAGGCTTCCTCACCCGTGCCAAATCCTCTGGTTGTTGCGTGACGCTCCTCTGCCTCTCAACCTTTTTTGCTTTTTTCCGTGTGTTTGCGACGATGATTGCGTCTCAAACTTCTCTCGATCTTCACAGATGCTGTGCGTGAATTAAATTTTAATTACTGAACATCGAAGAGGCTTTACAAAGGCCGTCTCGAGTGCGCGTCGAAATTCCAAATCCCCGAGCTTGGAAATTCGGCTCGTGAATTATTAGGATGTGTATATAGCCTGTCTTCTCGTCTTTCGTTTTTATTTTGGCACAACATTTCTCTAGAGTCGTGTTCCTTCTCAATTTTCTTCACATTGACATAATTTGAAATATTTCTTTCAAGTCCTTGAATGTTCCTCATTAGAAGCGTGGTCAAATTTCTGTATAATAACTATAGGTTTTAATCTTCGTTACAAAGATCACTATAAGATGAGAATGGAATAACTACTGTTCATAACTAGTTTGTATGTGTCCCATTCTGTTAAATTTATTTAGGTTTGTGCTCGCCGAAGCGATAGCCTTAGTTTAAATGCATTTTAAAATCGGAATTATTGTTAATTTTCAGGAACTCTGAAATTCATTTCTAATGCTGTTTTACTTCTCTATAATCTAATTCTGTAACTAATAACATCTAGGTAATGTAACAAACTTAACTATAGTGTTTATCTGATATTTAAGGAAAAAAGGCCGATTCTATTGTGAGTTATTTTGGAGACCAGATATCCCCTCTAAAAAAAGCAATAAATTTTTGTTTTACCCTGAAAATTATTGAACATCACGTGCGACTTATCTTGACGACTTCGTCTTAGATATATGCATCTCTTGTGGCACTTGCGCTTTACTGGTATGATAGTAAACTCAATGACGAACCTGAATTCAAGAAAATTGGTTTACGATTCTCCTTACTTCATTTAAGAGGAGACATTAAATCCAAGCAAGTTCTCTGGCTTACAGAGTCAAGTTAGTTGTTTCCTGAATAGTTCTATTTAGTCGTATTCTAACATTGAACATCCGTGTGAGGCGTAATCTTTGTGATTTTTTAATCATGTGATTTCTATTCTTTAACGCCAATTTTTCTTGTTGAGGGGTTTTCTCCTATTTTTCATAATTTAATTTGAGGAATATTGGATTGTAATTGCAGGTAGTAATAATGATGTGATGTTGAATTTCATTCGGATATTGTAATGTTATCGCATAGTAGAAAAAATAGAAGGGCGGGTGTGCGAACTGCTAATTCTGGGATAAATATCTCCTGCAAAGAATAATAAAATATATCGGTTGGCAGTTCACCCGTATTTTTTCTTTTTATTGTAAACGTAATAAATTAATGATTAATGTGACATAATAAACTCTCAAATTCCTGTAGATCAATGAACATGCTGTTGAAACGTTGTAGGTTTGAATTTCGCCTAAGGTATATGATTGAGAAACTTTTTCTTGAAGGGAAAATTAGAAATAGCTAAGTATTCAAATTTTCCTAGTTTATAATGAACAATTAAAATTTATCAGTTGATAAATTTAAATTATTCATTAGTAGGCTAAAACAGTAGTTTGTTTATTTGTTTGTGTGTGTGTGTGTGTTTGACGTATTAAAATCAATTGAAAATTTGAATGGTTGTGGATTAAATAAATTTTTATTCACTTGTTATGGAGTCTGTGGGTTCGAGTCTCTTTTTGGCATGGATGTTTCCAGCCGTTCGGAATTGTAATTCGTTAATTTGTGTCAATTATTTATTTCGGAATATATTTATTTCGGAATATGCGTTGTTTCGGAATTGTAATTCGTCGTCTTTTTTTTTTCGTTAATTTGTGTCAAATATCTTAATTTGAAACTTGAAAGTATATCATGTGGTCAATTTACCTAATGTTTTAAAATGTCTATTTGGTTGCAAGACCTAAGCTTACTTTGTGAACAATTGAGGTTTTTAATTTTGTGTGCGTAAATACCTCCCACTGAATTTGAACCACTAACAACACTTCAGTGTCTGAAGAACCTGCGAAATAATTCGCTCATTGTCACTTACTTCGGGAAGAAATTGAAGGGGCTATTCCATCTTGTAAATCTTCTAAGTTTCCGCAAATATTAGGTCGGACTTTAAGTACATATTTTGGGCGAAAATGCAGGGAGATTTTCATAGATTCATGAGTTGTTGAAGTGATTCTAGAATAGCAGCTTTATTTTTTTATGATACTTAATCTAATTTTTTTGCCTGTGATCTTACTATCATGATTATTAAAAAACGTCGTGATTAAGAATATTAATGTTGTGATAAAAATCGATTGTAGCATTATATTGCTTTTCTGTACATACTGCCTGAAAGATATGCGAAACTTTGTTGGGGATTACAGGCTGTGTATTTCTTGTGGTATGCATTTATTGATATGCTTTCATTCATTTTGTTCAAAAGATAGTTATTTCTGTAACAATATATTCAACAATTCTATCAGTGTAATGGTAGAGAACATTCACATTAATCTTCTTTTTCATACATTTCCTCTCATTTTGTAGGAAATTTAGATTTAGATCAATGTTGAAAACGTTATCAAATACACTTCTCAGTAGCCGCACTACCGTAGTTCAGTATTACATTACACTGTCAACAGTAAAATCACCATCATATCTAGGATAAATACGTCATTTCTCGGTGAACGTTATTCACTGTAACACTGAAGTAGTCTAAAGTAGCTAGATATCATAAAGAAGTGGTGAATCCAATCCGTACTGCAAAAGATGTTCCTCATGATATTCCACTACAACAGCGTTTCTTAAACTGTGAGTCGGGGATCGCGACTCATAGTTTAAGAAACTCTTTGCGACCCCAAATAGGAAATTTTGGGGTCGCGAAAATTTAATTCTGATTCGTGAATTTAATTCTTGTCTCCGCCGCGAGTGTCTGAAACATATATTTTACTTTATTTACTACTATTTTACCATGTTTTTATTAACTCGCTTTCTTGTTTGTGTGTTTGTCCAGTACAAATCTTGCAATCGATTTTTAACTAACTTCTCGACTAGCTAGACACTTGAAACTTTTAGAATAGCTCAGAACACGATGACAATGCATTCTTTTAATATTTTTAGCCATCTTTAAGCAGAATTGAATTCATTTTCGGTTAATTTTGTTGTTTGAAAAGTTCTTATAATTTCTCTCTTTATTACGCATTTGATCATTTTCTTTCAAGTTGAAGGGATAATTCATCAAAAAAAATTTAAAAAGTTTATTAATACATAGAATTGTCAAGTTTATATGATTCAACAGAAAATTTAAAAACGTGGTATATAAAAGCTTCTTTTTATCTTGTAATTATTTCATATATACTACTATTTTTCATATGTATATTGTTTACCAAAGAAATAAATTATTTTTGAGAAAATATTTATCTTTATGTCCTTATTTCCTGAGGTCGCGAAAAAATCTCGATGATAAAAAGGGGTCAGGAATGAAAAAAGTTTAAAAAGCGCTGCTCTACAGAAATTTTTACGAACGTGACGAGTTCATTATTTCATGATGTTCAAGCCACGTACGTAGTGATCATAAGAATTAAACATATCTTAGTGGTGTAGAATCATTTCACCTTATCATTTATATCCACTACTCAATTCTCTAGTAAATACATTGCTGGTACCTCTTCAGCGCTTCGTCTTTTACCGTTAAAAGTGGATTTCGAGTAGTCCAGCCCCAAATAGTATACACATTTTTCTGATCCCGTGCATGGTTTCTTTTGAAACTGCCGACTATTTTCTTAGTTAAGTCTAGAATTTCGTTCGAAAACCTGGAACTCCTGTTCTGCCTCTCAATCTTTAAAATAACAGGATGAACTCTATCTTGGAGGACGTGTTTGTGCATGTTCCTTTTATTCTTCTAAAATCGTCAGTTTATGGGCATTATAGTAATTGTCTCTTTGTTTGATTTTTTTTTCCAATGCGGCAGACGGTATCCTTACCGCCACAGTTCACCTTATTCTTTTTTAAAATTTTTTTTTTATTTTATTATTATTATTATTATTATTATTATACATGAATTTGATTTAACATGAATTCAAAATAAATTTTCATTCTCTTTTTACACGAGTCATTTTGATTTAACACGAGCGGTCCAATCCAATTTCTCAAATTTTTTTTTTTTTTTTTTTTTTTTGCCGAAATTCTAAGAAAACAAAATTTTATTTGTGGCGTATTATTTTCGGCGATAGTGTATCCAGTTCTGTTTTGATTCAAGAATTCAGTCCGCAAAAACATCTTCTTCTTTTATTCTGTCGCATATAACTTATTTACATATATTTACAACTGCAAAATGTTATTCCAGTCGTGCGCAAACGTATGCCCCGTTTATTGTCAGAAAGTGAAAATGAATAAATTTTTTTTTTTATCTGTAAAGCTTTTTTTCGTTGTTGTTTGTTCACGAAGAATTTTTTTCATTTTCATTACATGTTATTGCATGTGTATTTTGTGAGAATAAAATAATAAGTTTAAAACGAATATTTTATATGGTTTTTTAAAATTATTTTCACTGATTTTTTAGATGCGGAACCAATCTTCTTTTCTTCCAATTTCTTTTTTTTACACGTATTCTTCAGGGACGTATCTGTCGTGTAAAAACATAATTAGGTGTGGCGGCACCATATAGGCGGACTAGCATTACCCCCGATGTAGGGACCACACAAACGGAGGCTTTTAGTGGCGCAACGCCAGAATTCGATCCGAGCACCCTCAGCACCGAAAACCAGCGCGCTGTACCACAGGGCCGCCACAAGCCCTATATCAAAATATATTTATTAATCGTTACTCTATCTGAACGTGTATCTATCATTAATTCAATTCTTAGTTACAGCAAATCTTCTGTTCATTCTGCATTTATTCTGACTTACAGCCATTCAAGAGGTAATTAAATTTCTTTATGGCAACCAAACACACTATTAGTCCATGAGATATGCCTTTGTGTTAATTGAGTTGCAGTTGCACTTTCAAAGTCCCTATATAGTTGACAAATCCGTGTGTCTTTTAGTATATTTAAATACTACATAAAAAGTTTAGTATATTTAAATACTACGTAAAAAATGTTTAGTATATGCAAATACTAAGATAAAACACATTTTTTGAGCTCACATACAGCTGTTTAGAGCGTTCTAGATCTCCCGACATATTAAAGTTTTTATTTCCCTTTCACCTTCAGGTAGAACTAAATTTTTGCTAATATTTGATCATAAAGTAAAAACTGACTGTAGATTTGGAAATTACTTATTTCGCTAGAAATTGGCGTAGAAACGCGAGTAGCGGTGAAATGGATTGGCATGTAATAAATCTAATTAATATTTTTCTGTAAACCATACCACAAATTATTTTGGATTAATATTTTGAGATGGTTGCTTGAAATATTCACATCACACTCTGTAATCACATTCTTCTCTTAATCACCTCAAGAGATATATTAGAAGCCATTGAAGCTATATGCAGTAATTCAGCACTGTACAATACTAAATTTTGTTTTACATCTGAACTTACTGTATTTCCTATTCCTAATACGCGATATTCATGGCGGTTTGTCTTTGAAACTGCGATGTTTGTCAATCTACCCTTATTGTGAAATGAAATAGTATAACACTGACGGTATTTAGTCATCGCACTCGTTTATACTCATTTCTGAAAACTGGTGATGTGTATTTCTATAATCATTATCTTATTATCCTCAAATTTTTAGGGATTGCATTTTTTCAAAGTCGTCATTCTAGAGAGACGATGAGTTTGTTCTTCCAATATTATTTCCCAAGTTAAGTGAGAAGTCATTACTATGAAATGATCATTTCCTCGGAAGACGGTCAACTTACCACACAACGACCGGACCTACAGTTTAAACCAATTCTGAAAAGTTACAAACATCCATTTCAATAGTGGGGCTCGAACACACAGGCTCCCTACCCATTCGGCCATCGCCGGCATTTCGTGGAAGGTTATACCAGATTTTGTTCTATTTGAATGCCCCTTTTACTTTATTTCGTAACTACGTTACGCATTCGATTTGTAAATGTTACACTTGCTCAGTAGGTATGAAGATTTTGATTAGAAATTAAATTTAAATTGGGAATACTAGTAGTATATGCTACCATGATTGTTATTTGTTGGCATAACTTTTGGAACTTATAGTACTAATATGTGGTTTCAGAAATTCCGTTTATTCTTGTTTCTTATCGAATTTGTAGGCTGTTTTACTGCTTGTTGTTAGTCGACGAATAATTTGAAAAGTTGTGGCTTTTACTGTGTGTTATTTTACAATGCTATTGTTTCTTTCGTAACGTTATCTATCTTTTCTTAATTCACTTTGGCTGCTGTTGACTATATATAGATATGAAGGATCGCAGACCTATCTTTAATGATTAGCACTGGTGGCACGGAAGTGGTGTTTCAATATTGGTTGTAAATGTTTGATTTAAATCGATTTCGCGAAATCTATTCGGCATTCGGCGTCATCTTTTCTCTTCCTTAAACCGGGTAGCGTGAAACAGTGCGCCTCCATTTGGGCGATCAGCGAACACTTTATGCGGCAGCCTCAGAAAACAAGGCATCATTCTCTGTTGTAATCCCAAGCCAGAATCGATTCTATCGTAGGCCTACTTACATAGGATTAGTGACGGGAGTTCTTTTTGGACTTTTTCCTACGAATCAAAAAATTGCGGTTCGGAGCCTTTTTAGGAATAGATTTTTTTTTCGTTCTCTTCCGACTCTGCTCCTTGTGTACCTGGGGCCCTCCTTGCATCTAAATCTATCTCCCTCCACGGAAGGCGAGTTACTTGTTAGATGCTACGCTGCTCTCGCGAGGGTTAGTCTTAAATGAAATAAGATCAGCCATGCTCCCCTCTCTGCTACTGCTACAGTAATGTGTTTTGATGGCTTTAGCTATTGATTTTAGATGCTCTTTAAAGAGCGGATAAATTTGCTGTTCCATTTGGGAGCGGTACGGTACTTTAGTTTTTTTCGCCTTTTTATGCACACATGTATGAATACGTATATTTATTTACCGTCCCGTTCCCCGATGGACCCATGGGATGCGTGCTATCTCTCCGCCATGATAACCTCTGACTTATGAATGAGAAAAGGGGAAGAGGACGAAGTTTGACATCTATTCATCTGTAGCTCGTCTGTCTGTCCGTGATCCCCTTTCCGTACAGTAACATGATAATACGCCCAGCCCCCCATTTCGCCCCGTTATGTAATCACATCTTTGATGTCATTTCATCTTATGGTTACATTAGCAACTCCTGTTTTTCCCCGTCTGCAGGAGTAGAAAGAAATTCCGTTCTGAAATCAAAAGTTTTCAGGTCGTAATTCACACATTCGATACATCATGGCTTGCTTACCACTGAAAGCGCATTCGGCTCTTTAAGATATAAATGTATTAATTCACGCACTTACTTTCTATGGGTATTAACTTTGAAGTATGTTCTCTCCTTAAATCGCCCTTCGCCCTTTTTTTTTCTCCCTTCCGCTCATCTTATCAGGTCGATTTTAATCAGCTTACGTGGAATTATCCTAACATTTTATTGTTTGCTGCTTTGGTTTCGTTAAGATAGTTTTCGGATGTGATATCGTTTGTGTGGGATGCTCAGAGCGGATGGTTACACAGTGGACGAGTAAGAAAATTAATTCTCACATGTTCTTTGTTTCAATATTAGTTTAAATCCTTGGTTCGGGCTTTACCAATTACCGGCGGTGAGAGCTCTGATGAGGCCCCAAGAGATGTATAAAATCCAGATCGCACCGATTACTGTGCTAATTGGAACAAAAGTGGCTTGAATAATTTGCCTTTTCGTTTTTCAATAGGCGTATGGTCCAATGTTTAATTCATTTGTTTGAATAATACTGAATTAAAGCTTTCAAGGAGAAAAAATCTCATTACCTTTTAATAGAGAAAAAAATAAAGAAAATATTTTGAGGCGGTGTTTGATTTGTGCATTTCATGGTATATTTTCTCATTACCTTCTTTCACTAATGAAAACTTTAGTAAGAGGAAAGTGGGCTTGTCTCGGCGGCTACGTATTAAAATTTCATACGTTTGCATTAATGAAATTAATTCTCGAATTAAATATCAAGAATTATTTATTACATCTCGTAGTTGAAAAAAAAATCCGGAAAGTATTTTTTTAATACCTAAATATCAGTAGTGTTTGCCTGTGAGTATACCAAAATTTTTATGCATACATACTCTCATTTTTTAATCAACTTATAATTTCTCTAAACATTTTTAAAATTAAATTTCATTCTCGTTATTCATCTATTCTAGACTTAAGCACAACCTGCTAACATTTATCTTTCGCTTAAATAATTAAATTGCGAATTTTTATTTATTTAAAGTCATTTTCAAGAGAAAACCCTACTTCGAATGGTTTTCTTTTATTCGTGTGTAAACAGATTGATATCTTTTAAAGCTTTCATTAAGCGTTCTGATATAATTTGATGTTTATGATAATTATCTTTCACAATTTTTTTTTTTAAAAAAGAATAAAGCAATTCTCTGACAGACCTTAAGAAGTCGGTCCCATTAATCAACATCTCTCAAAACCCAAAATCCATTTATCACTGCTATGCATCGGGTTTTTTGAATCTATTGCTATAAAGATTTTTGCAAGCGGGTTAGCGTTTGGCCGGGTTCACTTTACTTCCGATGCGTATAGTTGCGTTGGTCCGTTGGCGCCAAGATTGTTGTATGACCTGTGATTAGTTTGACGTGTCACGTGGTCATTTCGTTGAGCTCTGTGATTTGTTAAAATTTTTATCGCTCACGCTACGCTCCTCCGGAATCAATGGGAACATTACCTTACTGTTTCGAATACTCCACAAGTTGAGGCATATTTAAGGAGCGTAAGAAAAAGACCAAGTGACATCATACAACGCACATCTTTAAAAATTCACCAAAAATCAGAAAATGGAGATAAAGATTCGAAAAACATTTAATTTTAAAGGAATTTTTATGATCTTTCTTGTGATATAAATTTTATAACCCCCGGATTATTATTTTAAATGCAAACTTTAAAGAATATTACAAAAACAGCTTAAAAATTTAATTTTAAAAAAATCTAAGAAGAATTTTTCAAAAATCTTTCTTAGTGCACCCCTACACTATAAGAAGAATCGCCATGCAAAATTTCAGCCCTTTATGTCCAGCGGTTTGGTCTGTGCGTTGTCTGTCAGTCAGTCAGTCAATGAGTTACGGAACTGTTTTATAGTTACAGATATGCGGGTTTAAATATTTTTTCTTATATATTTGAAACATGTAAAGGATGTTATTATGGAATTGATTGAATAATTGCAAAAGAAATGCAACTATTTATTATTTGATATATTCGAAGAAAGTAGTTTTTTAAAAAATTTATTTTAAAACTTATTGACCGGTTTTGACATCTAGCCAGCTTTAACAAATTTGCTACACAGCATTCCAGGAGGAAGTTTGATTAAAAAAATATTCAAATTAGTTAATACTTACTATATTTTAAATTTTACTTACTTTCGTTCCTTCGTTGGATAACAGGTTTAGTGTTTTAAAACTGACCAAAAATTCTATTTGCTCAACAGTGTCTCAAAAATCTGGAAAGACTGAATAAATTAGTAGAACACCATAAAACTTTGATACTGCTTGGAAAGTTCTCTGAAATTGCGTGAGTTCAGAGAAAAAAAATCGTGTAGTATTTTAAAAATAAGTTTTGATTATACTTTTATTGCATATTAATTTATAAAAGAATACACTTTTTTCTTATATAACGTTTAATGTTTTGAATTTTAGCACCAATTTTTATTAAATAAGTAGTATAGTTATTTTTTTAGTTATTTATTAAATTCAAATTTTCCTCCATCGTAAAAGGTGGCTCCACTCAACCTAGACCAGTTTAATCTGTGACGCCTTACATAGAATTTCCAGAAAAATCTCCTAAATTAGTGTGTAATTTGCAGTACATATCGATGCTCTTAATAATTCAAACAATCTGCAGTCATGTACAACTACGCATAGCCTATAATTTTAAATATTTTTAAAATGTTATTTAAAACTTTCAAAATATTTTAATCATAACTTTTTGTTATATGACGATTTACGATTGAATTATTTCATCACTAGCAATCATTTATGTTAAGAGAAAAGGTAAGAGAAGCTTATTATCGCAAATCTTTTAAGTCTCGCTTACAGCCATTGTTCAGCCATAGCTGCAATTAGGCTTCTAATTCTGTTAGAAGCGATATTCAGATCAAGTTAAAATGGAAATTTCATTTTAACTTGACATTGTATTATTTAACATTGTACTGCCAAACATTTGCATTTAACATTATATTGCCAAAAAGAAAAAACCAATCTTTTGATCAAATAGGGTGTCTTATTTGTTCGTTACTGATTAAATTTTTTGCTAAATTTTACGAGACAGGTGGTATGCTTCCCTTGAACCCTATTTGCTCTAAATATACAGATATTTGGGATACTTGAAAAAAAGTTACAAAAACAGCTTAAAAAATTTAATTTAAAAAATCTAAGAAGAATTTTTTTTAAATCTTTCTTAGTGCACCCCTACACTATAAGAAGAATCGCCATACAAAATTTCAGCCCTTTAGGTCCAGCAGTTTGGTCTGTGCTTGTCTGTCAGTCAGTCAGTCAGTCAGTTACGGAACTGTTATATGTATATAGATTTGGTAAAGTCTGCCTTACGTGTCTTTCCTGAGTTTAAAGCACCACTATAACAAACCTACGTTACTTTTTTTGTTTGTTTGTTTCTAATGGCTGTGGGTTTCTCACTGCTATTTATCTATTGGCATTGTCCTCCGACCACATTTATTACAACAGCATGCTCATTTTGACATTAGATTTGTTCTGATAGTGCATGTGCATGGCAAAATAATTTTCCCTCCGATGCCTGGCCAGAAGTAAGGATATTAAAGTAGAGAACATAATTTCTTCCGGATTAAAGCCCTTGACATCTATACACATAAAAGAACCCCAACTCCCCTGCAGTAAGAAATTTAGGAGTCACTTGTAAAAATTACTAATACTAGATACCATGGAAGAAGGGGGTAACTACTCTCACTCGCTTGTGAGCGTGTTTGAAGCAAAACTTATGAAGGAAAATGATCGTTCTCCCTCCCGCTAAACACAGTTACGACTCTTTATGTGGCAACGAATGTTTTATAGAGATAAACCAGACTCCCAGCTAGAAAAATATAAAATAGGGGAAAAAACAGCATTATTTTTTTTTAACTAAAAATGAAAAAAAAATTACAAATAAGATAATACACACCCCATGTTCCAAGATTAATTGAAATTATTCAATTTAATTGTCAAATTTTACCCATTTCATGATGCGTGCTTCTTATTATCTATACCATGCTCATTCTGTTACGTCACTATTACGTCTATTACACATACCTAAAACCAGTTCTGTTTTAGGTATCCAGGTGTGACAACTTCGACGATATCAATTTATTGCGTGTTTTGCCATCATACGGTCGTTTATGGTTTCAGTTTTAAGTGAATTTGTGTCGTCTATCGTATCTTCTATATTGTGTTGGAAACACTCTCTCTCTGTGCACGTAAAAGAGTGTGGAAATATTGTTAAATGGGTCAGAAAGTTTGATAAAATTTCACATTGTGATTACCGAATCCATCTTCGGTCTACAAATACCGACATTCTCGAAGGGTTTTATAAGAGGAAGCTATATTAGGATTCAATCGGAATGACCTCCACTTGTATCATTATACATTCACTGAATCATTTGACATTCAAACACATACTGATGTCATTGTAAGCTGTATTTCTTTTTAAAAATTAAAATGTCTTATTGCAATTAAATTATGTGTATAATGGGAAATAAATAGCAAATTTTTGCTTTTTTTGCCCCTTACAAGGGAAAAACCCAGATTTTCAGATATTTTTGGGGAAAAAAAAAACCTATAAATCCATATGGTCATTGAAAAACCCTGATATAGGTTTAAAACCCCGTCTGGTTATCCTGGAGGTATGCACTGGATAAAATCTTAATAGATCTATATTCTCTCTAAAGAGAAAAGAGCAATTTATTTTACAATTGTACTCTTTGAGGACAGTCCCGATAGGTACTTAAAACACTTCTTCGGTAAATCTTTTTTTGGCTGATCTTTTTCATGTTAAAAAATTATGACTTTAGCTTTTGAATGTATATATTTCTTCTCTTACGTGGAAAATGTTTATATATTGTGTACTGAATTCATTAAACACAAAATGGCGATCAAGCATACATAAAAATATTTTGTGTAATAGAAAATAGTGTCGGCATTATGGATTCAACTGGTGTTCCTCTTCACAATAACTTCTTGACGTGAAAAATAAAGCATAATTTATATTTCTTCCTATGTTATTACTTTTTATGCACACTGTCCTATTTTTAGGACGATAGCTGTATTTGACTTCATCATGTGTTCTAACTCGTATAATGAGGATTTAATTGTCGAACCGTGTCAATAAGTATTGAAGTGCATTAATTATTTTTTCTTTACAACGCGGCGGGTATTTTGCCCTGTGGACAGTGACCCATCCACACCTCGAATTTGTTGGTTATTTTATTTAAGGAGCAGAGTGTAGGTGAACAAACACTGCTTCTTATCATGGGGCAGCACAGGAACGTCCCTGCCTTATCTGGAATTCCAACCTGGGTCCACTTTGTGAAAACTCGAGACAGTAACCACTGTATGAAACAGGCGTGTTAAAATACAAAGATTCATATCTTAACTAAATTGTTTTACACAAATTTCGAAACCTGAATGATGCAATTAAGTTGCCGATTCAAACGCTAAAATTTTGTTTCTATTGTATTATTATAAATATGTTTTGGGATTAAGAGTTTGAAAATGTTTTATTAAATTTTCTCTCAGATCACCTTTAATAGTTTAAGAAAATATTTGAAGTGAGATATGTGTATGCATAGCCATTAACAATAAGTAATATTTAATAAATAAACATTTTGATTTGAAAATAAAGTCTCGCAGTAGTGTGCTGCGTTATCTGCATTTTCGCATTTAATTCCGATCGCCCCAATAAGTGTCTGATATCCCATCGAGCATCTTCCTGTAGCAATCTGATAAACTGCCAGCGTGACAGAATGCCGCTTATTATCCGTGTATATATACTAATGCATATCTTGTTTCTGACGCCGTGCACTGCGTCCTGCGTCATGTATTATGTATGTTCCGATAAAAGGACCATTTGTTATTGTTTAGTAGGCATTAATTGTTTGACTCGCAGTTGATTCGGCAGATCCAGCAAAACGGAGCTCATTATTCGTGAATATTGACTGTCTGGCGCGTTTCGCTTTTAATGAATAATCGCATTGCTTCTCCTCTTTTTCTTTTATCACTCTCTCACGCGCACTAATAGAAGTTAAAGAGCGGCAATTCACCGTTTGAGCTTTTCGCAAATAATGCATTACTGCTTGTTAGCAACTTAGCCGAGTAGCCAATTAGTTTCAAACCATGTTTATTTTTACCGGCGCCCTTGTCCTTTTTCGCTATTATTACATCGCTAGATTTTGTGAAATAATACGACGTCGCAGCTCTCCTCCTCATTTGATTTCTTTTCTCGCACTTTTTCTTCGGTATCTCTGAGTCGCAGATTTTAATGGGCATAATACGCTTCCGCTTGCCGCTACATTTCTTTCAGATGAGAGCTGTCATTTCTGTTCCCTTTTAGGAGACGTGTTAAAAATCTTGATTCCTCATTTTGCCCTGCTTTTCAAGCTCTTGATTGCTCTTTGCCTTTTTTTATTCTATTTAATCTTATTTTTTTTTCTTTTTGATTTCAGATTGGCAGAAAACTGCAGCGGACAAGGAACGGGAAAAAATCTTACTGGAAGAACTTGTGGTCATTGTTAACAAAAGAGATGAGCTTGTACAAGATTTGCATACCCAAGAGCAAGCGTGAGTATCTGCAATGTAAATAATGTCGTGGCCGAAATAGGTTTTGATTAGTATTTAGTTACGGAGGAATTTCTTCAAACTTAACTAACAAAACAGATTCTTTAACGGTTCATCTTTTTCATTCACACGCTGCGTACATTTCAAACTTATTCCGTTAGCAGTAATTTTAACATTGTGCAATGAAATAAGCAAGCTATGGGATTTAAAGCAGTGGATCTGAAACTTTTTTTTTTAATAGGATCCCTTGCTCTTAGCTAAAAGTCTAATGTACCTCCCACGATCAAATTCCTTGAAATCACAGGTTTGAAATAGTATTTCAGTTTATAACGTATTAAATATGTATATATGTCTGTATTACCCTTATTTGAAATGTAACGGAAGTATTGACTTGAGTTTCAATTATCTTTGCTTGATTAATATCTCTTTTTGAGAACCGTTATGATCTGTTGAAACATGAGACGT
This sequence comes from Dolomedes plantarius, assembly GCA_907164885.2. Taxonomy (NCBI): domain Eukaryota; kingdom Metazoa; phylum Arthropoda; class Arachnida; order Araneae; family Dolomedidae; genus Dolomedes; species Dolomedes plantarius. Next base: position 51,960,636 of record OU015501.1, on the reverse strand, counting down.
TGTTTCAGAATAAAAAATACAACTGAGTTGTATGCTTCAAAGAGAAAATAATAGTTTGGCAAGTTTAAATGACAATCAAATGAAAATACATCCTGACACATTTGGTTTTTTGTAATTTTGCCAATATTCTCTCGAGATCGCGACTATCCCTTGAAAGTGTCTCGCGTACCTGAAAGGGAACGCGTACCATGGTTTGAGAACTACTGATTTAGATCATACACCACCAAGACAGATTTTGCGGGATTGATTGTTTACAGTTTGGTTTTCCTTTTTCATAACTGTAGCGTTTGGATGATAACCGATTGCTTAGGGCGCTAGTCTTCGAATCTAGAGCTTTCGGGTTCACTTGGGTGTTTCTAACCGTTCGGAATCGGCTTTGAGCTGTAGGTCCATGCTAGTTTAGCCCTCGTATTGCTAAAGATGGCCGTAATGAAGAGAATAAAACTATGTGGAACAAAGAATGCACGTAGTTCAATGACCGTAACCCTCTTTGTTAACCGAACAAAGTAATTTAAGTAGTCTGTAATCTTTCATTACTTAAACCGATAGTTTGAACTTCCTAATTTTATGTCGCTTCCAATCTTCAGGTGGGTATACATACATAGCGAACGAAGGGTAACGAGCAAATTGGGCCAAATTTCAACGAATAAATTCGGCGTTTGGTTTGAAATTTGGTTGGCCACATTAACAAACTGAATGGTTGTGCTGTTCGTTCATTTTCTTGAAGTGAATTCCGGTGAATACTGTCAATTCATATTCTATTCCACATCTCTGTTTTCGATAATGAACAACGAAATTAAATTTCATACTCGAAATGAAATTTCCAAGAAAAGAATCAAAGTATTCCAAGCTAAATTATAGACTCTGTACACATACAACGAACGACAACTAACGAAGAGGAACGAATTTCCTTTACTGTATCGCCTAGCGGGCGAACCGTGGCAAAGGCAAATGTAATGTTCGTTGCTACACATACATTTAACGAACAACTTCGTTCGCTATATGTAGACGTGCCATTAGAAAGCGCTCTTCCAAAGGATATCTCGCCGAATTCTGACTGAATTGTTTACGTAACAATCCAAAGAAATTGTGAATGTTCTTCGATCAAGGACCTCTTGCCGTCTGTGTGAAAGGTAAGTGCATGTTTACGTAGTGTTTCAGCTGCCAAGGTCATAAGGCCTACTCCCGTAGATGTGACTTCTATGCATATAATGCATGGATGCTACCTTTGAAGGCATATCACCTAAATTTTGGATCTCTGTATTTTTCGATGGCGACAATAGACCAATGTATGTACTCCGTGTTGTAAACTTGACGATCATGATCCCAAAGAGGATCTCAATGTTTTCTTAGGGGGATGGGGACACCATTGATATTTATTTTTCACGTGTTTCCTGTTAAAAATACCTTTCTATGCAAATTTGGGGCAGGAAATGCTGGTTACTAGGCTATAAGAAAAGGTTTATTAGAAATTTAATGTCTTGTTTGAATTATTTCGTATTTCTGTTTTTTAAATAATTTTTACGAAGCTTTTTGTTTGGGCTTTACGATGCATAAAATCTATCATTCGTTTGTATGGCTTCTTTACCGCTTCTAGGCGTACTAGTTACTGTTCTTGCTCTCGTATTTTAACTTGTAACTCTTATTTGTTTCCTCGTTAGTGTACTCAATATAGGTTCGTATATTTTTATTCCTTTTCTTTATAGTAACGTATTTATTATGAAACTAGTCATGGTTGTCGGAAAAGTCTTTCAGAATAATAATTATTCGAATCACTTTTGTCGGAATGTTTCATAATACAGAAATGGACCCATCGGAAGGTCAGGAATCGAAACCCGGCCTTGCAATATATCCCAGCTAGGGCATGGTTTAGGCATGAATGTTCTCGTGTATTTAAAAAAAATTCCCTCGAGAGCGACGATAAAGCCAAATGGTTTCGCATAGTGTCAAACAGAAAATATTCCAGGGATGTAAAAATTAATTTTAATCACTTTATTTACCGGAGGCAGCTTAAACTGTTACTTATGTCAACTTTGACAATGGTTCTTCATAAAGGTTGTAATGCTTAACGTATTGGGGCATTTGCTAACATTAATTGTATCTGATTCCTTATCCCATTCCAATTGTAACCCCCCCCCCAAATAAATATATATAATAATAATAATAATAATAATAATAATAAAAATAAAATAAAATAAACATGTCATTAAAAGTTAGACTGCATATAAATATTTTGCTATCTTGCAATTGGGTTTTCTTAGTACAATGTTCTTTGTATCGACTCACTTCGATTTCAGAATCTATCCTTAGATTTCCCACTCTATTACTTCTATATAAATTTATAATCATGTCAACAAAGCAGGCAGGATTATGAATTTCCATGCCATTCAATTCCTTATGAAAAAAGAATAGTTTTTGGTAGTTATTATTTCCATAATATTTTATAAAGCTAGATTGTTTTTATATCCACAGAGCTTTGCACGTGTTTCTGAATCCCCTCACCCCCTTTTTTCATCCTACTGATTACTGAGTATCGTCTGAATATGCGGAAAAGCTATGGGGAGTGAAGGGGGGGGGGATTTTATTACACTGTCTGTATTTGCTCAGCGAAAGCCCTGGTTAAGAGCATTGGTTGGCTTCTGTGGGTGTTTGCAGCGACTTTTATATTTGTGAATGAGCGGTTGCCATTTAAAGTTTTAACCCCGTCTTTATAGAGCTTAGGACACTTTTATTTGCTTAGTGTTATCAGACGAGAAGATTTAGTATGGAAAGAAATGAAAGAAAGAAACCTGGTGTCTTTCATATCATACAGTTTTTCCTCATAAAGATGATATGCATGGTTTTTATCTGACAGTTAAATGTCCTCTTTGGCAAATGAAATTTAGTTGACATAATGAAGTATTTTCTGTCAGTGCCAGGCAATATGATTTCTTTTAAAATAGCGTCTTCGGTTTTTTTTAATTATATAAACTTTGAGATTTTCTCCCCATACATTTGACAAATCTGAAATATTTGAATGTGCGAAAAATAAAGTTGACTGTTAGCACCGTTGAATAAGCTTGATGTAAGTTGATGCCCATTCTTTTCTTGAGTGTCTGTGGCAATGCTTGAAGGCATACTAAATAATTTTAGTAGGTTTCGATATATATATATAAAAAAATAAAAGACAAAGTTGAAAGTGAAAAACCTGTGTTTCCATTAACTCCATGGTTGCAAGGTTTGTGACTCAGTCTCCTTACGGTTTCCTACTCTTAACTTCAACTTTGTCTAGTTTTTCCCACCAGGCTTGTTGTTCTTTGATTGAGCAACTTTTTATTCATTTCTTCTGTTTCTTATGGATTGTTCGGTGTCTAAGTATGTTTATTGGTTAGATCATACTTATCAGAAACAATCCACTGGTTTTTAGACAGTATCGGCACTGCTGATGAAGAGATGCTGTCTACAACCTTTTAAATGCTTATCGTTTCATGTTTTTAGATTCTGGCTGCAAGTTGTATTATAGCTTATGCTGGTTTTTCACTTTCAACTTTGTCTTATTTATTTTCTTTCAATAAAAGGGCAGCATTCAGCGCCTTACTTGAAAGTAATTTGTTTTAATGTCCTTTACTAATAATGTTCATTGTTATTTTAAATTTATGTTTTGGCTTTTCAGCCATATATATATATATATATATATATATATATATATATATATATATATATATATATATATATATATATATATATAATATATATATAAAATCCTTGTCACTCGTCCTATATAGCTGCTGTCAGTGATTGAATTCTTATGTTGCCTCAGTTCACCCAAGAGATGTTTTATTGGATTAAAATTAAGACTTTGTGCAGACTAATCGATCAATTTCACCTGATTTTCAAGAATAGAGTCCTGTGCATGGTGTCAGGGAGGTCGCATCGATGTATTTCATTAATGGAAACTGTCGATTGAGATCTGTCCCGAGAGATGAGATACCCGCCGTGAATGTGAATTAGTATTATCGTTGTTTGCGTGTCTATAGGAGTTGTGGAATCAGCGTTGCAGATTGAGAAAATTATAAAATTATGCTTATAAAGGAAAACGTAAATGCTCGGTAAAAAATGTTTTTCTCGATAATCATAGAAAATTTTTCTTTGGCTGTTATCATAGCATGTGAGTAATTGCGTTCAAAGGGGTATAGCGCTTTCAATCTCTAGAAATTTTAGAAACCTAAAAAATATATGCATTATCGTTATCTAAATTAATTCGTGTGTTTTAAAATTATTGCAGAGCAAGAACATGAAAATTTAAAAAAAAGATAAAGCTAAATGTATGAACTTTCCTACTAGTCTAAATACCACTGATAAAGCTTGGGGGGTATCATTCTCAGATTATTCATTTTTTACCTTCACTCTTTGTCTCATCCGTATATATGAAGATATTTCTATGATCGTGCATCAAAATAGCTTTTCTAAAATTTCATTCACTTCGTATATGAGTTGACTACATCAACAAGTTGACATTTATTAGTACATTACTTAATTGAGCACACACATAAATGTAATAATATAAGCATGACTTCTTAAAACTGTCTATCAGATATTTTTAAAAAGTAGAAGTGTAATAAAAAGTTGTGGAATCTTGTATTTTTTTTTGTGACTTTTTGCACGTTTTCGTTAAAAATAGAGGCACCGAAAGATAAATTTTTTTCTAGAGAAACTTTTCTCGTTAAAAAGTGTCTTAAACTGTATTACAATTCTTGAAAATATGATTTACTAAAAATATATAATGAACATTTTGGGCAATGAAACGTGTAGAAAACGTTTCTAACAAACTTCGCATATTGTTGCCCCGAAAGATTTCTTTCCACGATTATATTAAGATTTGAAATCACAGGGAGATCTCGGGACTAGAATCTACTGCATTTCTTCTTTAAATAAATTCGTATCATACAAGGTATATTAATAAGCGTAACTTGTAAGTTGTTGTATAAAATTTACGTTTTGATGTTTCCATTTGTGCTGGAGCTGCCGTCTATGATTTAGTATTGTGATTATAATTTTTTAGAATGATACATCATTACTTGGGATGGGTGGTATACTGCACTTTATACTTGAGTTCACTTTCATCAGATGATTGCATTCAACCTCTAGAGTTTGCTTGGTAAATACTTTTATGAAATTGCATGCCTCGTGTCTGAACATTTCGAGTCATATTTATAACGTAGATTTTAAATAAAATTTTGCTGTCCTCATTCGTCCGTTTTACTCGAGTGAAATTGATTCATTTAATCTGTTGTTAGTCATTAGTCATCTTATTTTAGAAAAATATATTTTTTATTCATTTTTTAAAGTAAACTTTCATATTTGCAGATCTTATGTTTTTAAGCTGTGTATTTTGAGTCCATGAATTAATAATAGATAATTATTTTAATATTAATTATTTAGCTTTCTCCAAAGGGAGTCGGTGTTTTCTCTCGATTTGAAAGTATTTCGGTTGTCAAGTTTCTAGACAGTATCACAGAATTAATTTCACAGTTGAAAGGATCTCTACAACTAGGCATTCCGCCATCTATATATCTAAGTTGCTAAGCTGACGTTTTGGGCAGTCCTTAAGAGAAAACTACTGCATCAATTGACTTCATTTTGATCTTAAACAAAAGATTGTAATCTGTAGATTTGTCAAATTTTGTTTTTGTAACCGCAATTTCTATTAATTAGCGATAATTTACAATTAAAAATTGATTTCTGCGCATGCTCAGTGACATGTTTTAATGATAAACACGATTATTCCGAGACGTCTCTCTGGATCTCTCTCTGACATGCTTATTTTTATGATAATTATGTTTGTGAAATATAGGATTAAACCTCAAGGAAATTGTTTATTTCGTGCTGTTTAATTAGCGATAATTTACAATTAAAAAAATTGCTTTCTGCGCATGCTCAGTGACATTTTTAAATCTGGCTTTAGATACTCAATAAGCACGAAGCCGCTTAAACACATTAATTTGTTTCTGCGCATTATTATGATTTTCAACATTTGGCAATATGTGTTGAATGTAATTTGTGTATTAGTACATTTATTTATTATCTAGCTGTCAGGTGTTGACGGGTACCAACTAGTATAAAATAAAGTTTGGTTTGGTGCGCTACGGTCAACTTTTGCTACACGAGGGCTCATTAGACCGGGACCTACTGTTTAAAGTCGATTCAGAATGGCTACAAGCGTCCATGCCAAGGGTGGCAAACTTTGGTACAAAATACCAGCGCTTTAGCCATTCGGCCATCTGGTGGCATTTAGGTATAATACTCTTCCTTTTTTAAATTACGTAGTTTTTGTTAACTGACACATTTTTTTCTTGTTCGGTATGTCTCATCTGCGTTGCAGAGTTATTTTCTCGAAATTTTTGGTGTTTTTTTATTGCTAGTCCCACTTTTAAAATTAACAGACATAGCAAAGTGACGTTTAATATAAAAATTGTCCCTCTATTGCTGGAGAACCTTAAAGTAATATTCTTTTTTAAATGCATTGTTTGCTACAAATATCAAAAGTAATTGAATGTATTATTACTAGCCGCTGCGCGACCAGCATGGTCGCTTTTAGTTTTATATTTTCTTTTGCAAAACAACTCAACTGAAAGACACGTATGTCTATTACCTGTCATCATAAATATACGTTGTTAAGTGGTAGTGCGATCTCAGCCAAAAAATTTATAATCATTGCAAAATTCTCTATAAGGATGATTCTAAAACGTCGTGATTAAAAAGATATGAATTTCCATTACTTCAGAACAGAGTTAAAGATAAGACTGAGAAACCCAACAACAAAGATTTTAAAAATTACATTCCTCTCTGTATGTAATATTTTTCAAAATTAGGATATCTACACTTTATCATTACATCAAATAAGAAATTGTTAGAGACACATTTTTTCATTAAAAAAGGAGTAAAAATTCAGCAAGTACTAAAATATAGTATGGATTACATCACTCTCTATATGTACTATTCTTCACAATTCAGATATCTACACTTAATCATACCAAATAAAAAATTGTTGGGAAAATTTCTTCACTTATAAAATGGAGTAAAAATTCAGCAAGTAATACTAAAAAAAGTGTAGACAATTAACTCTTACTTACTATTAAGATATTATAATGCAATTATTAATATTTTTCTATGATATTCCTCAAACTTCTTGATATACACAGTTGAGTATTTCAGAAATAGGAGATACTACAGTGACAGAATCAAAAGAACGGACTATAGATAAACCTACATACAACTGTCCATGACTAAACACTGGATTTGATAGGTCTAAACATATTTTGTCAAAAGTTTGTCCTCTTACATACATATAGAAAAACCGATGGAACAAAAGAATAAATTATCTCGTGAATAAATTAAAATTATTCACGTGTAAAATACAGCAATAAAATTGTACCAAATTACGTGCTATCGTCAAACCACTACACACACGCGGTCGGCCGCTAATGTTTACATCTGGTGGTTGCAGCCGTTGCCATTCGGAGTGTAGAAATATCGCCGATTTTTGTGCCGCGTACCTACGCGTTTTATATATATATATAGATTATTTTTTTTATTACAGTGAACTATGCATAATTATTCATGTCTTTTCCCGAAAGAATTTTTTCAGGGCTGGGATTTTTTTTCCCTTTCAAATCTGTAAATTACTTAATTTAAGTGGCTCTATGTGTGTGTGAAATTTGTTGGAAATTCAAAGTACCCTCAAGATTGGGCACTACTAAAAAATGCTGCATTCCTTTGCATTGGAGGCCTATCCCTCCTCAAACAGCACGCACATCCTCTTTTAATCGGATAATTGAGCCCCGCCTGCGCTACGAATTCTTTCATGGAATTGATCGCTTTTGGCATGCGAATGTCATCGGCGTTTGCCGTTTTTACGTCGTGTGTTCGCGGAACTTATCCAGATTTTGGACGGCGTGCATTTTTGTTTGCCTTTGTGGCGCAATAAATATTTATTCAGGCTTTGGCATATATTTACCACTCTTGTATGTGCTTATTAATGAGGTTTTAAAGGTTTTCTCCTATTGGAAGTGTGTTATACGCATTGTTTGTACTTGAAGTGTAACATGTATAAACTCTTGGGCAAACTGTATTGTGGATTTCTTGAAACGTGAATAAATCAGAAATCATTTTTATGGAAATGAATTCATTTAAGGTGACTGCCTACGTTCGGAGCCAATTTTTTTTTTAAAAAATTGTTTTTTTAAGGATTTTTTGGTCTTTTATGGTAAAATAGCATTTAAAAAAACTTGCCTGTAAATACCATACTTTTTTATAAATTGGTCAATTTGAAGTAATTTTCAATGAAATTTAGCTAAAACGTCTAACACTCTGCACAAAATTCTAATGCTACTATTTTAATTTCCTTCTCACACATGATACATATAACAGTTATCTTCAAAATGACCCACAATCTAAGAGAAATTTTAAAATGCAAAAATAATACAGACAATTTTATGTTCCGATATGAAAAATTTCCCCAATTCGTCATTCTTTTCCTTATAAAAACAGCCCCAAACAAAAAACTATTTATTATGCATCAATTATTGTGCGTCATTTCATTAACAATAGCGTCTAAAGCATTTACTGAAAATGTTTATCAAATTATATGCATTATTATGTGAAATATCATGATAACGGTAGAGATTTGTGCTAAAAAACATAATTCTGAGAAAAACGCATTTAAAGTTGTTTGTCACTTCAATTTTGTATCAGACGATGCTTTTTAAAATAGCTATAACTGCTTCTAATTGATGTAGAGTGAAAATCAAAACGGTTTTGAAAAGAGAAAAGATTGATTTACACGATTCTTGCAAAAAATAAAAGCGACCGAAATAGTCAAAAAATGGCATTTTCAACGTAGGCGTCACTTAGAAACTCACTGTTTCTGCGGATGCTCAGTGACATATTTTAATGATAAACACATTTATTCCGAGGAAGTCTCTCTAGATCTCGCTTCCATTTTTACCTTTATGATAATTATGTTTGTGAAATATAAGATTAAACCTGATGGAAATTGTTTATTTCGCGCTGTTTAATTTGTGATAATTTACAGTTTAAAAAAATTGCTTTCTGCGCATGCTCAGTGACGTTTTTAAATCTGGCTTTAGATACTAACTAAGCACGAGAGGCCGCTTACACAGATTAATTTGTTTCTGCGCATTATTATGATTTTCAACATTTGACAATGCTTTGTTGAGTATAATTTGTGTATTAGTGCATTTATTTACTAAATATAGCCGTCATGTTTTGACGGGTGCCAACTAGTTGCTGTTTAAATTTAATACCAAAAGCGGAAAACCACGTAATAATTCCAATTTTGCGCACGCGCGTGTGCTTATATGTATGTGTGTCGTAAACATCAAATGCGTTAAATTGTTGGTTTAACGCAGGGGTGGGCAAATATCGGCCCGCGGGCCTCATGCGACCCGCTACAGATTTATTTGTGGCCCGCCAAGACACCCAGAAAAATCTGGACAGCCAGAAAATCTGCCAAAACAGCCAAAAACTCCAAGACATCCAGAAAAACTTCCAATATTTTATTTAATTTATATTTATTGATTTTTATGATACAATTTATGCCTTTTCTGAAATGAAAAATTAACTAATAAATGCAATAAATTTAAAAGGTGTGGCCCTCCGCTAACCTACGCTTACACAAAGTGGCCCCCGGGCCAAAACAATTGCCCTCCCCTGGTTTAACGCATTGTTCATAAAATAATTCATAAAGTCGTAATGCTATTTCATGTGTTACATTTTAGTATCTTGTGTTACATTTAGTAAAGTGATTCATAGACTGCGACAATAGTATCGCAATGAGTTTATATATTTTTTTATTGATTTATGTCTAAATTATATCGCTATTCGATTGCCAGACATAAGTTGATAGATTAACGGATGTCATTTTTCTATCTTGTTCTTGTAATTTTGTCTTTGTGATATCTGTTATCCTCTAATACTTGCCATTGGAAATTTAAAAAAAAAAGTGTCTAAATTAAATTTTTTTTTTTTTTAAAGAAAATAAATATCGAAAAGCTCATATTAAACAAAGATCAAAAGTCGAAGATTTGAAAAAAAAAGTGTTCAGTATCTTTCATTTTGTATAAACATAACACCGTTATCATACACTTAAATTGTAGATTATAGTACTTTATGCGTATATTACTAGACAAGTGTGTATGCAGTGTTCTCGCCCAAGAGCGTGAACCGTCATATCATGCTTTTTTCGTATTAAATTACTGTCTGGTGACTCATCATACAGATGTTAGTCGTTTTCTATCCGATACTAAAGTAATATTATTAGACAGAGGCTGCATATTAGAAATTAAGACACTGGATAAAAAAACAATTTTGCGTTTATAGAAATATTATAGAACATGCTAGAATTATGTGCCGAACCTACGTAAAACATTGTTTTTCACAAACACTTGAAAAAATATATGTCATGGAGTTTTTTTTATTAATTTTTTGGGAAGGGAAGGGAGTTTAAAAACCCCCTTCCCTTCTTTTTGCCTATTCTTTGTAGTCATAAATATACTCATACTTTGTGCAGGTTTGGTTATTTGAACGTACTAAATTCAACAGCTTTTTCTATATCTATTCAGCGTTTTGTGTATTGAATTGATATACAAAACTTTTCATGTACACTTTTCGTGGTACACAAAATTTATTTCATGTACATCTCTGAATGCATTTCTTGAATCTTTAAGTGTATGTGGTCCAAACTCTGGCTATGTGTACGGCCTATTTATGACTTTGTGTCAAATTCAGATATTGAAAAATCGAAAATTTTTTTAAAGTGTTAACATACGGAATTTCTCTGTATTGAGAGAGAGAATGTTACTGACATTTTTTAAAAAACTGTCAGTAACAATTTGTTACTGACAGAGTTTAAAAAAATTGGATGGAAGATCAAATTAAAAAAGAAAAATGAAGGTTAAAATAGATCGACAAATCCCATGTTTTATCAGGCGCCACAATGTTATCACAATTATTTGTATTGGTGCATATACATTGGTACTGAGTTCTCTGCCTGCAGATCCCCGACTCCTGTCATCACATTAGTCACGGTAACATTAGACACGGTATTTAGAACCACCCCCATTCCCGCCCGCAAGGTTTCTTTGATGTGGTGTCTCCCCTGACCCCGCTCGACACCATTTGACCCGCTGACCCCCCACTCTTTCTTTGATGGACCGCCAGAGGAGGCGATCCACGCATAGTACAGAGTACAGACAGAACATAAATCACTGGCAGATGCAGAGAACTCTGTACCAATCTGTATGCGCTATATAAATGAAAAGAAATTATGGAAATCAGAAATGTAAATTTAGTTATACCAGACACAGAATAAACGAATGGGAAAAAAAGGATTCTGTTTAAAATGCTTAGTTCGAGTCATAAACGACTGATTCCATTTCATCACAGCAATAATGTTAAAACCATTAAAAAAAATAAATAATAAATAAATGAAAAAAAATACTATGGGTTCGAGATTATCTTGTATAATTTTTCATATATACTGCAGTGGTTCTCATAATTATAAGGGCTGCGCACATTTTCTTATAATCACTGGACGATGTTCATTGGCTTGGACGCTGGCCTATCAGAGTCCATCGATTCGAGTCCTGCGGTGGGCATGGATGTAAGTAGCCGTTCGGAATCAGCTTTAAATTGTTTGTCCCGTCTCCTAGGCCTCGTGTATTAGAAAGATAACCATAGTGCTCTAAATTTAACCAACCATTTCCATGTAATCAGATCACATGCCAATGAAGTGATCGTTATATTATTTATATGCAACTGTTTATCTAAGTAAAACATGAAACACAAAATATGTTCTTTTTGGCAAAATGTGGAATGAAGTGCAAAATACACATTTTCATGTACCAAATTTTAATATCACGCCAGTATTTTCAATAGTAACTTTTGCTATTTAAACTTGAATTACTTTTTGAACCACTGTTCTCTTAACCAGGCCTTTGTGCCATTCTTTGTTGTATACACTCCTTTAATAATTAGGAGTAAGTTCATTCCATGTTGCATGAATATTTTAAAGTTCTGTAAGGAGAAAACACCTTTAGTTTGTATGCAGTTTCCGGTCACTAAACACGCAACTCCCAGACGTTCTAGATAATATTCAAGTTTGGGCAATTAGGTGGCCAGGAGAAACATTTCATTTTTTTTCTTTTTCTTCAGACCAATATTTCGTAGCGTTGGAAATATAACTCGAAACACCATTATGCTGAAATATGGTATCGTTACTTCATAAAGACCATCTTCTCACATGACGTTGTTCAGCTTTTACTTCTATATATTACTTTGTGCCATCTCAGTATGTAATTAAATGTTCTTACCACTCTGACACTTTTATTTCGCATATTCTAGAATTGCCTTTAAAACGGCTCCTGTCTGATGACTTTTCTCACCTCATATCACGCTGATAACATATATTTGTACAAATCATAGTTATATTGTATAAAATAACTAGCTGAATACCCGTGCTTCGCTACCGGAGTACATTCAAATTAAATACAACTGTCAATGTATGCAATTAATGCCAATCAATATATATATATATATATATATATATATAAATCGTAACGGATATTTTAATAGACAAAATAAGGTAGAAGAAAATAATCAAATTAAATCTAATAGAACATACTAAAAAATATAGTACAGTAAATATATAGTAGAGTTTGAGGAACATTTCTTTTACTGTATTTTAATATTTTTTTGGATAATGTCTAAACGTCTGCCGCTTTATCAAAAAAAAAAAAAAAAAAATTTATTTTGTCTATTTTGTTGTTATGCTCGTGACGCAAAATTAGTTTAAAGTATCACAAAAAGAAAAGAAACCACGTAATCAGCATTTAATAAATGAAATTCTAAAAATGAATCTTTAAAAATTTACAAAAAATCAGAAAATGGACGTAAAGATTCGAAAAAGATTTCGTTTTAAAGGAATTTTTATGATCTTTCTCGTGATATAAATTTTATAATCCTCAGATCATTATTTTAAATGCAAACTTAAAAAAAGTTACAAAAACAGCTTAAAAATTTAATTTTAAAAAATAGGAATTTTAAAAAAATCTTTCTTAGTGCACCCCAACACTATAAGAAGAATCGCCATGCAAAATTTCAGCCCTTTATGTCCAGCTCTTTGGTCTGTGCGTTATATGTCAGTCAGTCACTCACGGAACCATTTTATATATAAAGATTATCCAAGTATTATTGAAAATATCAACAGTATGTAAATGTGTACTAAAAGAATATTAGTCTACAGATGTATCTCTCACAATTTTTTCTTTTTGACTTTTGTCGGGTTTTTTCTCATCAAACTGTTCTTTTCATGTTCAGTTCTCTGTCCTTTTGTTCAGCCCTTTGTCTTTTTTAGCTTCATGCATTTAAACTAGAAAATCCCAATTTCTAGTATTGTGTCTTTTTAATTTAGTTACATTTATAGAGTACTAAGTGCTTTGTTAAAAATGTGTGCTAAGGAATAGTAATATAAATGAAATAAATTTTGGCGTCTAGTTTTTTTTTTTTTTTTTTTTGAATAATAACATCCTACGCACTATCAAAGTTACTAGTTCTATATTCCCTTTCTAAAACTATGTCAATCCAATTTTCCCCATATTTAAAGTATATTTATGGGAGTATTACATAACTTATTTATAATTCTGTTATTAGTTAAATCATATTTCCGTAGAGTACAGAGAAGGTAAAAGGATTGTCAGGTCTTATTACTTCTGCCTGCTTGATTTGACGTTGTAGTTCAATGCTATGAAAGAGAACTGCGCGTGCCATAAGGTTAGCCTTTGTAAAACGCCATATGGCTCTCAGTCGTCAGCTGTTCTTGTTTAAATTAATAAACTTCATTCTTTTCCGCTTAAGAAATTTTTGGATATTTGCTTTGCTGGTACTGTATTGTGTGATTTTGTCACGTTAACAATTTAGATTAATTTGTTTCTTCTTATTATGCCTTATACTTTTCTATCGAATGAGAAGTCATGTTGAATTTAACCTCGGCTTTGGCACTATCGCTGATGTGTTTATTGGCGTGTTTGCCATTTCTTATTAAATAGAAATTTAAATTTATGGGTTTTTAATCCTAGTGTTGAGCTACCTGGAAATTTTTGACACGTATTTTTCTAGTAAAGTATGAGGGAAAGTATGTTTTATATGTAGTATTTATTTATTTGTTTGAAAAATATTCTTTTAGGTGTTAGTTTTTATCAAAAAGCGATATTAATTTTAAAGAGAGGGACAGCTACTGTTAGACGTCCTATTGAAAATTAACTATAAAAAGTTTTTTTTTAATTACATGATCGTCCTATAAACATATATTTTCAGATGAGAAAAAAAAAAGAAAGCAGAAACAGGATTTAAATACATACATTTTCTATGAGAATATACTTTAAAAAAAAAATTCCCTTAGCCTAATACAAGGATGCGGAAGATATTCGTAGTTTACTGTTGCACCTCTTGCAGGTAAGGGGCGGGAGGGTTTAGAGCAGGGGTGTCCAACTCGCAGGCTGCATGCGGCCCAAAGCAAGTATTAGTGCGGCCCAGAAAGAGAGCTCAAAGTGAAAATAAAATTTCAATAGATCCTTGATGGACTAAAGGTGTTTTTATTCCCCTTTTCAATTGACTGAGATATTGATGCATTAGTTTCTCATATTCAGTGCCAAGTATCACGTTAATTTTATGACTCCTATAGTTATCTTTATTATATATAAAATTATAATGAAAATTATAGATAAAATTATAAATAAAAATTATAAATAAAATTATAATGAAATATGTTAACTATATACTTTTTTACGCATTATCTATTTTTAATGTTAAGAATATTTTTGTGCGGCCCAAAACAATGGAAATGTGGCCAAAGGAAGCTAAAAGGTTGGACACCCCTGGTCTAGAGACATCCGTGATCGTTCCACCTCCACGATAATCCTGCTCCCTTCACCAACTACGAATGTGGTGGGCTACCTTAAGTTCTTTTTTCATCTTTAATCCGTTATTTTCGTTCGAGGAAAGTTTATATTCTAATACCTTAATGAAGTATATCGCATATTAATAAATTTTTCTATGGAATGATTGGGAGTTTAGAGCGGTATTTAAATAACATCTATGAATGCTAGAGAGTTGAAAAATTCAAAGGATAATTGCAGAGCTATTATTTGAAACACTTTTCAGGACTGCATGAGGATAATGAATATGTTGAATCACGCGTGCTAATGGTGAATAAATTCGATATGGTTCAGCATCATCATGTGAAAAGTATTTCCTTTAACAAGCTAGCTATATTTTGCCGTGTGTTACAGCAGGGTTTCTTTGTACGAAATTAGGTTTTCTACGTTTTTTTATTTAAATCTTTTTGATGAGGAAAGAATCCGTAAATATTTCTTTAACGGGATGCAAACGTATTTACGTTTCTTGCAAATATTCACCCAAAAGAATTAAAGAGTATGATTCAGTCTACCTTAGGATCTCATTTTTATATTAACCTTACACAAATTAGCTTACATGTGGTGATATGGATTCCTATCGATTAGGTCTTAATTCAAGGAAATGCTATTAAGAGAACAAAAAGACGGAAGAGGGCAGACAAAACCAATTTTTCAGGGGAAAAATAATTTTAAAAAACGTTTTTATAATATCCCGGTATGAGAGGACTGATTTACCTAATCGAACGTCTTAATTCCCTCATTGCGTAGCATTTTTCATAATTTTCTGTTTTATTAGGCACGAATTTGCCAAAAGGTGACTAATATTTGACCTAATTGTCCGTTGGTCGAATGAAAAATTTTCACATTTCTATTCAGGAGAATTTGTTAACTTCGCTTAAGCAAGGGATGCAGATAATTTTTATCACCTCTGATTTATTGTCTTGAAAAATGTGATTATGATTTTCATATTTAGGTGTTTAATATGGCACAAATTCGTCATGTGGCGACAAATTTTGTGTTTCTGTCGCACGAGAGTTTTTGCTAACTTCACTAGCGCACTAAACTGCAAGGTCATTAATATTTTATATTTAATGTTTATATTTTTTCCCTCTCGGCGAAGGGAGGCGATGTGCTACAGAAGGACATTAAACTTTAAAAAAAAGAAAAAAAAAGGAAAGAAACTACAATGGTTTCCTCCACCTCATTTTCCCCTTTTTTATTCATGTCTTTCTTGAAGCGAGAGGAGAAAGCATAAAGTGAAAGCTCTTTTTCTTTCATTCATTTGCTTAAAAAAAAAGTCATAAGTCAGTCACGCATCTTCTCTTTGCTTCTTTTCCCTTTGATGTTGAAAACACTCACGGCTGTGAACCCACGAAGCGTTCACTGTTTATTTCATCAATTTATGTGGCTAAGTAATTTGGGTTGTTAATTTTGTCCTAAATTTCTAGTTTCAGATAAACTTTAAATTAGAAAGTGTTTGCGTTGTTTATGTGGTTTCTATTACCTTGGCGTGTAAATTTTCTGAAATAATATTTTGCATAAAATATGAAGTTACTAGTTCGCTGTATTTGCTGAGGCGTTTTTCTGTATCGTTTAATTTATCGTAACTGCTGTGATATTGATTAATAAGTATGAAGGAACTCTTTTTGTTAAATAAGTTATTTAAGATTACCTTGAGTTATATCCAGCCTTGGCTTTTTGAAATTGAATTTAGTTGTGCAATTAATTGTGTAGGAGAATTCGGGGAAAGCTTAGTAAAAAAGAATTCAGGTAGTCTCTTCTAACGAAACTACCGCGGGTTATTAACGTAGGATTACTTATCGTTGCTTACCTCTTTTGTATGTATATATGTATCTATATATATGTACGTGTGTATATATATACATAAATGTATGTCAAAATTTTGAAGCATCTTGGTACTTTTCTGTTTAACTTGTCCAGGCGATAGACTGGGTTTGGCGCGCTGCCAAAATTATAACTCGCGAGGACGGAAGGACGGACAGTTTTAGCGCCTGAAATTTTCCTTTCCGCAGGACCGTTATGGAGGAACGTAATCTTGCGTTAAAATAAATGTAAATATTTAACAAAAAAGTGGCAATTAAATTTCTTCATTGCAGAAATTGTATGTCAGCCTATATAAAGTAAATGTTTGCAAGTGATACGAAAATATAAGTTTGAACAAAAATTCTGTTGTACTACAATTTCCATAATTGAAAATTAAATATGCTTCAAATAGCATGTAGTTCTGAAATCCCCGGCTAATTTTTGTAAAAAAAGTATGGTACGTTTTTCATCTCGTTTGACTTTATGAAACTAATTCGTTATAAATATAGGTTTACATTTTAAAAATTTCTAATCCTATGAACTTTAAGAAAATTATATTTATTTTAAGATTTTTTACAATTTTTTTTTCTACTTATCTTGAAGTTTATGAATACATTTATGAAACTCTCTTATGCGGTAAGGAAAAGAAGTTATTTGTAACGTTTGTTTATTGCTTAATAGATTGATTAAATTTTAATATCACTTAGCCGGGGAATATGGAGAATTTTTGAAAAAAAAAAAAAAAGGCGACATGAAGTTTTTTTCTCACTAACTGCTCCAAGTGTTAGGTTTATGCTTTATTTTCCCCTGTGCCTCTTTAACTGTAGTTTAAATGGAGTACCGCATCGAAATAAAAATATAATTAAGATTATACATATACATTAATTTATAAAATTATTGAACTAAAGTAAAGTTTAAACGAAAGATTATGATAAGAATTTGGGCTTGCAGAGTAATTTAAAATTACATGGTTGAGTGAATTAAATAACTTACACGGAGAGACGATGAAATGCCTGCTCCCATTCCTCAGTTTCCTGAAAAACATCTGAAAATTAGAATTATCTTTGGTGTTTCTGAGACTAGGTTACAATTAAATAACTTCAAATTCTCATTTAGTAATATTTATGAAAGAATTGAAGAAACGAGGGGCTGAAGGTGTAACGTCATAGATTTTCGCAAATAGATTTTCCTTTTTTCCCTAAATTAAGGTGTAATGTGTCTATCTATCACGTTGCATCCTCGAATATACATTAATAAATCCTTAAATCCATTTTACTTATTAAATATTTAATCATACTTTGTGAGATATAAGCACATCAGTGGACAATGTGAGACATAGGCTATGAGAGAGACCTATGCGAGAGATAGGCTTCAACAGTGAACACAAACCATTTTTGAAAAATAGGGACATAACACATTCATCCACTTGTGTCTAACATTTATAATTGGTAAATGTGAGACAAAATGTGCTGCATGTTTGCCAGTATTTGTTAATCCATGCCTGCATTTGTATGAATATCTGTTCTCGAGTCAATTACCTTTAAAACAAATGAGCGAGTCTTATATCAGATTCCGATTCATAGTTTCGTAGACCGAAGTTCCTACTTTAGTGTCCTTGTTATCCCAAATGTCACATAATTTGCATGCATTTCTTTGAAATCTATGCTGTGTCATTTAAAAAGGATACCTATGTAACGAGGGCGAAAGTGACTTGAGTTTTCTCGTGTCATACTCATGTCATACTCAGGTTGTTTGATACCAGCGGCCTAGTTCCTGCTCCTACGCAATCGAGTTATCACTGTCACTAGGGGAATTTCCAGGGTCAGGGGTGTGCTCAAAATTTAATTTTATGATCGTGTAAATTCCTTACTTAAACAAACACACACACACACACACACATATATATATATATATATATATATATTTATTTATTTATTTATTTATTTACTAGCTGAAAACCCGTACTTCGCTACGGAGTACATTCAAATTAAATACAACGATCAATGTAAGCAATTAATGCCAAAAATATGTATAAATATATTTTTAATAAATACAGCGATCAATGTATGCAATTAATGTAAAAAAAAACGAAAAATATATTTATAAAAAATCGTAACGGATATTTTTGTAGACAAAATAATGTAGAAGAAAATATTCAAATTAAATCTAATAGAACATACTAAAGAATATAGTACAGTTAATATAGTACAGTTTGAGGAACATTTCTTTTACTGTATGTTAATATTTTTTTGGATAATGTCCAATCGTCTGCCGCATTAGCAAGAAATGTTTTTTTGTCTATTTCGTTGTTATGTACGTGAAAAGAATCCACGTGATCAGCATTTAATAAATTAAATTCTAAAAATTAATCTTTAAAAATTCACCAAAAATCAGAAAATGGAGGTAAAGATTCGAAAAAGATTTCATTTTAAAGGAATTTTTATAATCTTTCACGTGATATAAATTTTAAAACCCTCGGATCATTATTTTAAATGCAAACTTTAAAGAATATTACAAAAAAACAGCTTAAACATTTAATTTAAAAAAATCTAAGAAGAATTTTTCGAAAATCTCTCTTAGTGCACCTCTACACTATAAGAAGACTCGCCATGCATAATTTCAGCCCTTTGTTGTCCAGCGGTTTGGTTTGTGCGTTGTCTGTCAGTCAGACAGTCAGTCAGTTGCGGAACTGTTTTATATATATATATATATATATATATATATATATATATATATATACACACACAGATTTATTTATTTATTTTGTGGACACAAGCACATTGTGTTCAATTAACCAATAGTGCGATATTTAAAACGATATTAGTTAAAATGATCGTGAAATTGTTAAAAGCTTTTTTTTTATACTCTTGTTTACTTTTGGTTGCTTTGTATATGAAATAAATTTAAGTTCTGTTTAAACTGTTTTTCCCCTTCTTCGTGTTCGCATTTACGCTTCAGTCTTTGTTTTATGTATTTTAGATTCATATGTATTTGAAGGGCAAATTTTCTAATTTTGTTAATGTCTCATATCTTGTGATGAAATATAAATGGAAATGAAATTTCCGAGGTTTTCTTTCATTTATATACTTCTATGTGTACAGTAAGTAAGCCGATGCCTTCAAGTTTTATCCTATAAAAGTAACATTCTTTGTCCTTTGTAGGCCCTCTATCTGATAATCATTTGTCTAATTCTTTCGTCGAAATGGTATTAACCGAGCATTTTTCGTATATGAAACAAATATCAGTGTTACTTTTCTTCACCGAGTGTTTACTAAGCTTCTTTTTTACCCCCCCCCCCCTGTTTGGAATACTTATTGCTTTTGAACCCATAACAGGTTTCATTGTATTCCTCAGTTTTATTCCTCTGTAGTTTTCTTATATTTTTGTGGATAATCCCTTATGACTTCCCGCTGGTGCGCCCGCTGTTTGCTTAATTAAAATATCAGGCCATCAATTAAACACTGGACATTTTCACACCTCCCCTTGTCTCACTGCCTGCCACTCAGGTTCAAAGGTTTCCTAGGTGGCAGGTTAGACAATAAAAGACTTTTAAAAGAAAACAGAATTCAGCGCAGGATGAGAGGGCCACTGCTGCGTTATCGAAATTTTGACGCTGCACATTTTGACTGTTGGGGGTGGGAGTTAGGGAAGTTAACAAGTGCGTGCTTGAAAAGTCTGGAATATTCGCGTAGTAATCATGCTTTTAATTAAGTGTCGAAATGCTGCTGAGTGAAAGTGTTTAGTTTAAATCTTTCTTCCCCCCAAAACAGTTAAAATATCTCTTTCTTGGTGTTATTTATTGTATTAACTTTCGTTTAAAAACACACTATTTTTTAATTTATTTTAGCTGAAAGAAGGCAGTTTTCTGACTTAATCAAATATTTATTAACATGAGATAGCATTTTGTTGCGTCTAACGAGCAAAAATTAGCAATATTCTTCGTATATGATAGCTTTAATAATCAGGGAACTTTAGCCCTGTTTTTCACTGTTAAAAGTTAAGGTACGCAGTTGTGTCTTTTCCTATTTATCGACTAGCTGAATACCCGTGCTTCGCTACGGAGTACATTCAAATTAAATACAACGGTGAATGTATGCAATTAATGCCAAAAAAAATATATATATATATATAAATCATAACTGTTTTTTTTTTTGACAAAATAATGTAGAAGAAAATATTCAAATTAAATCTAATAGAACATACTAAAGAATATAGTACAGTTTGAGGAACATTTATTTTACTGTATTTTAATATTTTTTTGGATAATGTCCAATGGTCTAGCGCAGTGGTTCCCAACCTTGGGTACGCGTACCAGTACCGGTACGCGGACAGGCAGCTACCAGTACGCGAATGATTTTACAATTTAAAACAAAAATCTATTAAAAATCTGTATTACTAAAAAAGAAAAGAAATGACTGTAATAACTAATAATCCATACGTTTTAATATTTTAGTTTGGAATTTCTTATCCATTGTTTGTGTTGTTATATTTTATTGGGATTTACCTAATCTCAAGAGATGCCGTCTACACCTGAATGTGTTATCTATGACCGCCCCATAAAAATTTGGCACTCGCCTGCGAATTATAACTGTGTCTGTAACTGTGTTTGCGAATTATAACAGTGTCTGAGAAGTTTCTTGCCAAGCAGTAAAAATTTTAATGCCATTTGCAACCACATATTTATGTGAAAAAGGATTTTCTGCAATGACTGCGATGAAAACCAAATATAGAGCTTTGCTGGACATTGAATCGGATCTTCGCCTTAAACTGACAAACATTGATCCCGATATTACTTCTTTAGTTAATAATAAACAGGCCCAACCTTCTCAGTAATTATATATTTTTAAAAATGATTATTATATTTTATGTATATGTTTAGCAATAAAAATATATCCCAAGTTACTTGTCTTTATTACAAATGTTCTCCATTTCATTTTATTCCCCATTTCAAAATTTTTGGTCTACCGGTACGTCATCAAATTATTTACAACGTACAGGCACGGTACTATAAAAAGGTTGGAAACCCCTGGTCTAGCGTATTAGCAACAGAAAACATATATTATTTTTGTCTATTTCGTTGCTATGCACGTGACGCAAAATTTGTTTAAAGTATCACAAAAAGGAAAGAAACCACGTGATCAGCATTTAATAAATTAAATTCTAAAAATTAATCTTTAAAAATTACCTCCACTTTCTGATTTTTGGTGAAAGATTCGAAAAAGATTTCATTTTAAAGGCATTCGTATGATCTCTCTCGTGATATAAATTTTATAACCCTCAGATTATTATTTTAAATGCAAACTTAGAAAAAGTTAGAAAAACAGCTTAAAAATTTAATTTAAAATAATCTGAGAGGAATTTTTCAAAAATCTTTCTTAGTGTACCCTTACACTATAAAAAGAATCGCCGTGCAAAATTTCAGCCCTTTAGGTCCAGCGGTTTGGTCTGCGCGTATCCGTCAGTCAGTCAGTCAGTCAGTCAGTTACGGAACTGTTATATATATATATATATATATATATATATATATATAGATTGTCTCTGTCCGTGAAATAGTCAGCCACACTAGTTTATGAGTAGTTTTGGATCGGATTTAGAATTTTAGTTTGTATGTTAAGTTACACGAGCCTGTTTTAAGTAAATCTGAATTTAAATCTTTTAAAATTTTTGAAACTTTTAAATACTTCCGTATGTTATGTTTCGAAAATTTCGTTTGATTTTATAAATCTCTACATGTTCTGAAGGATGATTTTCATTTGTAATAAAATTTAAACTATAGAACTCTTCTGATTTACGGATCATGACTGCTGAGTATGATATGAACTCTGACTTCTAGAATTGGTTGCTTTTCCAACATGTTCATTTTTATGATTTCCCTGAGAATATCAAGTAGGTAGTATATTTAGTATCCAGTATATGAAATGTAAATTACTTTATCTTTTTTTTTTCTTGCCTTAACAAATGTACTTCTCAAGATCATTGAAAAGCAGTTCATCCAAGACTGTTCATTCCTAATCTAAGACGTCCTTGTCTTGTATATTTATTTTTCAGCTGTTCAGTTATTAAAAAGAAAATAAATTAATTACAAGGGAATGACTAAATACAAAGCGCTTATGTAGGTAGATTTATAAACATGTGGTTATGTCACGTCGTACAAATACGAACGATAACGTTTTGTGGTTTTGATCGAAACAAAATTTCAGCACCTCTTAACAAGATCGTGTGTTTTTACTTTCATATCGCATTCTCTAAAAATTGTAATGAATTTATATTTATCAGTTTTAAAATGCTGAATTTTAAAAATTTACAGTGGAATGTATCTTTCTGTTGTGGATTTTTTAAAAGTTCTTAACAAAAAAAAATTAAAAATGACACTTTAAAGTTGCATTAATTTTAGTTGCTTGCTCTAACGATCTGGAATTTAACGACTTTCGTTTGTCATTACGCTTGTGTTTAATGCAAGTGTGACTTCCGTCACGTAGTTACTGCATCTCAAGTTAACTCTTTGAAGGGCTCGAACTACAAATACACAAGTGTATTTTAAAGTTAGATTATTTCAAGTTACTTTTTCTCCATGTAATTTTTTTTTGTTTTTGAAATTTGATCTGATAAGTATATGTTGAGCGGTAAAAACATGTCTAAGTTTAATATAAACATATCCTTGGAAAGAGTGTCAGTTATTTTTGTGTTTAAACAATAACCGCTTTTTGCGATGCTGTTATCTTATATATCCGTTCTCTCGTATAAAAAAGATCTAGGCACGTTTTGTTGAATGCATGGACTCGGAATCCACACGACATGCGTTAATTTCTCGAAATCCTGCGCCAAACCACTACTGGGTGCAGTATTTCTGAAAAGTCATTAAGACACTTTGTGTGAATCCATTGTTTGAAATAATAACTGTATGTAATCATTTTTAAAGCAATATGCTCTGTATGTTAGTTAATTTATCATCAGTATAAAAATTAAAACTTCGAACTTCTTTCACTCGGCAATGCATGTGAGGCTTTTCAGCTGCCCCTAATCAATCGAATAATAATTAATTTTTTTCTCCGGAATACGCAAAAATCTCTTAAATTCCTTCGCCCTCGTTAATAGATCAATTTGTGAGAAAAATGCTCGAGTCCTGGATCTTGATGTACGAGGGGTCCGCTGACCCTGGCACCTGGCGGTTGGTAATTGGACCGCAATAGGGCCTCTTGATGAAGACAGGGTCAAAGCACTCCACCCCCTCATTCGTCTAATGTCTTGACAGCCAGCAGACAATGGTATTCCGAGTTGTGCAAGTTGGGGATTCAGATGTAATGTTAAAGACTGCTGTTTCCTTTAATATTCGCAGGTTTTTGTCTAACCGACTATTATAAACTTTTATTATCTTTCATTTTATATTTGTTTTATTATCTTCTTTTTTTACTTTTTTGTTATGCAATTATACATTGAACCTCTTTTATTTTTGTTTTGATTTGTTTAACAGGGATTAATATGCATCGATTTCCCCCACCCCCATAGTTAAGTATGTAAGTCGTGTCACTGGATTATGTGTGTTTGTTATTACCTTTTTCTTTTTATTCTCTAGGACAGAAAAACAAATATCTATAGCAGAGTTTTCGTTATTTGCGTAAATCATTATTTGAGTTTTTTTTTAAAATATATTTTATTGTGTCTGTCATTTGAACTTATTCCGGTTAGCAAAATTTGTTTTACTTACAAAAATATCTTAAAGTCTCTGGTGGTGTCTTTTGCAATTCAGTTTTATTGCATCATATGATTTCTTTAATTCGTTTTACTACAAGAGAGTAGGTTCAAATGTTAAAGTGCGAAGCTAAATTCAAATGCTTTGTAGATATTAGAAAATTTTAATCAGACAATCAAATTTTTCTGTTCCAGAAATTGACCGTAAAATCTCCAAATCAAGGTGCTTGGTTTAGACATTAAGTGGTTGGAAGTCGTATAACATGTTTGTTCCTAACAGTGCTCACAGTCCTTATTCGGTTAGTTTGGATGCTAGTTTAAAATACCAAATAATTTTTGTAAGTCATTTGCTTCTAATTATAGGTTATTACTTTCAAATGAATTTATCTTTTAAAAATCGGGGTTTATTTAGCTTATTGTTGCAATGGGTGTATTCTTTTAACATAGGATAACGTTCCTCCACAACGATCCTCCAGAAAGCAAAATTTCAGATGTCCTGCGACGCGAGTTATAATTTTGGCAGCGTGCCAAACCTAGTCTGTATCGCTTGGGCAAGCAGCAGACAATTAAACAGAAAACCACCAAAATGCGTCAAAGTTTTCTCACACACACACACACACACACATATATATATATATATATATATATATATATATATATATAACACATACATACATATATACATACAAAAGAGGTAAGCAACGATAAGTAATCTTATGTTAATGACCCGCGGTAGTTTCGTTAGAAGAGGCTACCAGAATTTTTTTTCGATATAGTTATTATAGGGATAATAAAAATTTGCGTGCTTGAAAGTCATAGGTTCAAGACTTCAGGGTTGTTGAAATATCCTTATGAGCTGACAGAAATTTTCTGTCAGTTGTAAATTATGTTTTTGTTATTTCTAATCCATTTTAGTTGTATGTAGCATACAAACATTATTTTAAAAAAATAATAGAGATTAAACTTAGTCATTTCTGCCAAAGCATAATATCACTCATAAAAAGGATGTAAGATCTGTTGATCACTTTAGAACAACCTCAATATATATTTTAAGTTTCAAGGATTAGGTTGGATTAAACAGCTTTTATCTGACCAATGGAGTAATTAAATAATTGTTCAAGTTTAAATATTCATTTTATATTGAATGTGCGTATCTGAATGTTCACTTGAGGTTTTTCTTTTTTACTATTAATTTTTTATCCATTGTGTACTGGCTTTCCTAAATTTGTTTATATAGGAAAAATTCTAGGTTTTGCAAAAAAATAATGTGTTAAAATTTGAAAGTTATTTGTGTTTAATTATTGAACTTTTTAATCAAAAACTTAGGGTATATTAAGGAAAAGCATTTTATCCCATGGTGCATAATTTATATCAAAAAAAGACAACATAATATCTCTTGTCTTTTACATTTGTTAAAAAATTTGCATTTTTGTCTGAAACTCTTTGCTCTTTAAGTTATCTTAAAGTTTCATTGTATTGCTTTCCTTTTTTATACAAAATCTGAAGCTTGACAAAAGTCTGTATGTTTAGGTTATCTTTAAAAATCAACTTATTTTAACTATTTTTCTCCAAACAGACTAAGAAACGCTCTGTTTTATTTCATCACTTGTGTTCTTAATCATGGCAGTGAAATATTTTTTCCTTTTTCTCTTCTCCTTTCGGAAGCATATTTCCTTAGTAATAATCTCTCGTCTGTTTAACCCACAACTCTTTCGAAGTGAAAAGGAACCGTTCCCAGTTAATTGCGGCGGGCATTCTTTTTTTTTCTGGTGCTGGGGCGCGTCCTAGAAGTAAGTAAATTAATTTGTTTGCCTGCCCTAAGGGCCGTGCCGCCTACCTTCAGTAATAATCAGGAGGGAGGGAGGTGCTGGGCCTTGCGTAGGCCATCAGTCGTTCTAAGAGCATGTAATTATTGGGGCCGAAACCCATGCGCGCCCCGTCTCTAAGCCACCGCAAGTCCGCGAAGCGCGTGTGCATCTCTGGCGTCCTCATGTAATTATTTGGGGATTACCTTCCACTGTTTTCCGTCATATTCGGCGGCCAGCTCATTTTCCGCCAGGATTACGGTGTTCCCAATAGAATGCATGCATCAGCAACCATCTCTCTATCATTCCCTGTCTCTCTCTCTCTCTCCTCTCTCTTTCTCTCTGTTCCACGACCGCAATATGGGCGGCGGAATGCTGAAAGCTCCCTCCTATTTCCATTTTATTCCACAAAGACCGTCTCCGTTAAACCCGATCGTCCTGGCAGTCCCTAGTTGCCCTTTACTCGTTCGGCTCGCTTGCCTTCTTAGTTTCTGCTACTCATCCAACACACATTAAAAGCGATGAATAATTCCTTTCCTTTCTCGTTACAGCGACTTCGCGCGGGGCCTCCCAGAAAAGCAGAAAAGTCCTTTTTTGCGAGAAACTACCGTTCAATTATTTCAGCTAACAACCCGATACTAGGTACGGGTGCCTCCTTTTTCTGTCTTTTTTCCGCCCATTACTGATTGCCGTATTGGGTTACAACTTCATAGATTACAACGAGGTTTTCACTCAAGAAATCGATAAGAACCTCCCCCACAGCTGCTACCCCTTCTCTGCCTTCGCACAATAATAAATGGGAAGACAGCAATTCCCATTCGGGCCAGAAAAGACGTTTTTGCCCCGTCTTTCCATTTTCGTGCTTGCTTATGTTCATTTGCAAAACTTTTAAACAAGTTAGGGCTTTCACTTCCTTTAGTCTCCAGATAAAAACCTATATACCCTTGTAATTGTAACATGCTCCCCTTACTGAAGAATTTTATAAGGTATAGGTTAGCTGCATCATGGTTTTTCTTTCATTTATTGATTCGTCGCTGTAACTGAGATTGAAAATCATTCATGTCATAAACAGTTCCGTGATTAGCGCTGTAGGTTAAAATAACGCTTTTTTTTTCTCGCAAGGTATCCATGGATAACACGAAGTTCTCGAAATGGAGTTGTAGTCATCTCTTTTCACTAAAAGGAAGACTCTCCTTTATTTATTTTTTTTTTTAATTTTCTAGAAATGTATGTACGCCTATCGTCGATACTGATATATTCATTGCGTTCGTAAGGTTTCTTGCCTTTCAGTTTATGCTGAACCTATTGCTGTATTCTCATAAAATTATCGATTGTCGTTTGTGTCGAAGTGAAAAGATATATTCTCGCTCGCGTTGAGACTTAAACAATTGGGATAACCATATATTATTCGCATTACTTTTAAATTCATTGTTGCCTTTGTTTTGCTTATGCCATTGCTGATGTGTTGTTCATTTATTTGTGTTGTTTCATTCGTTGTTCATTTATTCCTTTTTTGTTAAACATAAAAAAAAAATCTTTCGGTAATCCTATTTCGTTTATATTCTGCCCTCTTGCTTTGATTGTTCGTTGCTTAAACTAGCTGTCCTCACTGCGTGTATAGGAAAACCCTTTTTTATTTATTTGCTTTGTTTTAATCTGTCGTGAAAGGGTTGTAAATTTGTTTATATTAATGATCAATATCGATTGGAATAAACCCCTTCTGGGAGACTTAAAAAAATTACTCATTGTATTCTGTTACTGTAATATAGTTTCAAGGTTACTACAGTTTAAAAGTTTATTCGTGTAAAATAATTTGCAGGTCGGTATTGTTTGCATAGCGTCTAATTACTAACTGCACATTTTCAACTATTGATCTGATCTGAAATTGAATACACTGAAGCTCTCTCGTTCACTCGTCAATGGAATTCAGTGGCGCTTTCCTCCATTTAGTAAACAATTCGTGCTGCGAATAGCTGAAAGCAAAAAATCCCAATCATTCTTCAAGAAACTGTATGTTTGTTGCTTGCTGATAAGGGTGAGCGTCTCTTTGCTCTTGCCATCCAAAGCAGAGGTTCCATCTACTGCTTTAATCCCTAGACAAAAGATAGTATTTTTTGTATGCTCCTCAAGGCAAAACCAATTGGACTGGAACCGATTGCTGGATGTGGACAAGCCGGAACCATATGTAACAAGGGGTTGAAAAATTTCGCAATGGCTACAAATGCTCTTTAAAATGTCTGTAAAAGAGATTGAAAGAGGGCATGGACTATCTTTACTGCTGTGAAACATCTCTTTCTCTCTCTTCTGGTTAGGTAACTTTTGCTGATAACATAAACTAATGTATCTCTCATTATCAAATTGTCTTCAGTCTGTTAGGGAAAGTGATTTAAAATCTGACACATTTTCTGTTGGAACTAAAGTAAAAATCACTTTAGAAAGACTAAATGATCTGCAGTTATCGCGATCTTTAGAAAAACTGCGGTTAAAAGGGAGAATTAATCCGTCCATTCTAAGTTTATTAAAGGCCTCATGCGATTAACTGTCGGGATAAAGTATGACATACCTCAAAATATTTATGATTTAATACTGTCTGTTTAAGATTTGTTCATATAGAAAATTGGATAGATAAATTTCTAAATGTTTGTGAATATTGACTGAAATACTGACATATTTTATGAATTTTAGAAAATAAATTATAGTTTTACTTATAATCTTTAGACTATAGAAAACTGCGTATAATTTCGGTCTTTTTTTAACTCTACTTTGTACCTTTTTGCTCTAAAAATAAAGAATTCTTTTCGCAGTTTTACTTTCTGAGTTAAATTCCGATTCGTGCCTGCAAGCCCTCTAGTCTGAAGCAGTGATCTGTGATCTACGTCTCAAAAGCTGTGCTTGCATCTCAAAAGTTCTCTTAAAGATGGCTATACCATATATCGACCCTATATATGTATAAAATCTTTAGCTCAAACCTGTAACGTTTTTCCATCCACGGTTTTCGGGTTCACTTTTATATAACATTTAATATTTTTCTCTAATCTTTCATTATTTTTTTTCATGTGTGTAACAAATAAATGGATTAAAAGGGGGGATTCGACAGGGGGGTTGCGCCTCCCTCAAGTAAATGTATAAAAAAATGAAGCAAAAATGCTCGTTTTGCGTTTGAACTTAAAACATTTTACTGAGATATGTTGTTTCAGACTCGCTTTGGCATTTTTTGGAAGTTTATAAATCTTTTATATGACGTTTTAGAATACTTTTGAGACTAATAGGAAGATTAATATTAAATTTTGAGCATTTATTTGTGGTTCCATAATATGAATCACGATGCTTCTCCAGATGAGATTTCCCATCCTGCCGCGAGTGATTTTCATATTTTTCTGTACAAAATCGCAGGCGAAATTTGTATGTTTGTATAGGTTTACTATAAGGAGACCTTTAATGCGATAAAAAAAAATTATTAAAAATCAAAATAAGTGGATAAATAGGAAATATGTTTATTTTTTAACTTAAAAATAGCGGGAAATGCGAATTGGAAACAAAACATTTCCTAGAAGCAATATTTACTAGAAGCATTGTTTGTGAAATAACATCTTATATTCCAATACACAAGAAAATTCAATGTGATGGGATAACAGCGGGGGCCTCTGGAATTAACAGCATAACTGTAACGCGATTTCGGCGTCACCCGCGACTGATGGGTTACTGATTTTGATTTGCATCCATTATGATGTGAGCTAGACGATAATCGAATTGGCAAAAGGCTCTGGGTTTGAGTCTCGGTGTTGTCGTGGCTGTTTGTAGCTCAAATTCGGCTTTAAACTCTAGGTCCCAGTTTAATTAGCTTCATGTAACAAAGAAGATCGTAGCGTTCGCGGCCAACCCAAACAACCTTTAAATTCTTATTTTTGTAAACATATATAAAATATTGTATAAAATGCTTAAGAATTTTATTTATTATGTAACGTTTCAATTTTTTTGTCATTTACATTCTGTTTAATTAGTCTTTTAACGAAACTAACAGCTCGTAATCTGTCATAATTACATAAGCCAGATTGTAACAGTAAATTGTTTCACGTAGCTGTTGACGTCAGGTAAAGAGTATCTTCTAATATTGTAGCTCTTTAAAAGATTGATTCTGATTTTGATGAGATTTATATATTAAGGTCATACTTTTCATATGTTGGATAAAACGCTCAGATGGCTTTTTGTCTCACTGAAATTGTGACCATTGACGAATCGATGATCAAGTTCAAGGAATGAAATAGACTGAAATAATATTTTTAAAAAGGGTTATAAAGTACAGATATTAGCATACAAATCCCTTCGTTGTAAAGTCTGTGTGTTTGGAAAGTCTAGCCTATCAACAAGAAAGATCCACAAAATGTACTTCCGCCTGGGATAAACAAAAACAATTTGACCGAAATCCTTCATTCTAATTTATAAAGTGTAAAGGAAAATGTTCTAATACGTCTTTCAAATGCATTTATTTCTTTTAAGTATTTGTGATACCTGTCAGTGATACAACCTTGAAAACAATTTATGTTGTTTATATCTTATAGTTAAGTATACATTTGATATGATATTGGTAAGGTGAAGTGGTGCATATTTTATACCACCCCTTTAAAAAATATTTAAAAATTAAATTTTTTTATTGTTAGATCGTGTTTTGTAAGCGCATATATCTTTAAAAGAAATGTTAGCTTTTGTTTTAGCGAAAAATTTTAAAGTTATGTGCAAATAGTCATTTATTTTAATATATTCGTGCCTGAGACAGTTATTGTCAAAGTCTCGTAATATCGGACCTGCTGATATTTTAAGCTAATACTGTTACTTAATGTTCTGAAAATGCTTGGAACGAAGGCATTTCCTGCTCATGTAAATCTTTCCACTTGAATTCAATTTAAACTGAACGTTTGTCCATTCCCGCTAATCTATTAATATATGGCATTATGGCAGATGTTGATATGTCATTTTTTCATGTTTTCAGCAAATTAAAAAAGTAACTTTTGTTGAGAAATATAAAAGCACCCAATTAAGTTTTTCAATCCAAATATTCTTTAGTTAATACTCATATTCAACCTCAAGCATATGGCTGGTCTTCAATGAATTTTTCAATTAGGGACCAAGTATTACCTCTTTTATACATAACAGCATGTGCCAATATGAATAACTTTGCATTTTTTCATAATTCCATTATCAGCTTTTGCCACATTAAAGAATCCATTTTAAGTTATCAACTTAAAACATAAAATTGAATTTTTCGGACATATCAACATCTGCCATAAATTCACAGAAATATGTGTTAAGTAGATGAATACGTTACGTTTGAATAATACGGTAGGGCTTTTTATTTGCTATTTCTACTTTTTTTTTCAACTGCTTTGATTAATTCTGTTTGTTTTTCTTTTCAGTATTGAAGAAGATGAGTTAGTGGTGCAGGATGCGCAGTCTGCTGTTTTTCGCCAAGAAAAAACTTGCATTGTGCAGTGATGTTGCATTTATATAGCTTCTTGCTGCAAGATGACGTTTCTGTTCTTTTATATTTTTTGACTTGCAGTTCAGCTATTAATATTTTCTTGACTTCTTTCCAAAGATTTAATTTTTATTTAATAAACGTTTATGCTTAATATCATAATATATATTAAATAATGTGCTTAAAAGTTGTTTTATCGTAGAATGTTATGTTACTGTCTTTAATCTCTGAGACTACGGTACTTCCGAATTTCGAAATATGGATGTTACTGATTTGTTTTGTGTCTCATTTGTTTTCCAGTAGCTTTTAATTGTTGAGAAGACATGTAAATACTCACAAACAAGAAAAAAAAATCTATGTTCGTTCATTACTTAATTATTTTGCATAGTACTTCACGAGAGGTTGAAGCACCTTTTCTTGAATCTATTTCCTTCTTAAAAACCCCTCATTGTGGTAATATTTTTTACAAGACTATTTTATGTTGCTGCCACGATTAAAGTGTTTTACTCGAAAAATCATCTTTTTTGTTTTGAAGTAAATATTTTTTCAAATGTCATAAATCATTGAACAAATGTTAAATTTTGTCGAGCTTTTTTAAATGGGAACACTTATTTACACACACATCATATTAAGAGTCATTTAGCAAAAGTTTGGCGCGTTAAATTTTTTTTTTTTTTTACTGAACTTCTTTCTTTTCTCCTCAAAACATATTTGTCTCTAGTTCATATTACGCTACAACTTTGACTGAGTTATAAAAATAACAAATTATTAAATTGTATGGTTTAGGAGTATAGTATTCCTTTTTTAACTTAAATATAGGGTAAAACGTAATTTTTTTCGCAACTATTATGTAAGAATTTTTCAGTTTGATATAGCTTATTTAAGAGGTTTCAGTGAATCAAGAATTTCAAAGATACACCAGTAAAATCACAATGATATTAATTAGTAAAACTTACGCATGCGTGAGGTACTCGTATTTTATATATGCGTGAAATCTCCATTATCACCATGTAGTTTCATAACGGCCGCTATGCATTTTAACTTCTCATCATTCAGTCAGTACCTGAAAAAAGCAGGCTAAGTATTTCTAAATTTTTTACTCGAATTTTATGAAATAACTCGTTTGAAAAAATTCAAAACAAATACTCACACATTTATCATTTATTGGATACTCTTTTTTGAAAGAAGCAGTATAAATTTTCTAAAGTTTTCTACCAGAATTTTATGAAATAACTCTTTTAAAAAAATTTAAAACGCATACACTTATATATATTTGTCATTTATTGAATATGCTTTGGTGTGCATAAGTACAAAGTGATAACTTAGATGTGTTTTTATGACATTTTGTCATGTGTGATAATTTCCCGTGACGAAAAAGCACCATTATTTTATGGAGATCAAGAAACTCTTTATTTTCAAAGGGAGACAAAACTTATTAATATATGTCTGTTTTTCTAACGTTTTAAAGAAAATTTGATGCAGATTCGTGTTAAAACTTTGTAAATCAGTTGATGGTCATTTATTCTTCTAATGATCTTAGTGCCAAAAATTATCCTTGATGTCTAGAACTGATTTACTTGTTTAATTTTATCTTATTCAGGCAGAGTTTGGAATTCTTAAGAACTGAATACTCGAGCTATAGAGGATGTTTTATTTATTATAAATGTGACATGCAACATAAAAATATTCTTGTTTTAATTGGCGTTTGAATATTTTAGTTTATCAAAAAAAATTGATGTAAGCTTTATGGATGAGATTTCCTTTTTATACAATAATGTTATAATTCATTTTCTGCTACATTGTACATTTAATTATTTTAAGGGTGTCTACCAGGCGAAATCATTTAATCAGTACCTGAAAAAAGCAGGCTAAGTATTTCTAAATTTTTTACTCGAATTTTATAAAATAACTCGTTTGAAAAAATTCAAAACAAATACTCACACATTTATCATTTATTAGATACTCTTTTTTGAAAGAAGCAGTATAAATTTTTCTAAAGTTTTCTCAGAAGAAAATTTTCTTGTTGGTCTAGAAATTTTCTGTTTTACCATAAAAATATGGTTGAAAAACTGTTTTCCTGTTTATTTTATGAACTAATATTATTTTGCGTCAGTTTCTCCATGGATCCTTTAAATTCTTAATCTTTTATTCTGACAATACTTTTGATACTGCCAACCAGCTGGATTCACCTGTCATGTATTTTTTTATCTCTCTGAATTAAAACGAGGAGAATGGGAAAATGACACTTTTTCTTTTAAAGATTCTTTGTAGAGAAATCACGAATACTCAAATAACAAAAATGTGGAGAAAAAAAAGTCTGCTTTGGTAACGCTTTTGCCGCCTAACCTAATTACAAAGATACATTCTCTGTAATTACAACAGTAAGAAATTATAACAATTACCTATATTATCTATATTACCTGTATTAAATACCTTATGATAATTGCGATGCGTTTTAACATGGCAGAATGATATTGTATACACCTGGATAGAATTCTGTCTCTTATTATTACTAGGAAAGTGGTATGAATATTGAAAAGCATAACTATCTTAGCTTAACTATCGCTCCGTTACATTTGCCTCGAGTGGTTTCGAAAAAATTATTATTACTAATTGTAGTATTTTTCCGAAGTCAAATATTATTAAATCCCCTTTTAAATTTAGAAAGAAAATTATACTGCTTCTGGTAGTCACCCGAAGTAATAGACAACAATGTTTTACTGTAGTTACAAAATGTAACGATGTTGATTTTTTTCTTAATAGTTCTGAGAGTATAAACATTTAATTTTTCTCCTTTCAATAATATACATATGGAAAATATGCATAACTATATGGAAATATTATTTTGGTTTAAAGCTTTATCACTTCTCTATAATCTAAAAAAAAAAAATTTTTTCATTTTTAAAATTTCTAGGAAAAGCTTTTCTGTATTCTCCTAGAATGTGTATTTTTTTATATTCTTTTCTTCTGTCTTTTTTATAAAACTGTTTCATTTTGTATAGTACTGTGTTATTTTTCTTTCGTGTTTATGAAATATCTTGTATAGAGAACTTAATATATAGTGTGTATATTAAATATAATATATTAAAAATGATGTAATGATTTAGGGAGAGAACAACATTGCATTTGAACTTAATGTATATTTGTTAATAGAGCTTATGCTGTGAAGTCAAGTAAAAAGCATTTTGACTGTGAGTTATGTTATTTTTTTTTCTTTTAGGTCGTAAAATTCATGTTCTACTGAGAAAATAGTTTTTGTATGTCTAGAATATTGCACTGATACATTTTATTTGCTCCCCCCAGGGCTTTTCAGATGTACTTGTTTTATTTATGTTTATTTGCTGAGTCACTTATATATCCTTTGATTAATAGTTAGTGATCTAGTAGATATCTTGAATAGTATCATATTTGTCTTAGAATTTGAACTGTAGTTACATACGTTACTGATTTTTCCGTTAATTTCACGTGACATTTCGAAATTGCCTTTTCATTTTCTGTTGTAATTTTCAAAAATGTAATTTAGCTGAGAAAATTTTACACATGCAGTTTTTCTATAATTGTTGATTTTGGACATTGTTTGTATCATTCCTGAAGGGAAACAAGAGTTGTTTTTGTCAAGTATAATTATTAATATTAATATGTGGTGTAAATTAATTGAACTTACATTAAGGATTTTAAATACCTATTGAATTTTTTATCATATTTTTATGAGATAATATTTGGGTAAATAACTGAACTGTATCCGAAATCTTTTTGGAGGAATCAGACCTTCGGATTTTCAGAAAAATATGGTTCTAATGGATAAGATGAAAGCTTTTCAAAATCTTCCTCCTTCATGATGTGCATATCATTTTTACATTAAATTTCCTTACTCATAAAACTCATCATAGATATTGCTGTCATTGTGGACTTTTATAACTTATGAATTTTTAATTGCAATTTAAATGCCATTCGGCAATCGAAATATATTTTTATTTCGTTAGAAAAATAATTTGCGATTATACAGGGTGCGGCAGAATGGACTCTCACATTTCAAAGGGTAATAAAAAACGAACGAAATAATTTACAGAAAAAACCTTTATATTTTCAAAAAGTACTAACTATCTAGTTTTCCTCCCACTATTTTTTGGAAATAACATCACTCAGGTGGCGCCGTTATTTATGATGAACTGCCGAAGCCGTTCTCTAAAGTTTTCAGTCACTTTATTGGTCATCTCCGAGGGAATGGTGGAAGCTTTCTCACGAATAGCGGACTAATGGACTCATTGCACACATCAGGTGTTCTAATGTTCCGAGGACGGCCACTTGGTTCCCATTTGCTCTCACGCTAGAAACCCACCGCAGTATTTATTTTCCCATTAGGAAGGGCATCAGTTGCATAGGGCCCCAAGCGCGTCCTAAATGCCCTCTGTGTCGCGGTAATGGAATCGTTGTTTTTAAAGAACACCCCGATAACGAAATCGAGATGTTCACCGGACCAACTCATGGTGTCTTCTGACAACTAGAAAATCTGCCCGTACTGTTGCCACCTCCCGTACCACTTCCTTTCCAGTGATCTTCAGAAATGTGGGAGTCCATTCACTCGCATTCTGTAATATGAGCCTTGCCCCACTATTTCAGCTACATGGAGTTTCAATGTTCCCCATGCTGCAGAAATATTGAAATGAAACATCTTACGTTTTTAGCACTAAGCAATTGTTTTCACTTGTGCTGTATACTTAAAAACAGACTTCCCCAACCTGTCAGACTTTCTTTATTGAAACAATAAAAAGTGCGATTATACGTATTCACTCAGATCCGTGTAATACACAGAAATTCT
The DNA here is from genome assembly GCA_907164885.2 of Dolomedes plantarius. Taxonomy (NCBI): domain Eukaryota; kingdom Metazoa; phylum Arthropoda; class Arachnida; order Araneae; family Dolomedidae; genus Dolomedes; species Dolomedes plantarius. Next base: position 51,924,054 of record OU015501.1, on the reverse strand, counting down.
TTCAACAGTATCTACTAGAACGAAATGTTTTGTTCCGTAAAAGAAACGAAATTGGTAATGCTGTATCTGTGAATTTAATTTTTTTATGCTAGTGTATACGTAGGAAAAATTATTTTACTTTAGTAAACATCCTTGTTTAAAACTAATTTTTAAATAGTACAATTTTTGTGAAAAATGATTGTTTTATTCGAAAAAGTAAAAGTGGTGGCTTAATTTCCTGCTCTATCGAAGGAGAAAAAATGTATATGTAAACGGGTTATTCGTATTGAAAGTATTATTGTGATATTGTAAAACTTTTCCCATAAGAATATTAAGAGAATTTCAGTTTATGTATATTTTGGGTGCAGGCGGGCTTAGTAGCTTTGTTCTGCTTAAGGAGTGGTTTTTTTTTTTTTTTTTCGTTTTCTCGTAAGCTGCGAGAGTTTAGTCTTTACAAAGCTTAAATGAATATGTACTTAATAGTGTGCGAGGAAAAAATAGCGTTTAAGTTCAAAAATTCGAATCGTAAAAATTATGTAGTCCTTCAGAATTTGTAATAACTACCTCAGTTAAAAGATCCTTTGGTAACTGGGAATCTGAATGATTGGTTTCTTCGAAAATGTTCATGTAGATTTTTCAACGATAATAAGTTTATTTTGAAAGGCAGGGTAATAAGAACGATTTGTAAAAATAATCTATAATGTAAAAATAGACGAGAAGATTAAAAACCATACAAATATAATTTTTTGAACTACATATTTTATTTTGATAAAATACTTTTTAATTTATTTTTTCGTGTTTGTTTAATTTTAATTAAATAATGTCTGTTGCTAATATATTTTACTTGTCTATGCAGCAGTTTTTGAATAGGAATTTCGGTTTTTATCGAAATATCATTTCAAAGGCTAGTATTAAATTTTGAAATATGTGAAATCCGTATACAATTTTTAAAAATTTTAATTGATTCTGTTTTTAGAAATTTAAATTTCGGAATAGGTAAAAATATTTAAAATTTTACTCTGTATACTATTTATTATTAAGTGTAATTGAGCTGTTGCTACTTTCGGCATGGCGTTGTAGAATATTTATTTATATCTTCGTTTGGTTTTTGTTCACTGTATATTGAGGAAGTATTTTGAAAAGTTAATCTACAATTTTTTTAATATTGGGCTTAATTTAAAAGCCGTATTTATATTTAAGGAGCATTTGTGCTAACATTAACTCATGTAGACTTATGGCCTAATGTTATGACATATGGCAAACTACGTATGCCAATATTTTTATGGGTTGTAATATTTTTCTCGCTATTCTGTTTTCAATTTTCATAAAGATTTGTAATTACTTTAATCAAGTGTATTTTGTTTTTATGATGGATACATATATATATATATATATATATATATATATATATATATATATATATAGCCATGACTAATTGTTTTTTTTCTTGTTTTATTTTAAAATGTGTTCTAACATTATTTATAATTTACCCTTTTTAAGTTCGTGAAAGTTTTTCATAATTTTTTAGGTTATGAAGTGCTGCAACTTGTTTATGTTCAGAATTATACTTTAATTTTCATCAGATTACTCGTGCCGTTTCTGATATTCACTTTAGATATAATCTTCATTCATTTAGGAAATAAGATGTTGTATGCTCCTTCCCCGGTCTATACATTGAACTAGGGGCTAAATATACATCAATTTTCCTGCGTATTAGTAGTGAAATAGGCGCATGTTCAAGTACTTCTCAGAGAATCAAAGTTGTTGAACTAATGACTGAATGTAAAGTTATAGAAATTAGAATAACCTGGCGTGTTAAGAAGCATTGGGCGAATTAAATTTTTCATCTGTGTACAGGCATCTCTTGTCTTAAATAACTCATATTCAAATGTTACACTTTATGGCTCTGTTTTATATGAATAAAAAAAAAACTTAGATTCTATATCTCTTGTCAGTGCACACACAGTTTTCTTGCTCTTTGACTTACGTGTTGTGTATAAACTTTATGTGGAGGAATTGAATTTATATATATGAACAAAAGAGCATGCCATGTATCATTTAGTGTTCCGCGTAATATTGCTGCAGTCATTGTCAAATGTATAACTTATATTTGTGGTGTTTAATATATATTAATAACTTGCTAACATACTGCCATGAGCCGTGGCAAAGTGCTGTGAAAACTATTTTTTATGTATATGCCTTAGTGTTTCATGACGCTCTGAATTACAAGTTTGTCTGTTCTTGAAATAGTATATCTTTTTGGTGGCAATGCTTAAAGAATGTACGGAATATTGTGTTTGTTGTTAATCCGTAATATAAAATGTATGTATTATCAGATTGCAACGCTTGCATTTCAGATAACGTTTCAAAAGCATTTTATCAGTATCTTTTAGTTTCAAAATTAACAGAATGTGAAGAGTTTTTTTCAGCGTGTCCACGTATAACCTGTTCGTTAGGATTATAAACGACAGTTATCGGAATGCATGCCTTCTCTCCAAGAGGCCGTTTCTTTGTCTGTTATAACATTTCTTGATTGCGGGTTATGTGAATATAACTTTATCACATTTTCTTTGTATAGGAAGTAAGTCAAATGCTCGTATGTGTAAAACACATTTATAAGTTTTTTTTATGCTTTCGTTTGAAATATTAAAATATCTTTTAGGTTGAAAAATAGCAATTAATTTGCATTTTCATTTTATAGCCAAAGTTTTTGAAATAAGCAATAAAATGTGTTAATTTTTTTTTCTGATTTTTTTTTTAAATGCTCGCATATGTTCCTGTTTTCCAGTTTTCGAACTCAAGATTACTTTCTCTATGACAATACAGTTTCTAGCTTATCACTCCGTTAGAATGTTTGTTCTATTTCTTACTGTTCTGTGCTACAACAAGAACAATAGTGTAGAACACAGTGCACATTGTCAGACATATGTGCTACTAAACTATCGCGTGTGCGCTTTACGTTTCATATTTTGCTGAATAGTATAATTTGTGCATGTATATCTATGTTACGCTTGTTACATAGTTCATGAAATGTTGTTAGCCGTCATATATAAGACCCGTAGTTTTCAAACAGCACATTTCTGAAAGCAGTTCCAGTCTATCTACATTGTGTCGTTGTATTTTAATATGTGCATCAATTAAATCGTAAAGAAGAATCCTTTAAGTATTACCATCGCATGGTTTTCCATTTAAATAATATCTCTAATGGAGTTGTTCGATAATAGTGTGGGAGCATTTGTTTCTAATGGTGAATCTTTTGCGTAGTTCCAGTTGTCGATTCTCCTAATCCTCACTGACTCCATGAATTTCGAATTTTGTTGTTCGTTATTCTTTAAAGTTGTTTTATGAAAGAAAAATTACTGAGTAATACGTCTTTGAAGGAATGTAAATTTTTGCTTTTCGAACAATTTATATCTTCAGTAATGTAGACTTATACTCCTTCCTCTTCATTTGGGTCGGATATCGGTTAAATCTTAATACTTTGAAATCCTCCTTATACGAATCATATCGTGGCGGATAAGGTAACGATAAGTTCAATAGTTAAACTGTACGGAAAATATCTAGGTCTGTTCATCTGCAGAAAGAGGAGATTTAAATATTGATATTTATGCCTATTAACCATCTATCAAAGTGTAATGGAAAATCTGCGAGTGATAACTCTCTTTTCACAAGGTCTGTTTGAAGAGATTTTGTTCTCCCACTAGACCTCTCTCATATATAAATAGAAGGATGTGGCAAATGAATACAAGGGAGGAAAGTGGGTCGGTCACATTTGAGAATTATTTTTTGTATAAACTCGCATATATTTTGCGTACTTCAAGTTACCGCCAATCATTGAGCTCAGCAGTGCATATAAGTGTGTGAGTTGTACTCGAAATAATTCTGAACTAAAGGTCTGAACGTTTTGTTTGTGTGTTGCAGAAGCAAAAGTTTTCTGTAAATTGTTAACTCTAAAATGTGTGCAGTGTCTTTAACATTTCAATGTTCAAGTTTGTAAAAATTAACTGAATTATTGTTTTGTATGATTTTACTGTGCCTCCACCGAGTAAAATATATTTAAAGCTTAGCAATTTTCATCTATCCCAAATTAAAGCAATAAAAATTGAGTTTCTGCTTATTTCTGTTTAATTATAAGTTTATCCGATTAATGCATTCTACCTGAACTTTCTTAGTTCCCTTAAGAATTCTGCTTCAAAATTTTGTTAATTCATATGTTTTTTAATTTGATTTTCTTTAAAACTAGGGACTATTTGTAACCTGTTACTCAAACGCTATGTTTAGCTCTGCAGAATTCAAACATTATTGGTCAAACAATGGAAATATGTTTTAAATCCTGAATCGATTATATTCCTTTTTGTTTTCTTTCGCTTTTTTTTCTTCTTGAAAAGTACATAACTGTGTTCTGACTGGTGTTCACCGCGGAAAGGTAAAATGCATTAATTTAGGCTTTCTGTTATATTGTATTTTAATATATAAATTTCCATCGTGATATGTTAGTTCTGTCTGTAATTGCATTATGTGAATACTTTTGCGATTTACATTAAATACACAGTATAGTAACCATTGTTTAGTTCCAGTCTTTTTTAAACCTGAAACAAAATTATTAATTGGCTTGTTGAATTTTTATTATGTAACATGAAACGGATCTAGTTATTGTTTTGTTTTAAATTTATGGATTGCTAATGTCAGATTTTGATATTGTATGATAGTTGCTTCACATTGTGCCTATACGTATGTGTATCCTTTATCATTTTCCCTCACAATATTACTTTGGAGTCCTTTTCGCTAATTCTTAGATTTCACCTTTTAGCATATACAGAGAGAGAGCACAGGAAGTGTTAGGGGTCGTGTTCAGTTTGAGTCGAAACTTTTACGGAATTTTGTTGTACAGTATTGTTAGATATAAGTTGGGTATAAAAATTTAACTGCAGTTAATGAATTTGAGTTAAGCTGTGCATTTGTAGTTGCTAAAATTTTAAGAAATTTATTTTTACTGCCTATCCATTTTTTTCCACATTTTAATAGCGAGATCCTTAGCTCTGCCTAATATCGTTATTTTTCAATACGCGTTTAATCCTCTTTTACATTTTTTCCCATAATGAGAGGAGAAAATCGTGATATTTCACTGGTGTTTAATTATTTATACTTGTTATGTTACTTGATTTAAAACATCCAATATGAGATCTGAAGTATGTAACTTAAGAAATTTTTTTAATTTCGCATTTGGAAAAAAATAACTGGGTTGGAGAATAGTTTTTAATTATGTTTTATGTTCTCTCTTCTTGTTTGTAGCTAACCTAATGCAAATTAATTTTCATTGTATTACTCTGTGATGGTGGGATAAGAAATGGCAATTTATAAGTTTATCGTAGAGCAATCCTTCTTGAAACTTCTAGTTTTCTTAATAAAAAGAATTTTTTCTTCTGAGGTTGTGTTAAAAAATTAATATAATTTATTATTCAGGTATATTGTCTGGGTTATAAATGTTGTTGGATTGGCCAAAATACTGTGTTATGCTGTGGAGTACTTCTGGGAGAAACTTTCTAAGTGAGACTTAAGAAACCAGTGTTTACTTAGGACTACTGAGGAGAGTGAAACGCTTCTCTACAGAAATTCTCATACACTCATTGTTTTCAATATCTTAAAACAGTGGTGAGCAAACTTTTTCAACCATGACCCAATAAAAAATCAATATAAAAATCACTCGACCCCCGAATGAAAATTTTTTAAAAAATTAGGAAAATGTTAAAAAAAATAGAAATATTAAATAAGCAAACTTTGACGAATTGTTTTAAAATCAGTGAACTGCATGTAGATTTTGGTATGTATTTGCTTTACATGATAACAATAAAAAATGTCTCGCATACCTTCTGCTCTTGTTTTCGGCAAATTTTACGAGACTAAAAGTTCATATTTAAATATTTATATGTATTTGTCTTTTATTTAGGTAAAAATTAACTAAAATTAATGATGGAAAAGAGTATGATTTTAAATTATAAGCTTCACCTTAAACCGCTGAAAATTATAAACTCCATTTATTTCTATAAACCTAAAATTAAGAAAAGAATGATTGAGTAGGGTGAACCTGGACCTTGAATAAAATTTGTTCAATATTTGGTGAAAAATTTGAGAGTGCTACTATCGTCTTTCCAGATTAAATCTTGATCATTATTTGGTTTTATAGCAATTCATTTTGATAACCCTGTTTAACATAAAAAAATACAAATACAAATATTAAAAGTATGTAATCATTAAAAAATAAAACATTTTTAATTTAATAATTCCTGTAATTTTTTTCCACGGTTTGCGGACCACTGTCTTACAACATTTTAAATGTAGATTTTTCGTCTGTTTCAGAGTCTGACAATGTATTGGTCAGTTTATTTAAATATAATTTCCCCAACAGTTTCTTTACCATCATTGAATTGCACAAAGGCTAAAATCTCTAAAATTGTTTTACAACACCAGTGTCATGTTTGCAAATTTTTCTTTATTGTGAAATATATAATGAGGAATTAGCACTTCTTTGTTAGCTTTTGTGATATCTAAAATTGCTAAAAATATCGAATACTTCATCTGAGTTTTTATTCATATACATTTCTGTGAAGTGATGGTCTGTAAAGTAATGTAAGTAAAATACGAACCCTCTGAAAATTAGTATTGCTTTGTTATCTTTCGTGACATTTTTGGCTTTGAACGCTACTGTTGGCTTTATAATTGTAAATACCTATATTCTACGACAGGGTATATTTCTACTTTCAAATGTAATGTAGGCTTTGCTGGAAAATTTAGTATTTTTTGTTCATAATGCGATTTACTATTCCCTTTAATTCTTTAATGTGTTGAATATGAATTAACATTCTGTTTTTCTTTTCCTATACATCATAGCAATAAAATTGTCTTACTGGCATGCTTGCTACTATTTGCAGAGTAGTAGAAAAAAGTAAGCCAAATATAGACTAATGAATTATTCTCATATGAGTGGAATCGGCTCTTTATCTATTTTTGTGCATTGAATGAAGGAAAATAAACCAAAAAATTGTGAATTTAATGATAGAAGCCACTATTTCTTTTTAGACGGTACAATGGACAGTAATTTTTTAAATAATTAATAACATTCATTTAAACATTTTGTCCTGAAGTAGTCTTTATTCAATAATCGGAAAGTTATAACCCCGAAAATAATATTGAATGAAATGCCTGTCAAATAATGCAAATAAATTTTTCTACATTTTAATTGAAATTTTTATTGAAAGAACAATGAATGTTAAACATTTCGAATTTTAAAAATTTAGAGGAATTTTACAAATTTGTAATTTTTTTTAGAAATATTAGTTTTCATTTATTAATAAACTATGTAGTTCTTCCAGTTTTCATATCGAAAGCATCATTTCTCAATATTAAAAGGTCACTTAATCAGCATGGTAATCTAAAACACTTTCGTTTTATTGGAGTATATTTATGATATAAATTTTTACAATTGAATCAGATTTATTAAAGGCGTATTGAGAGATTTATTGGAAGTATATTTATTCTAGATGACATCTTTTGTAGTAAGCTAATGTGCAAAGAAAACTTATTCATGCCTTTTTTCTGTAGAGGTCAAACATTCTGAAACATGTATTATTTTAAAGCAGCAACTCTGCCTTAATGTATAAATGACACCTTTGATTTTGTGAAAATAAAATACTAAAGCAAAACTCAATGTATTCCCATATGGTAGTATACGCTTTTGCAATGTGATGGTCGAAATATTGTAGATTACCTCATTGTTCTGGAGCTTAAAATATATCAATTATTAAATATTGTATTAAATATTGTATTGGCCATCCCTTTTACTGGACTTTTGTCAGAGGGGCATAATGCAAGGCTCCAAGAACACGTCTAGATCTTATTTGTAAATTTTTATCTTCCTAAAGAGTTATTTTTGAGCTAATGTTTCGCTTTTATTATTGAATTTGTACATTTCTTTTAATTAACTGATAAATTCCCGTGTAAATTTTTCAAACTGAATCAGAAATCATGCTTTAATAGTAACATTGGAAATACTCGCCCAATTTTTAACATCATTTAATTATTTCCATTCGTGCTTTTTGTATTTTGAGGTATCATGGCATACATTTTTTACCGCTGACCTCTTTCCTTATCGCAAAAATGGTGGAAATTCACGAAGTTATGAAAAGTGCCAATTGTTATGATTTTCTACTATCGTTGCGAGGGGAGAGATAGAGACACTATACATTTTTATGTCCTCTTGCTTTTACTATATGAAAAGAACTTGTTTTTGAACCTGTATTTCTGATTTTGAAACTGGAAGTGTCAGTCTAAAGGTGTACATTTTTATTTTATAATTTTTCAGTACTCTATTAGTGGCTTCTATAATTCTTGAAAGGTTTACTATAGGGATGTACTTCGAATTCACCATGTAGGACAAATTAAACTTACGTGAAGTTGAAATTTTTGCGCACGATGTGCTTCCTGTAACGTACCGCTCTAAGTTTGTTGCAAGTGAACGACGTTGCGATGCTATGCGGGTTGTGAATTCTTCCTTGTGGTATACTGCTCTGCCTTTGTCTATGTGATAAGCTGCCTTGTCGTTTTGTCATGTCATTTCAGGCTTCGCAGCTTCTGTGAATTGTGTTGTAAAAGATTGTCAAGAATAAAAACATTTGTTTCAGTAATCTGTGTTCCTTTCTTTTACTTTCGTACAAAAAGTTTTTGTGTTATTGAACTACATTAACCTGATATTAACCTTTTCCTTATGGGGTGGGATAGCATGTATTTCAAGAATACGGGCCCAAGAATGAATATATATATATAACCCCTTAAATGGCCCTTCTTATAAAGGGGTATGAAATTTCCAGTTCTAAAGAGGAACTCGGAAAAATGAGCCCCTTAAGCTAAAGGATAAAGATAATTATGAAAGTCCACCCCAATGTACCCTTCAAAATGGTAGAAATAAGACGTCAGCCGTTCTCTCCAGCAGTAAAATCTCACCTGGTTTTTCATTGATTTTATGTTGATAGTAACCATACTCTTATAGCTTATTTAAGTATGTTTGAAAATGCTAATCAAGTCTTAAATGAGTTATATCTTTCAATTCTAATGGTAGCTCTGAAAACAATTATTGTTCAACAAATACTGTTGCAGACTATCTGAAAACCCGCACTTAACTACGGAGTACATTCAAATTAAATACAACGGTCAATGTATACAATTAATGCCAAAAATATATATATATATACATATATATATATTTAATAAATACGACGATCAGTGTATACAATTGATGTAAAATATATATTTATAAAAAAATCGTTACGGATATTTTTATAGACAAAATAATGTAGAAGAAAATATTCAAATTAAATCTAATAGAACATACTAAAGAATATAGTACAGTTTGAGAAACACATCTTTTAATGTATTTTAATATTTTTTTGGATATTGTCCAATCGTCTGCCGCATTAGCAAGAAATTTTTTTTTGTCTATTTCGTTGTTATGTACGTGACGCAAAATTAAAAGAAAAGAATCCACGTGATCAGCATTTAATAAATTAAATTCTAAAAATTAATCTTTAAAAATTCACCAAAAATCAGAAAATGGAGGTAAAGATTCTAAAAAGATGGCATTTTAAAGGAATTTTTAGGATCTTTCTCCTGATGTAAATTTTATAACCCTCAAATTATTATTTTAAATGCAAACTTAAAAAAAGTTACTAAAACAGCTTAAAAATTTAATTTTAAAAAAATCTAAGAATTTTTCAAAAATCTTTCTTAGTACACCCCTACACTAAAGAATCGCCATGCACACAAGATCGCCACACAAGAAGAGTCGCCATACAAAATTTCAGCCCTAGGTCCAGCGGTTTGGTCTGTGCGTTGTATGTCAGTCAGTCAGTTACGGAACTGTTTTATATACAGTGGACGCTCGTTAATTCGAACTCAAAGGTTCTCAGAAAAAAGTTCGAATTATCCGAAGTTCGAATTATCCGATGTTAAGACAAAATATATAACTTTAAATGTGTATCACCGAAGAAGAAAATCTCCTAGTATGTATAACCCCAGAAAATATATTATACTATGTTATCTAAAGTTAAACATATTAAAAAGCAATACAGACTTACTTTAATCATAAAATGAAGCAGAAGATTTGCAGTATAAAGTAAACTTTTATTAAAAATATGAATTACACTTTGGGGAAAAACTGTAAAATGGATGTTTGGTTTTGTTTATGATGCCTACATTGTTCAGCCAGCTTCTCGATTTGAAGTAAACATTTCAATTCATTTTCAGAGGAAGGTTCCATCTGAATAAATGCTTTCAGAGTTTTAATAGAGTCCATTATGGCTTTGTCCATTATAGCCGCATTAAAAATATCTTTCGGCAGGTAAGTAGAGAAAAGCCCTGGCAGTTTCCTACCGAAATTAGTGCATACGTCTTCGTTTACATCAAAGCTTTGACCACATACAGTTTTATAAGAAATATTGTGCCTTGACTTAAATCGAGAAAGCCATCCATCACTGCATTTAAAATCTTCAATACCCACTCGACTTGCCAATTCATCAGCCTTCGTCAGCACTAGGGGTCCATTTATCGGAAAATTTCGAGATCTAACATCCTAGAACCATAGCAGTAGAGCTTTTTCTAGAACTTCTTGGGACGCATTTCCCATGCGTTTCATTCCTCTAGCAAATTTTGATTTTTCCGATGAATCTAAAATTGACTCCTTGTTTTAAAATTAGTTGACAAGGCATTTTTTTAAATTCCATAGTCAGCTGCTAACTTCGTTTTACATTCGCCATTCTCTACTTTCTTTAAAATTTCTACCTTTGTCTCCAAAGTTAGGGTTTTGTACTTTCCACGTGTAGACATCCTCAACTTTTACACGTTCACACCACACAATGAGGAAGAAAAACTAGACCACATTAACTTGTCTGCACTGCAGTTATAACTGGCGCAGCTCTCTAGAATTTGTAGTAAAGACTAGTTTTTCTGAAATTCTAAGAAAATCGATCCAAATAAAGGAAAATTGCTTTTTCCGTTTAGCACTAATAAGGACAATAGCTACTAACGTTTAGCGGACATGCAATAGTCTAGGAATGCAGGCATGTGCCTCTTTACACAGAAAAGAAATTTTGACACACAAAATAATAAATACAATGTGTATTTTTTCCATTAAACGAGGAAAAAGAATTTTTTTTTGTCAAATTTTTAGTTCGAATTAACCGAAGTGATAAAAATTTAGTTCGAATTAATGAGATTTTTCTAACATTAACTCCAATACAAGTTTTTTGGGACTTTTGAATTAGTTCGAATTAACTGAAAGTTCGAATTAACCGAGTTCGAATTAACGAGCGTTCACTGTATATAGATAATAGATTTGATTCTTACTCTGAAATAATAATAAAAATATATATTTTTCTTGAATTTTCATTTCGATGTACTATTTCTTTGATTCATTGTGCCGCCTGTTCTGTGATAATATTCTCAATGTTGTCGTTTCAAGCCTAATTTTAAATAAAAATTGCCTAATCCACCTTTCAATATAAAAAATAATAACCAAGTTGTTCTTACAAGTCGCAGTCGACTAGCAAAATTCTTAAAACTAATGTTTTTTAAATAAGCATTATTAATTATATTGAAATTCAATCTAGTTTTCGTTATTATTTGAATTTGATTCCACTTATTTTTATTTCTATCGGTTTAACCTTCTACTAATTTTATAATTTTAAAAATCCATATTAGGTTTTATTTCACTTTTGAAATGTTTCTTTCTTTCTTTTATTGACCCTTGAGGAATTTTACATAAATTTTTACTTCGCATAAAAAGGACTAAACCGTAACGGAAATTTTTATAAAATATAAAATTTTGTTACATGTTTTCTGAAAGGAGTTTTGTAAAAAAAAATCAATGAGGTTTAAATAATGTAATCATTTATTAGAAGAATCGTAAATAATTTTTGATGGTTTTGAAAATCTTTTGAAAAGTTTTCTATTGATACGCAATAAAAAAAAAATGGTGAGAGAGTTAATAGCAAGGCATAATGATAAAGTTCATCTTTTGCGATTTGTTCTTTGAATGTAATTTTCTGTATAGGGTAATGGTTCCGAGAAAATGTGGCCGTCAAAAAGAGGTTTTTTCTGTAACATTGGCACTGTGCCTTCGATCCGTTCTGAACAAAATATAGCCGTCGAATAAGGGAAGCCGGCTAGAGAAGTTTCATAATGCTTTCTTTTTCGTTTAAATAAATAACTATTATAGTGAAATAAATATTCCTAAAGTTAATTTGTTTTTATATTTATATATATGTATATATATATATATATATATATATATATATATATGTGTGTGTGTGTGTGTGTGTGTGTGTGTGTACATATATATATATATATATATTATTATTATTATTATTATATTATTATTATTATTATTATTATTAGTATATATATATATATATATATAATGTCGCCCAGTGGCTAAGTGGTTAAGGCATCAGCCTGTCACGCCGGGGGCGCGGGTTCGATTCCCGCATAAGACTTCGTTGTATTCTGGGGAACCGGTCAGTCTTCCGCCTGCAAAAGAAAGGGGAACTGCAACCCATCGTCCATCGCCGGTGTCATCATTTGTTAATAAAAATTCCTCTGTGATGGTGTGATTTGTGATTCTATTTCCTTGTATTTATATGTACATCGGACTGGGGTGTAACATTCGTCATCCCCAGGGACATTAGCTAAAAAATAAATGAATGAATGTATATATATATATCATTGAGCGTAGTTTTAAAATCATCCGTTTTTTTCAGATTTGTAATAAATTCATAGTCAGCATTCGCAAAACTGTCTGAAACCAAGCTGTCGATTAAGCGAGTTCTTTAAATAACTTGTTTATTCCCTGAACGCTTTGACCTGCTAAAATACCATGATCAGTTCAGAAAGTATGTGAAATACGTATTTTGACATCACTGTCAAAAGCAAAATATTCATCTCTGCCGAAATAAAGGAAAGATGTGTGTTTGACGAAGACGGATGCAAGGAGAAAATATCTTTATAGGATTATTTGATTAGAATGAATCCTTTCTCGCTCATTGGCGATCGGTAATGTAAAATGCTTCTCAAAACAAAACGGTAAAGAACAAAATCCTATTTTGTTCTCATACGGTTATAGAAGGCTATTTTCCATCAAAGATCGCATTTGATAAGGGAACTGATATAAAACGTTGAATGAAAGTCCTTAATATATTCCGCAGTACTGTGATCCAAATGTAGTAAGAAATGAGAAAAAAATTTTTTTATACAAAATTAAACATCTGTATGCATTTACTTGCTAATATTACCTGAAAAACTGCTTTAGTAAAAAAAAATAAAATATGTTTGTAAAATTATATAAATCCGTATAACTCGAAAAAACATTACATTCTTTTCTAGTCAGCTTCTTTATTGTTAAATTATTTTGGTTCTGTGTTCTTAAAGAGAATATGTATGTGTCGTTTATTTCACCCCGTCACGACTATTGCTTCGTTATGTTCCCGTATCTATCATTTTTCCACATTTATCGTTCAGTTCAGTCGGTCCCTTGAAAAACGATAGATCGAGATTCCACTGTTTAAAAAAAAAATAAAATAAAAATAAAATAAAATAATAATATATATATATATATATATATATATATATATATATATATATATATATTTAAAATAAAGCATTCAGAATCTTAAATTTAATTGCTGGAATTTTAGATTTATAGATTTCACTAAACGGCACAATTTATTTTAATCTAAATTCCATTGCGCTTCAAATTATATACTGAAAATTTATTTTAATCAGATTACAGTGTTTTTTAATTAATATATTATACATTCAACTGGGAAAGAAATAAGTGTTGTTACCACTGTAAATACAAGATTACAAAATTACTAAACTTTGTCAGACATTTCGAAATGTCTTAAAGGGAAAATTCTCACACTCTAGAAATAATAATGATACATCAAAAGTTATCTTTAAAAAAAGAAGAAGAAGAAAAGGATAATCATTCGGTGTGACGTGTAAATTTGAGCAGCATGTCTGTCGAATAAAATATCAGAGTAGAATGACTTGAATCCACTTTGATAATTCTTCATTTTATGCATGAACGATTAGTTAAAAGATTTCAAATTACTTAAAAAGATTTCAGCACCAAAGTAACGAGACATAATACTCTGAAATGTCGTTATCCGCTCTTATAGAAAATCCCATGCTTATCCAAAAAGTTATGCCTTTTCTTTTCGTAATTTTATTTTCACTTCAAGATCACTTAAAATTTAAAAGTCTGATTTTGACAGAAGAAAGTGTGTAATACGTGAGATTTTTAGAGAAATAAATTCATTTAGCCTTTTTTTAAATCCTATGTCAGTTAAGAAAATAAGATTTCATTTATTTTAACCGACCATTGGAATCGATGATAAAATAATTTTAACCGTAAAAATATTTTTTCCTATTTGATTAATTCCTAAGTCAAAGAGCTAAATATTCAAACCTTAAATGAAATTTGTTCAAACTTTATACACATATCTTTGTAATGGTCAATAGCAATTTCAATTTCAAGTACGCTTCTTCGCGTATTCCTGTCTTTTTCATATGAAAACAAATTTTATTTAAATAATATTTTGCACACTGGATGGTTGACAAAGTGTCTATTAGCAATCAGATAGATCCTGCATAAAAATATGACCATCAATGTTTAATGAAAAGCGCAAGCAGATTTAGGACATATTTGGTACATACTAAAAAACGAAAAATGGAATATGAATGTTATTTATTTCAAAGATGATCCCTTTACAAAAATAAAGTCTTTTCGCTTGCTTTAGATAACTATGACAGTTATCTTCTGCTACACTGGGGTTGCTCAGATCAAAATCTATTTCAGGAATCTTCACAAAACGCACTTAGATTTACCACATCCTCCAAAACAAAAGTAAAATTCTTTTTGTCTGCATATAAAATTAGTAAATCCATCGCAGATACGATCTGGGGAATGGATCAAAGAAATTCGAGTCTCGAAATAAAGAGAATAATTGTAAGAAAAATAGACATAATGCAAAATCTGCCAGCAGATACCACATAGCTGTGTGTTTTTCATAACAATGTAAAGCGGATGTAGACAAATATTTCTAAAAAAAGGTGTCTTTCTGAATTTTGAAGTTTTAACCCTGAAATGATATCCTCTTCTCACGTAAATGAAAAATTACAATTTATACTTTCTAATCTTGTTTACTGCTGAATTAACAGTTTAAGCATGACTTAATTATCGCTGAGAAACCTATAGTCTTCAGTGTAACTTTTATACTTGACGTACATTCCCTTTCAGTGAGTCTCCCAGACAAAATCGGAGAGAAATGAGTTTGAAGATGCTGCAACTTTGTTCAAAATCAATGAACAATTGTGTTTTCAGTATCCAGATTCATTTTAAACTAGCATGTTATGAAAGAAGTCTAGATTCCTTCTAAACTAGCATGGGAAAGGGAGTGGTCTAGAATACATTACCATCCAACAAACATTACAGAAAAGGCAGGTTTTGAAGACCTGGTGTGAGCACAAAACTCAATTCCATTGAATGAATGATCACCATTTTCCTTGAAATTGTGCCATTACAAAGGACAGTTACCTCGCTGCTGTGGATACTAGTTTCTCGATATCAAAAGGTTATGATCATACTAACCAAATTAACATCTAGGACGAGAGAGTAGAAAATAATTTCATGTACTTCATGCGGGTTTTCTCATCTAGATGATTGGGTCAAAATCCATAGATAATGCTTGTTGAAGCGCTCTAAAATGATTATCTGATGATAGGATTTCTACTTACTTAATAACTTTTAAAAATTAATAATTTTTCTTATATAATAACTGTAGCTAAATACTCCGCTTTCATTAATATGGTCTTTGTAGCATGCTGAGCCACTGAAGAATTAGAACTAAAGGTCATTAATTTAAAAAATATTTTCCTTAGATGTTAATGCCATAATGTCAATAAAAAGCCAAATGATTGCCCCTTTTTATGCTTGTTCAACACATGTGAATGGTAAGAGTTTATCAATTTTATTACCATCTGTAAAAGTGTTTTTCTTTCTTGTTTACGCATTTGTTAATATACTACTAAAACACTGGGGCTTACGATCAATGGTTCTTAAGTTAAATTGGGAGTTTTAATTACTTAAAATTATGTAAATTTTACAAAAAGGAAGGTTCAAGAAGTATTATATTATGATAGAGTAATTTGCCAGAAAAAATAATACTTGCCAAGAGATTTTTAAGGAAGGAATTCACTGATGATAGAGGATATCCTATTTTCATTGATCGTTAAAATATTTTTATACGAATTGTATAATATTTCATCTTGACTCTTTAGTTGGTTGTGCTCGGTCCAATCACTCATTTGCTTATCAGTAACAGGAGGGATTCTATCTGGGGAGGACTTTCGATGAGTGCATACTACGAGATTACATAACATTGTTTTTTTAAAAATAGTAATACACATTAAAAATAACGAAATGAATTTTAGATAGATGATTGAGTACAAAAGAAGTGTTTTAATTTTACTTATTATGATCATTTATCAAGTTCTATTTCAGTCATCAATTATATGAATTTCACTTCATCCGGAGTAATCACGCTGATGAATACTGAAGATAAATTATCAGTGCTGAATCCCTTTTTAGAAATTCATGAAAGATATACTTGTTACTGATGTTATTTTTATGAAATTCAACAAACTCATATTCTACTGAAATACGATCAATAAAAACTCATCTGGTGATGTTCGTGAATTGAATTAAAAAATAGCATTGCAAGGCACAACTTAACACAGAAATCGTTTAAATGCTTTGAATGTTCCTTTATATTTTTAGCTGAAAGGAAATGATTATTTTCGAACAGAGATTCATACTGAACGTAGGTTAGGGAGTTTAGGTATGGCTTCGATAGTTGCCACTGAAGCCATATTTCTATCCCCCAATAATCTATATTCGCTTGAACAGGATCTTGAATATTTTCACCTATTTTGCAAAATATCTTTTGTTTAGGATGCATATTTTTCACGGTATAAAAACGTATTATTTATCTCAGATATTTCAGAAGATGATAGTAGGATTTTTAAAATTTTTTTGTATAGTTTAAATACATAATAATAAAGATTTCCTCTTCTCTCTGCTATCCCTCTAAACGTCATCTCCCCTCCCTTATGCAGAGGCTGTTCACACATTTTTTAGACGATGTATATTGTATTCACAAAACTAAATTACATAAAATTCTTGTGTTTTAAATGTTCTATTTGACATCCCTTATTCTGAACTATCTTTCGACACCGCAATTTCCAGGATAATAATGCCTTTTGAAGTGTCAGAAGAGGCATTCTATCCCATTCCTCCTGAACAGCTTTCCAGAGTCCTGTAAGGGTTTTGGGACGACGTTTGGACAATGCAGATTTTAAAAGTCCGAAAGCACAAAAATCCATAGGTGATACATCGGGAGATTTAGTAGGGATATCAGTGAAGGGTATGGCCTTGATACCAGTTTTTTGTTCCATTTCTTTTAGGAAATTTACAGTGGATTTTGATGTGTGACCGCTAGCTTTGTCCTGATGGAGTCTCACAGATTGATGGCACTGTGGGTAAAGCGATGGTATTTCATTCAGAAAAATTGGCGATAAAATATGTTCCTGATAGTATTTGGAGTTAATCTTGACATTTTTTTCCACTCTCTTTATTTTTAACTTGCCATTATAAGAAAAACCAGCAACAATCATGGAATCCCTTAGAAAAACTTTCTTTCGATTCTTTGAACCATGTACTTAAATTTTTTTCTCCCCTTTTATGATAATAAATGGCTCTTTTTTTGTTGCAATCATTTAAATACACCCATGATTCATCTATTGTGACAATTGTTTTCCATTTTTCTTTGGATAAGTGTTTCTCATATAGAATTCTGCAGCGTGTCCTGCGTTCAGCTTTATGATTTGGAAGAAGACAATGCACATTGCGTTTTTTCGCTTTCTTAAGATTTAAATCAACGTTTATCATTTTGTTTACAGTGGACACCGAGCATTTTAATGATTTTGCAACTGTCCTTTGACTAGGGGGATTTTCTTTTAACATTAAACAACGTACCTTTGCAATAGTCGAAGATGTCCGTTTTTTCCTTGGATACTTGTTTGGAATTTTTGTCCCACTTGAGGCTCCAATTTGACGTTTTTTTTCCTTTGTTGTTGACGATATTACCTATCGACGCTTTAGATATCACAAAACCATGACTCTCACATCGTTTTTGGATAACGGAGTATGCATATTTCTCTTCGGAAAGAGCATAAAAGTAGCCTTCGAACCACTGCTTTGTTAAAAATGTCATTTTGAATAAAAACAAAACTTTCAAGCCGCAGACGATAATTTTGACTTTTAAAAACATAGTACAATTGCAATTATTTCTTTTGTAGCAAAAGATTTTTTATTACCGCTTACCAAAATCGTCTAAAAAATGTGCGAACAGCCTCTGTACCATCGTAGATAAGATCGCAAATTTTCTTTTGATAAAATATACATATTTAGTCATAGATTGGTCGAAATACACAAATATAACTAAAATGTAAATAATTCAACAGAGAAAGATAATTACTAACAGGAAGAATGCAGACAAAATAAACCGAAATCACGCACCTCTATAAATGCAAGATTCTGTAGCAGTAAACGAACTAAATCATGTAACGAGGCAACCGACTGGTCTCTTCATCAGGATGCCTAACCAAATCAGATACCTCAGGGGGAATCAAATTAAAGTAAACAGAAATCCTGTACTTAGAGCTAAACGCACCATAAATGCAAGCAAACATACAATCCTAGAAGAACAGAAATGAAAAGACAGAAATACAGAAAGCACACTCACATTATTCCAATGAGTTTTGCAGTAACGGTTGTAGCTAAATAGCAGTCATTTGTAACCGTGAGAGTTACGCTACTGTAGCAAGACTACAACGCCACACCCCATTAAAGTTTTTAAGCCACAAAAATTTAAAGAATCGAAATACACAGTGACACAAACTTATAACACAGTGACACAACTACTGTTAAAGTTTTTAATGACATCATTTCGCTTCAGCTACCTTTAATATTAGTACATGAGTGTCTAATGTGCTATGTGATCTAGTTCAAATTTTCATAATTCAAAACTCTGCCAACAATTTCTTGAAATATATTAGCAAATAATTCACTATATTTGGGTAATGTGTATTCTTGGTTTTATGATGATTCTTACTCATCAAAAATATGATTTTCATATCAAACATATTGGTTCTAGATAACCTTAACGAATTTTGACTGGTTTCATATCCGCCTTTCCTTCGTAAGCATTCCATTTATAATCATCTGTAAGAAAAATTGAAAGGAAAAGGAGTTTTCCTTCATAAACTGGTTTGTTGTTCTAGAAGATTTATCTAGAAACTTGATATTTGGTCTGTGGTATCTTTATGTGTCTTAATAAATATCTATCGATTTGTGTAAAGTCCAGTCAAGTCTTTAGTCGAACATATTTAGTCTAACATTACGGAATTACGACTTATGATCTTGAATTATAATTTATCTCCCGGCGTGCATGATTCTGAACTGAAGATGAAGTGTTAAGAGCTAAACCGCATAAATATAACATCATTAACTACTACAAATTTAGGGGACATATGCATGTGTACACTAACATTATACCTCTTAACATTTCAGAATAAGGAGATTTAATAATAAGCTGACATTTTCTCCCAAACTAAATCTAATAAAGGAACTCGAAACTCTGTAAGCCAAGTCTTATAAGCATTTGCAAAATATGTTAACTTTGATAATTGTCTTTTGGGACATCCATGAGGAATATTGTACAGAATAGGAGCTTTTTTTTTAATAAATTGTACATTTTCTAAAAGTTTAATCTGTAATTAAATAATGTCGGATATTCTATTAATGGGTATGTGTGTGTATATATCTAAATGCTTATTTATTTTGGTGAACACCTTACTTAAGTCTTTATCCTAACATTTTTAAACACAATGGAATTACGACTCATAATCATAAATTATAATTTACCTTACAACGTGCTGGATTGTATTTCAAGAACATAAGTTTTTTAAATACTAGAATATCTGACATTATTATTATAACAGTTATAACTATTAAGTTTGACAAAATATGAGTGTAGTATGTTTTAGCCCAATTTTATATCCCTTAAAATTATAGTACGGGCCTAGCAAGAAAAAACTGGATTTATATACCTGATAATTTTTTTAAGCTTTTCCAGTTTTGCAATCTATATAGAAAGTACATTTTCCTTTAAAGTTATTGTAAAGAATTAGCTGGGGAAATATGCAGTAATATTTCTTAGACAATTAGATATAGAAACTTATATTAATCTTGACGATTCGAGTTAATTTTTATTAAATAGTGGGGAATAGTTTAAATTTTTATCGAAAAAGAATTTGCAATATATTTTGTATTGTTAAGATATTGCATCATGGAGATAAACATGGCAGCAACTTTAATATGTTTGTTTAATATGTTATAATAATAATAATGTGATGTTTAATAATGAATTTGTGTTATGTTCTACTTTGTTTATTATAAAAAGAAAAATATTTTTATTGATTCATCTAAACGGATGACGGCAGCGACATATTTTCACTTGCAAGGGTTTTTATTATACACCTAAAAAACAACTTGAGGAATGAACAGTAGGAAATAACAAAGGACTCGAACCCGGGACTATCTGCTTTCGAGCGGATAGGCTGAGTATTTTGTACTACATAAAAATTAGAGTAAATAATATTTTATACTTCAGAAAAGTTCTGAAAGAAACCCTGTCAGAATTCTTTCGAATAAACTACGTAACTTAGATAATTACTATGTGTTTCCGAAATTTCAGGTGTTATCTTCAAATTGCATTCAGAGTATAGAGTTTGCTTTTTATACGTTATATGACAACTGAAATATAAATCATACTGATATATAATGCACAAGTAAATTAAATAAGGATTTTCTCAGTAATTTGTCATTTAAGTTTTCAAAATGTCCTGCAAAATGAAATCATTTTTTTAAAGTAATAAACTTTTCTGAAGTATAAAATATTATTTACTCTAATTTTTATATACATAAAGCTATTATTTTTCCTTAATTATTATCACTATATCTACTCGAAACTATAGTAACATCCAAAATTATTGTTAAAAATATCTCATTGAATAAAAAATATATAAAATCAATAAATTTACACTCACACAATATCTTTTCTTCTTTCTTTCAAGATACAATGAATTATACCACACTCCTAAAAATGCTAATTTTCAGTTCCACAGCATTCATATTCAAGCGTGTTTATAGCATAAACGTCAATTATACTAGAATCAGTGATTGATACTGTCTTGGGGGAAAAAAAGGAAAAAAAAAAAAGAAGCTGAAATCCATTTCCGCATTTCATTATCCGCTAAAAATTGCTTCGTGCGATGAAAAAGAATTTAAAAGATCTGAAAATGAAGCTGATATCTGATAATGATATCAGGAGGGGGACAGCAGAACACTTTTCTCGTGTCGCTACTGTCCGTAGGGTATTTGAGTCGCCGAACAAAAGTATCTATTCCTTTTTTACTCCTGTGCCTTCAAATTAAAAAGCGTCATCTACATCAAGTGCTTCAAAATGAAGTCTCGCAACCGCGGGCTTTCAATATCCTCATCTTTGGGCTTTTCCTATTCTTTTATTTCTCTTTGTTCTTCCAGTTCACTAATTTCGTAGCTGCTAATTCGAGTTTGGAGAGATGCAGCCCCCCATTACGCTGCGGGGTATTAATATCTCCCTAAGTCCAATAACTACGGCTCAGGATCCTGAATCATAATTTATCTTTCGACGTGGATGATTCTGAATTGCAGATGTGTTTATTTGCTGCTGGCTGCATACTCGCCAGAGACTACAGCTAACAAGCAACGCTATAGAAAATAAAATCTCCATTTTCTCAGGCCTTGGATAAATTAATTTTTTCCCCACAACTTTACTTACGTTTAATACTGTCAAAGGAAGAAATATTTTTAATCACATGGACACGTGCTTTGCCATAACTCCTGAACGTATACAAATTGTAATTTAAAATTTCAGAATGTATCTGTATCTGTGTCTGTATGAGCATAGATATGCAAATATAATCATACATATGCATATTTATCTATATATATAAAACAGTTCCGTAACTGACTGACTGACTGATATATAGCACACAGACCAAACCGCTGGACCTAAAGAGCTGAAATTTTGCGTGGCGATTTTTCTTATAGTGTAGGGATGCACTAAGAAATATTTTTGAAAAATTCTTCTTAGATTTTTTTAAATTAAATTTTTAAGTTTGCATTTAAAATAATAAATTGGGGTTATAAAATTTATATCACGAGAAAGAGCAAAAAATTCCTTTAAAGTGAAATCTTTTTCGAATCTTTACCTCCATTTTCTGCTTTTTGGTGAATTTTTAAAGATTAATGTTTAGAATTTAATTTATTAAATGCTGATCACGTGGTTTATGTTCTTTTTGTGATACTTTAAACTAATTTTGCGTCACGTGCATAATAACGAAATAAATTGACAAAAAAAAATTTTTTTTCTTGCTAATGCGGCAGACGATGGGACATTATCCTAAAAAATATTAAAATACAGTAAAAGATATGTTCTCCAAACTGTACTATATTAACTGCACTATATTCTTTAATATGTTCTATTAGATTTAATTTGAATATTTTCTTCTACATTATTTTGTCTATAAAAATATCCATTACGATTTTTTTTATAAATATATTTTTCTTTCTTTTTACATCAATTGCATACATTGATAGTTGTATTTATTATAAATAAATAAATAAATAAATAAATAAATAAATAAATAAATATATATATATATATATATATATATATATATATATATATATATATTTATTTTTATATTGATATTTTTAAATAAATAAATAAATAAATAAATAAATAAATAAATAAATATATATATATATATATATATATATATATATATATATATATATATATATATATATATATATATATATTGCATATGTTGACCGTTGTATTTAATTTGAATGTACTTCGTAGCGAAGTACGGGTATTCATGTTGTAGATCTATAATATAAGTTTGAATAAGTTTATGTGTATATTCGAGCACAGGGTAAAAATCACATCCAATCTGAAATGTTTATTTATATTTCCACATTAGGTAAAAAATACCCCACCTGTATTTAAACCAACGTTATCTAAATAAAATCGATGATATGTATTGTTGAAATCTGTATAATGTAATATTGCAGTTGCAAACGATAGATTGTTTCTCATAAAATGCATGGAGGAATCGATAAAAAATTATATTACTATAAAATGTAATAATATATGAAAAATAAGAATAATTGCTTTTTATGTAGTTGAATATATTTTGTGCGATCTTCTGTTAAAAATTTATCCATAATTAGCATTTATAGAGTACTTTTACTAGTGAGTTTATATATATATATATATATATATATATATATATACAGTCGAACCTCCATATATCGAAGTAGCAAATAGCGTGAAAAAAAATCGATATATAGAAATTTCGATATATAGAATTGAGCTTAGTCTTATCATAATTCTCCTAAAAAAAATTAAATCTAATTTTCGTAAACGAAACTCCATTTCTAATTTATATGCGAATTCCATTAAATGAAAGTTAATAACTAAAAAATGAATTAATATGAAAGATTTATTGATTACTACATACCTTTAAAAAAACAATAATGCAGACAGTGGTTACAATGATCACAGTTACATTCTTTAAAAAAAAAACTACGAATATCTTGCTGAACAGTTAGTTTTGCGGAAAGTTCAAAGAAATGTTCGTATTTATTCAGTCCACTAAGAACTTCATCAGGGACATTTTCCGCGAATTGAAGTCCACGACGTATTGTTTCAAATGCCAAAAATTGGGAGATTTTATTCTACAGTGGAATAAAATCTCCCTATTTGTCTTGAAAAAAATTTCGATATATAGAGATTTTTTTCGATATATAGAAACAATTTTTCTATGTAATGAACACGGAGATTTGCTAAGAGTTCGATATATAGAAAATTTCGATATAGGGAAGTACGATATATGGAGGTTCGACTGTATATATTAATATAAACCAAACATAGACATTTATTCTCATTTACAATGAACACAAAGAACCAAATTTTCATGCGCTAGGCCACACGTTGAAAAGGCAGTAGACATGAGCAACGAAATACGACCTTTTACATAAGGAGCAGATGTAATATTCTAATATGTGCAGAGCTTTCCAAAATCTAAGTTTCTGATCTGCAAAAGAGGTTTCATAATAAACTTACAGGGAAAATATATTTGCGGATCCATGAAGAATGCACTCCCAAGGGACAAGTATCTCGTATCAATTTCACAATTACTGTTGAGATATTAGGATGATGCTTTTGAATAGATTCGGGAACTTTGATAAATATGATAAAAGACTTTTGAAACATAACACGTACACGCACACAAATATATTATGATCTTTAAATACGTTCATACACATATATATTTTTCTGGAGGTATTTTTCTGGCTTTTTTTCTGGGGAAACGCGGGTATACGGCTTACCCCCAGAAATGTGGTTACCTTAATGTAATATTGCATTGTACCCTTAATCCCCAACTTTTTTTGAGTATTATTTTGGATTAACTTAACCGAAATTTTAAGAGACTTACGAATAAAATGTTAATATATAGCAAAAAGTATGTTTTTTTAATTGCGAGTTTTCTGTTCCCCTGTGACTTGACGTGCGAAACACGGTATTAAAAATTCACACCTTTATTTGAGAAAAAACAGTATACCCACCTATTTTATTAGAAAAAAAGCACTGTATGTATATATATATATATATATATATATATATATATATATATATATATATATATATGAGGCGGTGAAAGGCAAAGTGGTGAAAGTCAGTAAGTCAAGTGGTGTAAGTCAAAAGCGTTTTACAGCAAAAACTACGAAAAATTCTACTATAAATTGAACAAATTATAATTCATAATAATTATTATAATATTGCAAATAATAATTATTTGCAATTCCACTATAAATTGAACATGGAGATTACACTTTTGCCTTCAAATAAAAAAAGTTGAAAATTTGACTTACAACACTTTGCCTTTCACCGCCTCATATACATTGCTGGCCACTGTAAATGCAACACCCTGAAGGAAACATGCAAATAACATGAAATTTACAACATGCATTAGCGGAGGTGAGATATGCAAATGATTAGAATTTCAGCGCAGACGCACATCACGCGCGCCTGTGGCGCCACTTCAAAGCGCTATTTAAGGCTTGGAGATTTCGACGATTTCAAGTTCGGCAATTGTGTTTTTCTTGTGGATTTTTCAAAAAAAACGATCAATTATGCGTCGTCGAAAACAGCGATCATCTTTTGATCAAGTATCCGAGTTCGACAGAGGAAGGATAGTGACCTACCGAGATTGTGGATTATCTTTCAGGAAAATCGGTAGTCGTGTTGGACGAAACCAAACAACTGTAATGCGGATATGTGATCGTTGGATGCAGGAGGGTACGACGGACCGGCGTATTCGATCGCATCCACCTCAGCGCACCACTTCACGTGATGACAGGCAAATTGAGCGCATGGCAGTGACGGATCGCTCAGTCACATCACGAACCATAGCACAGCACATGCAGTCTGTAACGCATCATCCAGTGTCTGCGCGTACCATTCGACGCCGTTTACAGAAGAGTGGTCTGTGCGCAAGACGTCCATTGCTTTGTCTACCCTTGACGCAGAACCACAGACGTCTCCGCCGCCAATGGTGCGATGACAGAAGGATGTGGACGGCAGAATGGAATAAAATTGTCTTTACTGACGCGTCACGCTTCTGTCTGCAACACCACGATGGTCGCATTCGAGTCTGGAGACACCGTGAAGAGAGGATGCTGAACAGCTGCGTTATGCACCTCCACACTGGTCCTGCACCGGGTATTAAGGTATGGGGCTGTATTGGATATCACTCTCGCACACCTCTAGTACGCATTGCCGGTACTTTAAACAACCAGCGCTACATCTCCGAGGTGTTGGAGCCAGTTGTCCTTCCTTACCTTCAGGGCTTGCCCACAAGCATATTTCAACAGGATAATGCTCGACCACACGTGGCACGCGTTGCCCAACGGTTCTTCGTCAATCGCCAGATTGAATTGCTTCCCTGGCCGCCTCGCTCTCCGGATCTTTCGCCGATAGAAAGCATGTGGTCCATGGTTGCTCTACGATTGACCCAGATTCCATCCCCAGTTGCCACAGCAGATCAACTTTGGCAACGTGTGGAAGCTGCTTGGTCTGCTGTACCCCAAGAACTCATCCAAAGTCTCTTTGACTCAATGCCGAGGCGTATGGCAGCGGTGATCTCCAACAATGGCGGATACTCTGGCTACTGATTTTGGCAGGAAACACACTTCACAGAAGTCTATAAATTTAATCATTTGATACTTGGTCAACATGTTATCTGCAAAATAAATTTTGTTGTGATATCTCTTGTCTTTCTTGGTGTTGCAATTTGGGCGGCCAGCAGTGTATATGAGTGTGTGTGTGTAGGGGGATAATTATAATAATAATAATAATATCTATAAGGCCCACCATTCATTAATTCTATACTTTTAATGTTGTCTTCCTCCTTGTAGAACTACTTCCGTTTCTTCTTGTGACGTCTGGCTGTCACGTTACAATATCACCTCATATACTGTACGTGTACGGTCACGTGTCAAAAAGAAACTAACTATCATTTGTCTTGGTGTGAGAGTCTAACTGCGAGTCACTTAGCATCATGTAATGGCTGGATCTAATCGACCTGTTCTCTCTTCCATGTATATAGCTGTTGTAAACATTCTTCAAATCTTTATATTTCTTGTAAATATTAACCAATTAACCATAAGAGTATAATCCATCATGTGTTACAGTATATAAACTTATTATTACTCTCAACTCGACTGCATTGACTGTGTTAAATAACCACTCAAGCCAACGACTACGACCCAAGTCACCGCCTGCCGTAAAGTCTACTTTCCCTTTCTGTATCTGATTCTAGGTACGCTGTGTGTATATATATATATATATATATATATATATATATATATATATATATATATATATATATATATATATATATATATATATATATATATATATATATATATATATATATATATATACAGTGGTACCTCGACATACGAGTTTTTCGAGATACGAGCATTCTCTCGGTAGATTTTTTACTTCGAGTTAAGAGCTAAAATTCGTGTTACGAGCAAGCTTCAAATATCCCACCTCTAGTTTGAGCAGCGAATGCCATGTTACGTGCTCATCAAATGAGAACACAAGAAGCATATAATATTTACAACCTTTATGTGCAATTATTATACAATTGTATACATATTATTCTGAGACTACCATCCAGTCTTAAACCGAGATTTTAACACTGAACAATTACCACCAGGGGCAGCTTGCTCTGCCCAAACTTGAGTCGCCCTCTGAAACAAAACAGCGCCCAACCTCTCTCGCAGAGAGATAGCTTCAATTACCTCCCCCACACTGGAACTCCCCATGGGGTCTAGGGGATGGGATGACCTTGGTCCTAGGATCGCAAGCTCTCCTCCTACGGATTCTGAGAAAACGTTCTTCGAATTCTCAGAAAGAAGAATCTGGACATTACAGCCGCAGTGAACGATGCAACAATCGCCCAGCTTCCATGTCTCACTCGTTCACTTTAAGAGAGTATCTGGTAATAAAAGCGAAAGTGAGGAAAGCGGGGCGAAAAGGTAAAAAAACAACGAATAAGATTTAATTTTTCAGTTCAGCCTTTCGCCTCCTCTTCAATCAGCATCTTCAAGTCTGATCTCCAAGGTAAATGTTGCACATTACACTTAATAAAACAAATTTATTGCAGTACATTCTATTGTATTGCGTTTTTATACAATGTTTGCCGTTTATAAGCACATTTTTCTCATTTAAAAACATGTAACAAAAAATTGTGGTGTTTGGGGGGAGCCCGGAACGAATTAATGGCATTTCCATTCATTTCAATGGGGAAAATTGATACGAGATACGAGTATTTCGAGTTACGAGCTCCGTCATGGAACGAATTAAACTCGTAAGTCGAGGTTCCACTGTATATATATATATATATATATATATATATATATATATATATATATATATATGTTATGAATTCATTTGTCAACATTTTCGGCGATATACGGCAACAGTTGAACGGGCATTCATTTCATGGTGTTAGGTGGCCTGTTGGATTAAAAAGATGTAGTCACCCTGAGGAGCATTCAATTCAAATCAAATAATCGAATTAAACGGAAGAATCTCCTTATTACTTGTGCACATTATAATTAATTATATATTATACAGAATATAAAGAACTAGAAGCTTTTTATATAGTTAAAAAATGAGAGAAAATGGATAGTAACGTGCAGTTTCAGTGCACATCCAAACTCTAACTTCGCAGTTCGACACGTACACCTGCAGCATATATGGAATTTAGTTTAGGTTGTTCACGTGATCTGTGGTGCAATATGTTTAGCGACAGGTAGTCGCCATCCAGAAGAAATGGAAGTTACTTACATAATAGGAAAGACAATATTAAAATTTGATAATCAATAGAATAGAGTTAAAACTGGCGCGGCGGTATTATTGATAGTGGGACGTTATTATTACTTACTTACTTACACACACACACATATATATATATGTGTGTGTGTGTGTGTGTCAGTCAGTAAAAATAACGCCCCACCATTATTAATTGCCTTTGGAAGGCTAACGCGTATTCTAAATTCCTTTCAACCCCAATAAAGCCTAGCCCCTATTTCAGATGGTGACCTAGGAATAAACGAACTAACCAACTATTCTATTGCCTTTTCGTCGAACATTAAAGCTATTTTTAGACATGAGTCAGCGTCACGCGTCTATCTCGCCGCACCGCACCTGTTCGGAAAGTCTTGCGACGTTGTGTCATACCTTCACGTGGTCAAGACGGATGTTCGTTTCCAACCAATTAAAAGAATTATAAACTCCTAGCGCCCCCACAGTATAAAAACGTTGAGCAGCGATTTCCGGTCCTTCATTGCCTTGCTCTCTTGCCTTCTGGCTCGCGATTTCTCGTTCTTCTCTCCCTTGTTCGCGTACTGCTTCAACTATACTATGATGTAAACGTCTTCTGACTGCCCCGGCAGATTCCGGTGGCACTAGTATTGTTTGTGTATGTCCTGCTGTAAAGATACCTATGAATTTGTTGAAATGTCTGCAGAATAATCCGGAATAAAATTACGTGTACCTCATCAGTGTTGTGCGGGATCTTCAATACCTCCCCTATGTGTTTATTACAACGACCACGACTACCTGTGTGTGAATCTATCACCTGTACCATTAAAGTTAAAGCCGTTTCATTATATATATATATATTAAATAATAAATAATAATATATTACTCTAAGTAATAATAAAAACACTAATTTAATATAGGTTATTAGTCCTATAACAAATTCTCCATAGTAAACCTGCTTCTGTGTTTTCAATAGCTCCATGGTTGCAAGGTTTGTGACGTCAGTCTTCTTGTGGTTTCCTACTCTTAACTTCCACTTTGTCTAGCGCCAGGCTTGGTGTTCTATGATTAAGCAACCATTTATTCAATTCTTCTGTTTCTTAAAATTGTACGGTGTCTAAGTATGTTTATTGATTAGATCATACTTATCAGAAACAATCCATTGGTTTTTAGACAGTATCGGCACCGCTGATGAAGAGATGCTGTTTAAAACCTATTTAATTCTTATCTTTTCATGTTTCTAGTTCCTGGCTGCAAGTAGTTTTAGAGCTTATACTGATTTTTCACTTTCAACTTTGTCTTTTATATATATATATATATATATATATATTAGTTCTAACATTAAGGTTCACACCACCTCCAGTGTAATTAAAGTTACAGAAATGTTTACTGATTAAATATGGCTGACCCTTCAAAGTATTATATCACCTCAGACCTAACCCAATATGAATCTGGTGAAACAAAGTAAACATGAAGGAAATATATTAATGGAAAAGAAAATTTGTATCACATATTTCATAATTATCCGCTTTAGCTGCTTTGTTAGAGGGAGAACTCTGAATGCAAAACTGCGTGTTCGAGAATAAAGGTGAGAGCAAAATGTGGTTCCTGAAATTTGATAACGGCATGCTGCAAGAATCTTCAGTATCCATTGAGCCAGCCTTCCTTTTGTGTGAGTGTTTGATAGCAATTCTTATGAATTCACGAAAGGGGGAAGTTAAAAAATTAACAAATTATTTAGAAAAATATTTAATTATACGGTGGAATGAATGCAGTCTCCGCTTATTAAAATAAATGCTTTTAAGATTAAATTTCCAGTGATTGGAATGACTTATTCGTCAAATATAATCCTCTTTGACCCCTAGGTTCAACATTATTTTCGATAACATTAATTGAACAATTGTCATCCCCAAGAGACTTGAATCTGAACACACTTGAAACCTATGGTATTGATTCACTGATGAGAGTTTGAGGATAATTTCTACCCTCTTATAGAAACATTATCTTAAATTTCTCCTAATCCTTGGAACAAATAATAAGGTAAAAAGAGCAAAATCTTTTATCACCGTGTAAGACTCCGAAAATGTTTTACAAAAGAAAACTCCTAGCGTGTAATAAATGAATATTTGATGAAAAGAAACACAAAAATAAGAGAACGTGTTTAACTGTAAAATTACATTTAAAACTCAAACATCCCAGCGGAAACAGATGAGTACACAGTGCTTTCTCTTTTTACTCCACGGGAAATATGAAAAGGAAAAGAGAAAGCAAAAAAAGCCTTTCCTATTTTCACTGGAGGGGACCGAAAGCATGCCGTGATTCTGGGTGCCCCAATCCCTTCATTAGACTAATAGCGCCGATGCAAGGGGGAAGGTGGAGCCGCGTGCCCCAAATCAAATTTCAACTTTCAGTCATTGTGAGAGTATCGGAAATGGAGGTTGTTTGGCTATGGGGATCCTAATGAGGTGGGAGGATCGAAAAGGTGATTTGACACCTTCGCCTAACACCTCGCTTAATCTGCGGGGGGTGCCCTTTTGCTTTGATTGAATTGGACTCCCTTGATCCCGAACACCTCCATGAACCCCCTCCAGCCTACCCGGGAACTCTCAGGACAACCTTTGTGCGGGTAATTCTTGCGGAGAGTTGGGGAAATTGTAGATTGGGTGAGAAAACAAACACAGTCAGAAAATCGGCAGTTCCTCTTTGACAAACACTCACGGGGAATTTTTAAATAATGGAACTTGGTTGGGAATACAGTGCGTGGTTTTCGGCACACTTTGGAGAACATAAAACCCAGAATACTTCCAGCTTCTGGACGCTTTAAGCGCGAAAAGTAAGAATATTTTCTGATTAAAGTGGAAAGTAGAGCTTTAGTGAAATCAGAAATTTAGTTAAATATCAACTCTATAAACTCATACAGAAAGGGGTATATTTGTACATATGGAATATATAATTATTAATAGATATATTTCTACATTCGAGATTGAGAAGATAATTTTATCTTGAAAGCATTTTATCCTTCGCACTGGATATATAGAGCACTGTAACGCACTGTGTGGCACCTTGTGACTTCAGACCCCTATTTTTGCTCCAAACAACAAAAAATCTATTTCTCTAATCTTATGTTATAAAATATCATATTTCATCAAAACTGTGCATCGCAGAAAAAATACTAATCTGTTCAATACTTTATTTAATTATGTTTACATTTTAAAGTTTGCAAACTGAAACTTCAGAAAAAAGGGTATGTTGTAAAACAGTGGTACTTTGGTATTTTAGTGAGGACTACTGTGTTAATTTCCCCTCTTTTTTTCTTATGTAGCTAGTCTTGGTATGTTCATACGGCGAATTTTTTCTTTCTTCATTATAATCTGCTTTGGCAGTATTTCCCCCCCCACATCTGCTTATTTCAGTATTTGGGTCGCCAAATTATACAACAGCGAGGAACTTTTTTTTTTTTTTTAATCACTGTTAAGTTCTTTTGGAGTAGTATATCGGTTTTCTTTTACCAAACACGTGACCGGTCATGACAAATTTCTTGGAATCGGAAGAAAAGAGGGTTTAAAATCAATGTAAATATACTAAACATAAATGTGAAATAATCTGTAACTACGCTGGAATTATATGAAAGAATTAATACTCGCATATTATCATTAATTTTCAAGGACTGGTTCTTTCCTACATTTGTCTTGTGTTATTATATGGAGTATTTAAGAAACTAAAAATAATAAAAGGAAATATTTCAGCTTATGCTTTATTCAAATAAAATTTTATTTTATTATCTACATTCCTCAAATTATTCACAAGCAATATTTAATTACATATTCGTTAAATGTCATGTTTCATTTATAAATGAATAACTAAATATTTATTAATATCACTTCCCAATTTTCTCTGGATACCATATGGTGAGTATGCGTAGAAAAAAATTCCTTGATCCAACAAAGAAAATGTTTCATCTGGTAATTTACTATTACGCATATCTGCTTCAGAGTATGCGGGTTCGAGTCCCTCAACAGGTTAAAGTATTTGTAGCTGAACGGAATGGCCTTTAGACTCTGTAGGTTCTGGTCTGTGTTTAGCTATCAGACAGGAAAGTGTGTCCATACAGCACTTAGAAAGAAATATCCTTCGTAATCAATCTCATAGGGTTGATTAATGACGTAAGCATGTTTGTTCATTGGTTATAATAAAGTGATCGTTCAAACAGGATTGCTTTATATTCCTGCCTCTTTTTAACGTGAAAATAATAGCGAATCACAGCTGGATGAGAAAGAAGTATTGTTACAAAATTATCTTTAAAAGAATGCATATCATTAAAATGAAGTATATTTATTCAAAATCAGATACCTCCCAGTTGTTTGTGCCCTTTTTTTTAAACTAGCACATATTTCTTTTACACGCAGAGATAATACTGAAATTTAGATTTCCGGTACTGATTTCCCTATTATATGGTTTGTTGGGAGCGCTACGGTCACCCTTTGTAATACGGTAAACTGACTGCAAATTACAGTTTAAAACTAACGTTTAAAAACTGTCACTGGATTTTAACCGGTAAATTCTGGCTCCGGATCCTAATACCTTAGGCACTCGGCTATCATACGGGTATTATTTTTTTACATGAACATAACACTGTATTCGACTTAAAATTCCTACTCGAATTGATGCCACCAAGCGCTGGATAGGCATCATGCAATATCTATTTCTTGAAAGCATTTTGCTCCAATTTATTCTACTCCAATTTTAATTACTAATCTTTATTACCCCCCCCCCCCGTACTACTTGGGTTTAAATGTGATCACATCTATTCGAAATGTGTCGTGAAACATAGGACAGGCATCGTGTGGTATATATATATTATACGTGCTTTAATGATACTTACACCTAATGATAAAAGAACCATTAATTGTAAGAACTATTTTTATAAATCATGCCTGTACTACTTGGATTGCACAGGGTATACCTGATTCCAAGTATATTTTTAGACATATATATTTGCATTATATAAATGTACATTTCATAAATTTAAAGTAATATTATTAAATAATATAATATATGGTTATATATGTGTATATATATATATATATATATATATATATATATATATATATATATTGCATCTCAAACTATACGCGTTCTGTATTGCCTCATCTCACTTTTTCTTCCCTTTTTTGTGTGTGTATGTTTGCCTCCATATTTAGAAGTTTGATTTTAGATTTATCAAACAAACTGTTTTAGAAAACAAACTTACTGTGTGAGGCACTGTTACACTTTGTGCATATGCTAAATATCGTCAACAGTATTATGAATTGAAACTTGAGGATTGGGTATACTGATATATTCATAGTGGTTCTTCCCCCAAACATCTTTCCCCCACACATGAGGAGGACCAATTGTATTTAATAAATACTAACTCCGTTACCTTATCAGTCCTCCAATTATTTTTCATTAAATTTCTTCAATAGCCTTCAGTGACAGATACCCTTTAAGTTATATTGCTAAATGGTTCTCGGTTTTTATATTTTATCTGTAACACCAACGAAGGATGGGAAGGAAGTTTTGCCCATTTGCTGGAAGCAAGTCATTACCGCCTCTCTATTCTACATCGTTTATCCGTATTAGCAGAAGACGCGTTGAATGAAAATGCAACTCGAGACTGTCCTCTTTGTTGGCGATGACATTCCCGTTTCCGTACGATCGCGCAACAACATTACGTGTGTCGTGCCGCTGAAAAGGCACGTGTCACCAATCGTGACGCCAGTGACATTCGATCTGGGTACTCGGTAAGCGTGAGAAATGGCTCCGGGCAACGAAAAGGCTGAGATTTTTTGGGTGCGGAGACCCACAATAGGGAGAACACGTCAACCGCTGGCTGAGGCGGCACTCGAAAAGATTCAAATTTACACACCACAGGGAATATATTACGCAGCGTGAAATTAGGACGAGGTGTAATAATCTCACGGCGTATAACTTTTATTCATAAATATTCTGTTAATCTCAAAAATGCTTCGACATTTAAAATATATCCCAGAACAAAAAGCTAATATTTTTTTATTCCTAACCTATTCATATTTTATTTGTAAAATTTTTTTTTCACATTTTAAAATTTATTATAAAAGTTATTCATTGATTGTATTTATCATCTGCTTTGAACCAGACTTGAACCAGCGTCATCTAATATCAAACGTGGTGTGTTTCCAATTGAAGTGTTCTGGTATCTGGAGGAACCGTAATTTGATTATTTATTTCATTCTTTTATATTCCCATTCCTTTTTAAATCCAACGACACAGAATGTTGTCCCAAGTATTTTATTTATTATTTGGTCGATGGGGGATTTTTTTTCTCCTATGAATTTTCGTCATATGCTTAACTCATGGCCCGTAATAATTTTTTTTTCTCGGCCGGACACCTCTATAAGGATCCTCTGCCAGAAGGAACCCAAATATCGTAACTTCGCTTCGGTGTTTCACCAACGGAATTCTCTCTTTTGAATTACATTTCTTCCATTTTGAAAATTTATTCCCTAGACTACTAGCGCATGTAGTATCAATTTAACGTACAGAAAAGTTCTGGTTTGAGGTTAAAAGGAAAACTACATGCTTACGTTAAACGAAGAATATTTCCAAAAGGATTGGTGCAAAGATGAAAGTATATAAACAAGATAACTTGAAGAAAGAGTGTGTAGAGCACTTTACATCATTAGTATTTCTTAGCAACATAAATAATCTTAGAAACTTCAGTCTCATATTATCGGTGACAGAAGTGCAAATTCAAAAAGTCTTTAAAAGAAACTACGGGACGATGAATTAATCTACTACGACAAATTGACTACTAGCGGATATAGTATCAATTTAACATACAGGAAATCATATTTTTTACATATAGTATAATTTTAACATATAATTTTAACATATAGTATCAATTTAACATGCAGTCAATTACAATGACGATGAATTGACTACTAGCTCATATAGTATCAATTTAACATACAGGAAAGTTCTGGTTTGAGGTTAAGAGGAAAACTACATGCTTACGTTAAACGAAGAATATTTCCAAAAGGATGGGTGCAAAGATGAAAGTATATAAACAAGATAACTGGAAGAATGAGTGTGTAGAGCACTTTACATCATTAGTATTTCTTAGCAACATAAATAATCTTAGAAACTTCAGTGTCATATTATCGGTGATATCAGTGCAAATTCAAAAAATCTTTAAAAGAAACTAGGGGACGATGAATTAAATTAACAAATTAATGTTAAAATTTCTTAAAATCATTATTTTCATTCTATAAACGTAAACTGTTGTGTGCACTAAGAGAGATCTTTTAACAAACACTATGGTCTGCACAGTGTTTCTTCTGTCATTCGTGATTCTGAATTTAAGGTTTGATTTTAACATTAAGATTTCGACCGCCTACGTTTGATGGAGGATGGTGTGATAGGCTATCAATGCAAGAGCCCGGATTCAAATTCTTGCGAAGACATGGCTGATCCCGTGTTGTGCCCTCATAAGGAGCAGTGCTGGTTTACCTCCTAGGTGCTTCTTTAACAAAGTTGCCAATGCAATTTGTGAGAGCTTCCAGAAATATGGTAGTTTTTTAGTAAAAAAATATTTTTCGTCTGACAATGGTATCTGAAGCTACTCACCCTGATCAATTGGTTTCTAAAAGTGCTGCATTCGATTCACAGGATCTGAATGAGAAATGTGGCACATTAGAGTCAATGTTAAAACATTTTGATCTGCTTAGGGAATATTGACATAAAAAGGTAGCTTTTTATTTTGATTTCTTGTTTTGGTATTTCTCGTCATATAAGGTAAACATTTTATTTGCTAACTAAAGAAATGTGGAGCTATAAACAAGCTATACGAAAAGGAAACACACAATATCAAAGCATAAGATCTTGTTATATTAAGTTGTAGTTATTAGGATTAAATTATCATTATCTTTTATGTTTTGTGATACATTGCTTTGAAAAATATACGGTAATTTTTGAAACTTAGATGTTTGATTGTGGTATCTACAGCTCCCCCCCCCCTCCCCGCTGATCCTTTTGATTGCATAAATGGCACATTCACAGGATATGAATGAGAAATTTTGAAGTTTTGGGTCACTTTTCAAGCATTTTGTTGATTTGAGGGAATAATAACTCTTTATTTTGATGCAGTGTTTTGGAGATTGGACGTTATATAAGGGGAACGCTATTTACCCAGAATGGGGAGCTTGGGGAAAAAAAGCAAGGTGTATCGAAAGGAAATGGACAATAGACACTAAGAACGTGTCGTAGCGTAGGACCAAAAGGGAATTTTCGAAACTCTGATTGAATTTGGAGGCCGCGTGTTTTCTTTATCGGGCTGCAAGCGAAGAAGATTATACTTGGCCAAAGCCACTCCGGAAAAGGCTCTCCAAGTTCTCATTCTCCGAAGAAAATGTTTTTCTTCTTATGCAAAAGTCCTAATGTCGAGGCTAGAGCTACTCCCGAGTAGAAAATGAAATCCCACTTGTTGTTTTGTTTTGTCGTTTTTGGTGATCAGGGATGCTTTTTCGTTGCTCCCCTCTCTATTTCATTCCAAGCAATGTTGGAATTCGGCGTGGAGGGAGGGAATTCCCTCGGGCCTTGTAATCCAAAGAGACTAAGGAAAGAGAGCCTTCAAAATATGCAAAAGTCTTCCGTTTTGTGAAGCCTTGTTCTATTTCAGCGTGCAGAGGATTACGCTGCATCAGTCGCCGGAGACATTGTTTTTGATGCTGTTTCAAACCACCAGAAAAGCAACCGACACCGAAGAGAGGGAGAAATAATAAAAGAACGAAAAAACGGGAACAAAAATGGCAAAATAAAAACACGCACTCCGTGGAAAGAGGAACAAAAAGAAGTATCATAACGTGTTTTTATTCGTGCCTTCCCATTTCAGCAGCTGCCCGTTTGAGCTGTAAAGAGACTTGAGGCAATCCTAAGTCTGTAAACCGTCAAGAAAAAGTTGCACGAAAAAGCGATGGTAAATAGAGGGTTTTGATTCCCAAGATGTCGGAAGCCGAAAGGGGAATCTTCTCAACGTGATAAGGCAAATTTTTCTCCATCTATCGCGCGCAGAAGAGGCAAATCGGTGCAAGGTTTCCTTCTTATCTGCTTTGGGACGGCAGAGCTTCAGCGACTACCAGAATAATGCATTAAAATATAATTCTTTCTTTCTTGCTGCCTCGTCCGGCGTGCGCTTATTACTCGCTCTTTTTGCTGGCGAATCAAATTAAACTTCGGTACAGGTAATGTATTAAGTCGCGTGGTAGACGAGAAATGCTTTTCATTTAGAATTTTGGGCACATTATCGAAGTTACATATCTGATTTGGCATCTTTCTCCTGCGATATGCAAAATGCAAAAAGAGTATTGTTCGATAAAGATTACGCGCCCGTGTATTATCACATTGCCGATATCGGTACGTTCAAATGAAATTTCCTAGTTTCCGGATTTCTCTCGATGCTACTGATAGATTTCAAAAATTCAATATTGTCAGTGTTATGGAACAGAGCTTTTCCTCGTTCTATTTTGTGTTTCCTTTTCCACTTATTTTTATGGCTTTCAATACTTTAATAATAACGAAAATTTAAAAAAACTTTAAAAAAAAATGAAAACGTAACAAAAAGCCACTGTGATTACACGGGAGCACCGCGGTAATTATTTGTTAGAAGAGTATTAAACAAACCAGGATCTACCGTTTAAAGCGGAATTCGAATGACTGTCGACCGCTAGACTCGAACCTGTAGATTCGGTTAACGAAAGGTCAAGGGATTTTATTCAATAATTTCTTGACATTTAGGCATAATCAAACTGTCATTTATAATGTTTTGTTGAATTTGAAGAGAAACTAAAGTTTCTGATTTACATGTGATATATTTTATTAGTATTAACTAAGGTTTCATAAAGAACTGAAGAAATCTGTATGTATAAAAGTTTACAACAGAAATTCATTATTTTAACACTTAAATAAACACATTTAAGAAAAATTTCTGATTTACTGTGACAGGCATAGTTTAATATCATGAAGTTTTACGATTAAAACGCCTTTTTTATTTTTGAGAAAATATTATTGAGCCCCGAAGAAAATGTGCATAATTTTGTGCTTTTCAACTTTGAATTAATTCTGTTATGCCTGCAATAACATATGGACATAACATGGGTCTTATTGGAATAATGAAAAATTAAATATATTTTTGAGATCTATTAAAATATAAAAAGAAATTTTAATTTCCCTCTACTTTTATGTTTCGCAGAAAATATAAACAGCACTCCTGAGAAATCCCTCTGGAATTGCCTGATATGGAAATTCTCTTATACGAAATCCATGTGAGGAATATGAAAGTAAACCATATTTATATCGTAAACATATTTTTAAAGGTTTTATTTAATTTTTGCCTCAAATTCATATTACTCAACAGTATTTTGAATTTATCCCATTAAAAACGAACATCTAAACCCTTTTAAAGCTCATATTTTGTTGAATTGAATTGATAGAGAAATGTTTTAAAATCCTTTTTTAATTTCAGAGCGAATTCAAAATGAAACAATTTTAAAAGAAATACAAATACGGCAAAGCTTATTTTCAGATTAATTTAAATAATAACTTCCATATTTCTTCTATTTTTCTTTTTTATTGATTGTTTCATGTTGTTTTTAATTAAATAATTGAAAAATAATTATTAATTAAATAAGATTAAATTATTCGGAAGAACCTATAATAATTATATAACAAGTTACATCACTAAGTGTCTATTTTTACTCTGTAACGAAATGCCTCATCAGACAGGAAATTTTAATGGCATTCCCCACTTAAAATACAATTAAAATGTGTCCACATGAAAGATGCGTTTTCTTTTTAAGCAAATTTTATACGACAAAATTTTCCCAATTGAATTTTGTATTGGAAAAACTCAAGTACTATTATTATTTGTGAGTTCTGTTTTGCTATAGCTTGAAAAAAGGTCGCGCATATTATTCCTACAGTGGTGCGGATGAATAATTTCGTGAATCTTTATTTACTAAAAGAGAATCAACGCTAATATTTGTGTTTTTAGCAATGCGTTCGAATCGTGGACCTATTAAAAATTATGTGACATAAGTTATAATTTGATGACAAAATTAGGATTTTATAATTTTTATAACTTGAATAAATACACCATAAATTTTAAGATTTTAATTATTATTCCTTTTATTTTGAAGCTAATATGTATCCAAGTATATTATTTCTTTGTTCAAGATTTGGAATGTTTGACAGAACAGGTTGGCAGGTAAATGGCAAGATAAAATGCATATTTTTGTTATGTATTGGTTTCTACACGATGTCATTCAAATGAAAATATACATGAAGCATAAGTAGGGATACGTAATTTTCGTATTTACGAAATAGATGCGAATAAATGCAAAATTTGCCGATATGAGCGAATAAATGCGAAAATTCTTTTTTTACTTCTTTTCAACGAAAACTCGTGATAAACGGCTCTTTAAGCGCAATTAGGTAATAATAGTAATAATTTATTAACATAATTGCTTAAGTAAGACCATCCACCGTCTTTAACTGAGAAATATCACTCTCTTTCGGATTTGTTCCGAATTTCAGCCGGACAGTTTGTCCATACCGGAGGCGAACCTAAAAATCTAACTGTAAAAATCAACCATCAAGTTTTGTGGCACAATTTAGTAGATTTAAGAACGTCCCTTGAGTGCCAAAGTCAATGGTATTTTGGTGAACAAAAAAAAAAAAAAGCATTTTGACTAATGAGAATGGTGAAATCGACCAGGAGCTCAATATTTTGCTGAAAATAGCAGCAGAGAACAGTTTAAACAAAATGACTCTACACATGACGACATCCAAAGCAACAAACGAAGTCTACCGGCACATTGGCAGATTGTTTTGTCCATCTTTAGCCGTGACCACGCCCACATCATCTTTGAGCACAAATTTATTATTGGAAAGCTTCTCTAAACTACCAATTTTTAAAGAAATACCACGGGATGAGCTCATCGACAGATACAACCATTTTCACAGACAGCTACTTGCAGTAGTCAACCAAGAGACTCCCGTTAATGTTATACATATTTTAATTGCAACGAAATGCTGCTACCTTAATTTTTCAAAGGCAGCTATACAAAGCCTCTATAGTTCCGTTAACAGCGTAGATGCTGAGAGATATTTTAGTATGCACATCATAGTAATTAATGACAGAAGGCAAAGACTTAAGGAAAGAATGTAAAGACTATTACAATGTTAGCTTTTAACTAAGAATTTTGATACTTATTTATCCAAATAAGTAAAATTGTATTTTTTTTTATATAAATGCAATATTTTTGAATTTATATTTTTTTGCGAATACATGCGAAATTTTTGAATTTATATATATATTTTTTGCGAATAAATGCGAAATTTTAGATATTGTATATATTTTTTTTTGCGAAATCTCGATATTTTTTATGCGAAATTTACGTATCCCTAAGTATAAGCTTTTTAGTACCTCAAAACATTGAAAAGTCACCCCAAAGAATGTAGGGCTTTTATTTGAACAGGAAGGAACGTTTTCAAATT
The DNA here is from genome assembly GCA_907164885.2 of Dolomedes plantarius. NCBI lineage: Eukaryota > Metazoa > Arthropoda > Arachnida > Araneae > Dolomedidae > Dolomedes > Dolomedes plantarius. The sequence continues at coordinate 51,882,823 of OU015501.1, read as the reverse complement.
AATAGAAAGCAGCGTTAATATATCCAAACATTTTAGTAACTTTCATATGCCTGAAGAAATAAGGGAAATTTATTGAATAAATATATAAATAAATAAATAAATAAATAAATATATATATATATATATATATATATATATATATACATATATATATATATATATTCATTTTTAGTGAGGTTTATACAGTCTCAACTTTGCTAGTCACACAGTAAATCGTAAACCAATAGTATCATTACCTGCAGGCATTTATTTACACAATTATAGCTAGTAGAATAACTATATACAAAAGGTTTGCATTTTAGAATCAATCTTATCATCAAAATAAACTGTCAGAAGCACGATGCTACAACTTAGAAATGTGATATCTAAGGTAATCAGCAAGATAAGTAGAGAAAACCCAAACAACAAACTGTAGTTTAAAGCTCTGATTTAAGTATTTGTTAGTGCAATGCAATTCAAGAGTTGGGCATATTTAAAACGTTTCATTTTAAACACTGGGGAGGCTTATAGTTACTTGCAGATACATATCTTACCAATATAGGAACGAAACATTAATGTAATGAATGAAGTTATGAAACGAGCTCAGACGGATGTTGAATGAATTGGAGAAAATTTAAACGAACTTCAGATTTAACAATTCGGGGTGGTATTCTACATACTGTTGAAAGAGTTCATCTTTTTTTATAAGTTTCTCCTATACATTTACATTTATATATAGGTACGTTTACATATTAATACGCACGCACACGTATACTCAAAATATTTTTTAAAAAAGATCATTTTTCTCTATTTCAAGGTCAACACCAAATGCAAATTAATACAACTACTTTTATCTTTTTGCTATTTATTAATTTATTAAAATTCAGGCGTAATAATTAAATAAAATATATCCTAAACCAAAGGGGAGAGTACCAGTAAAGTCATTTCACGATGAGGTTTTTATTGGCTTAGTCAATATTCTTGACTTAAGATAAGGATCTTGATGAAAAGCTGATCGCCCTGGAGGGTCGGAAATGAAAATAAAGCAAGCTGGGGAAAAGGGGTCTAAGCTGATATCCCCTATTTATATGTGTCTAAAAACAGGGGGGAGGTACTCGTGTATACTGCGGTCACCTCTCCTGTTAACAGGCACTCCGAGTGGAGTGAATGAAAAGCGTGAGAATGTCCCCCCTTCTATCCGCAGAGTGGGTGGTAGCCGTGAAAGGTCCCTAATTGAATCGGACTCCCGGCCGTAACCGTGTGCGAATTTCACGCCTTTTACACATCAGCAAGTATGAATAATTGATAGACTTCCGCTCCCTTTCTATGCCCATCTCTCCGCTCTTTTCCGAGCAGGAAAGGGGAACATTCCGAACATGTCTGCGTAGGTCGTAGATCTAGTAATTTGATTTGCCGGCGACGCATATAATGGATGGATAACACAATCATAGCGCTATGTGTGTATCTAAGAGATACGCGCAAAGAGAAAGGGAAATCAATATTTTTTGATACTAATATTGTTACTATATATTGATGCGCGCTCTCAAGCTCATAACCGTCTAACGTGGTTAGCACGTTAAGGATGCTTTAACTTGATTATGGGTGCGGAAAGCAAACTAACTACAGTATGGATGAGTAAATAAGGTACAGCCAAACAGGCATTGTGCATTATCCTTCACTTCATCTTTGCATTTTGAGGGGGCATTTAAGTAATAAATAACTAGAAGATTTTTTTTGGTACAGCTTATCTAAATGGTACATTTAGAAATAATATTCTGTCAGACGTTTTAGATAATTTTTCGTAAAGTTCCTGTCATTTGCTGAATTACTTGGTCTCCGTTTAATAGTAAAAATATAATTGATATGTTATTTTCAGGTTAATATCACAATGATTCATAAATAGTCGAGATTCAAACAGATATTATATTTACTTTGCTTCGGTAGCAAACATGATTGCACTACAATTTAGATCCTTTTATGTTTTATTTAAAAGTATCGAATTTATTTAATGGATTAGAAAATAATGTACTTTATGTGTTTATCTAGTATCTATCTTCTTTGAAATTGGAAAGACTATATTTTTTATTTCACACATGCACATTGATGAATGATGATTTAATTATACACATTGATGCAAAGAGCATACAGTAGTATAGTGTAGTTAATTATACTTTTTCCAGGTTAAGAAGGCACTTTTTAAATTTTAACTTTTACAAACATTACAATCAAGTAATTAAATACTCATAAAAATGTTTCCGTTAACAGATTTATTTTCCAATCTAATTTCATGAGCTTTAATAATCATTTCTGTAAATACTTTCTGTTTTTGCTAGACAGATATTTTTCACTCCTGTATTACAATGCATATAATATCTTTTTAAGAAATAAGTAACTGAGTAACATTTACTACAGGACATTTGTAAAATACGTACCGTTGAAACTATTGAAATTTGAATTTAGGTGTTGATTATATAATGATTCTTCTACATGTTTGAAGTTATTGTAAAGTAATCCATCAATGATAACTAAAAGAACTTGAAATATGTGAATTAAAATAACTGGGAGAAAAAAATAAATAAAAATATATTTTTATAAAATTTTGAGGGCAAAAATCAAAAATACTTTGTCACTAATTTTAGTAAGAGTAATAAATACCACGTTCACCTCAATTTTAAAAGAAAAAAGAGATTATCTCAAATATCTGTTGAGGGGTAGTTAAATTTTTCATAAATATCTTGTTATTCAGTTACATAAAATCCTTCCCACTAAATCTGTGTGCTGAATTTTTGAGTCAAGTAAATGTAAAATGCGGTTAAAACACCCATAAATTACTAACTGATGCCCACATGATATTTAAGTGAAATTATTCATATCTTAATGTACAGTAACATTTATTTTTATTGTCACCTGGAATAGTCAGTAAATATTTTAGTTTAATTAGAGAAAATTGAAAGTAAAATATTGGTTTAGGTATATTGATCTAAAAGTTTGCTTAGTTAAGTATGAGAGTAATGATAAAAGGCTCTCCAAAAAAGTAATGATATGCATTGGAACATTAATAGCAAAGCAATTTTTAAGTAAATAAATATTAATAAACATTAAAAGGGGAAAGAGACAATGATTTAGACTATTTTTACATAAAATTTCAGGCTATTCTCATTGGAAAAAGTTTTTCACTCTTGTAGTTTTATATATTTGACAAAATATATAAGGTTATTTAAAAATTTTACAAATAGATCTGAAATCAATGATCCTCTCTTGCAGATCCAGGGAGATTCTTTTCTCAACTCATGTTTCAGAGGTTTTCTGTGACCTATCCTATTCTATAAAATTCAAATTAGGCTGATTTAGTCAGCATTAACGATAGATAAGAATTTCAAACTTTATTTTCCCTATAAAAAGACTTTCTTAAAAGAGTATTTTCATAGATTTTTTTTCAGGAATACATATTAAAAATCTTACATCAAAGCTTTCTGTTATAACCCTCTAAAGTATTTCCCTTTTTCTGTTATACCTTAAGGTAATGGATACACTATGACAACTATTTCACTACAAATTCGTTGAACTACGAAATTCAACAAGACATAAACAGCCACAAGCAGATACTTTCTCGTTCGATCCAGTTAATCATGCGACTTCCTGTGAAAAAATCTGCTATTCTCATAAAAAGTATCCTTAATATTTAAAAGAATTGCACACAAACTTTGGTATGGAAATTTATTTGAATACTTAACCAAACCCCGTTCTGTGGAGAAAAGTAGGTAAATATGTTGAACAGTGTCTAAATATGACGAATTTTAACTTTACAGACTATAAATTAGTCTTTAATGAACTCTTATTTTGTAATGAAATCAATAATTTTCAATTTAAAAAGCCTTAAAGGTATTTAGTTTCTTAGTCACTAACTGAATCTTGGTAAAATAGAATTAAATATTAATTTACTTTTGGATTATAAAGAAGCATAAATAGCAGTCTTTACTACAATGAAATGTATGTTATACACGTTAATCTCTACAGTTGATACGTAATATAAGCAAAGAGTTTCAGAATTAAGATATAACACCGAACGTTATTTTCCTAGTATTGGTATGAATAGTCATCATTCAGTTTGTTATTTTGTTTATTATACCTAAAATTACAGAGATTTATACAATGGACAAGGCAAGGAAAAATATGCGTGGTTCAATTTCTTCCCTGATGTTCAAAGATGCAGGTGTTTCATCTTCTTATTTCATAAAGCGGATGATATCTGAAAAAGGGTGATATCTCCTATTGAACAGGAATTGGGATTTAAAGATCAAAGGGATGTCCACGAAAATTAATACGCGTATAACACTAGCTAATATTTATTTTTGACTTGTTAGCAATGACAAAGAAGAAAGGTTATTATATTAAAACACTTCATTGTTGTAAAGGTATATCTTAAATTGCATAATTTGTTTTATCTCAAGCCAAAAATTACTAAGTTTAACTTTTTAATTTACACGAAGCGAAATTAACGAAAGAATAATTTACAGCAATGCTGAAATCTTGAAGACTCAAAAGCATCGAAGGAAAGGTAGAATATATTGTTTTTTCAATATTTTATGAGATATGTCGGGGGTAAGAACGTGAAATATTGAGCATATTTCTTTGACGTTTCAGACACATAATTTTTGGACGTCTTTTCTTATTGTATGTACCGTAGTACAGAAGGTCGTTCGTACTTTATGGACACGGTTTTGTAATTTATTTCTGGCGTTTACATTTTGAGATAAAAATTTAGCAACTCCAGAATAATTGTCTGCTACTCTTTTGAATTGACTGGAATGTAAAATAAAAGATTTATTTTGAAAATGGATCCTAAAATTGTTAGATGGCTCGAAGGTTACGTAACTGCGTTTTCCGAGGAGAAATATTCGTATCAACAAATTATAAAGCGGTGTAAAAGTCACGGTTATGACATTTCATAAAATAGGTATCTACAATATATTAAATTTGAATGAAAAATCGTCTAACTGAAAGTAAAAATGAAAACATGACCTCGAAACCCTATCCTAAGACTGTTCGAACGCAGGTAAATATCAAGAAAGTGAATTCTCTGATCCTAATAGAAAATCCACTGACTCAAGGATCCATTGCATCGAAGCTAGGAATGTCTTCTGGCATTGTAAGTAAAATAATCCATAAAGATTTGAAGTTAAAAAAGATGTTTAAACATCAAGTTCATCTGCTTTTACCAAAGCATATTGCTGACAGAAAAACAAACTGTAGAAAATTATATGAAAAACACCTAGCTGCTGAAAAATGGAAATTTGTGGTAACACTCGATGAGGCATGGGTGTAATTAAGTTACTATAGTAAAAAAAAAATCAATTTTCTATTTCTTAGCTGTCGGGAATGACCTGAGACACTGACCGTACACTGACGAAATAGCTTCGTCAGTGTACAGAAAAGTTTCCAAACGGATTCATGATAGTTGTAGGATTTTGTTACAACAGCAAATAGAAAATTAAAAAAAAATAAAGTAATGCCAAAATTAATTCCCTCTACTATCAGTAGAATATTTTAGAACCAATTTGTGAAGAAGAAATTCCAGCCTTATATGGAAAAGTCATTGATAAAGTTGAGTTTCATATGAACAAAGCCTCTAGTCACATGTATAAATCAACTGCCGCTTATTTAACAAAGAAAGAATCTGAAACAGGAATAAAGTGTATCCCATTTAATGAAATACCTTTTAAATAACCTGACACTTCTCCAATGGGCTTTTGTGCTTTCGGTTTATTAAAACGAGCCTTAGGAAAACGGCATCTAAGAACTCTGAACGTACTTTGGAAAACGGCCCAAGAGGAATGGGGTAAAATTGACATAACAGTACTAAGAAAAAGTTTACTTTCACGGAAAATTCGAGCTAGAGCTATTGTCAAGAACCAAGGCTATCAGATAGAAGCAAATAGCTGCAAAAAATACAGCATTTATACGTAAAACGTAACTATCAAAATCGTTTCCATAAAGTGCGAACGACCTTCTGCATATGAAGCCTAGATGACGAACACTGTACAATGAATTTCATTTCTCAGTCTGAATTCTCCCTCAGCCTGAAATTTGTTTTGCTCTTACCGCTGATCCCTACATTTCCCCTTTTTCGGAAATCCTTCTCTTATTCTCCCATTCTAGGCTTTTGGGTGCGTCTGCGCGTGTCTTCCTTTCACACCCCCTCTTTTTCTAAAACTCCAGTTTCATCGGGGAGCGTTTTGCTCTCTGACCCACGTTCAAAACAACAACGGTATTCCAATTCTGATACTTTTCTACTCGCTACACTTTGAATGGACAAAGTAATTTGGGTCGTTTACTTCACAACTACGTCTCACAAGATCAGGCTAATGTAAGAACAAATTGTACTTCAACTGTAAGAAGAAGAAAAAAAAGAGCACGAAACACAGACTTGAAATAAACTTGTGCTCTAATTTGAAATATGCCCTGATTTGAAACTGATCCGCTTAACTTTCCGAAATTCCTTTCTTTCCTAAGGCATGTGCGTTTCATTTAACAAAAATACGACCGCAATATAATTATCGTTCAAAATAACATTAACAGTCTCATAGGAAACGCAAAAGCAGAAAATTTAGTATAATTAGAATTGAGTTTTAGAGCTTCAAAACTGTCCTTACCTGTAAATGGTTGTTCGTACATTTCAAACACTTTTACAGATAACCACATATTTTGACATTAAAGTTCTTACGGAAATTGGGAGTTTTGCTACATAATTCAGCCACACCTACGGGCAAAAGTGCCACCTTACTGAGATTCTTGTGCTAACTAAATTTTCAATTTGGGATCGTAAGGCCAGTTTTGAAACTCACTGCCTCAATTGATTAAGAGATGATATTAATTTGTTTTAAAAATGAATGTATTTCTTCTTTTGTTTTTTGAGGAAATAAGATACGGTGAAAGATATAAATGATCTTTTATTTGTAAACTATTCTTGCAATACAATGTATTATACAAGGGATAAAGTTAAAATTTCAATATTTTCCTAAGATATAACACCTGTACAAAGCGAATTGCCTAGTAACGTACAGAATAAAGCAATATATTTTTTGTAAAAGAAAATTGTACCTTTTTGCTACTTTTCTGAAATTATGAAATTAGATGCAGATTTCACATATGTGTTTTAATTAAAGCTTCACTTTTCACTTCTTATCGCCTATGATATTATATTTCATTGCAGAACCATTTAAAAGGCAGAAAAATTCCTGAAAATCCCAACATTTCCCCTACTTTAAAATCCCTGGGTATATTATTTCTATATTACCGTCCATTTTGCATCAGCGTAAAAACTGAGCGACAAAATGTTGTCTAATTTATTTGATTAGTGTATTAAGCCTCTCACACTTTTCAATTAAAAAAAATAATCATACTCCTTTTGTATGTAAAATACTGGGTTCAACAATGTCAATTAATTTACCCAGAGGGTAATAGTTAAACACCATTATTATAAATCCCAAACATTCCCGCACATAAGGGATGGTCAGCAGGTGTGTTGTTGCAGGTTTTTTGTCACTCATATCCACATTAAAGATTTTATGTTTAATTTCTACTCTGTATTTAGATCAAGATTCTTGCAATTTTTTTAGCATATTTAGACTGCTCTCGGAGAGTTCAATAATGCAAATACGGAACTAAGAGCTACAGAGTTCATCAGTTTAAATAGCTAACTCTAAATATTCATGTAATGTTATTCATTTCATGATTTTAAAAAAGGGTATGGAACTGTTGATTTCGTTTCAATTTATAAAATAATTGATCGAAATAATTTGCATAGAAACTGAAAGTATACGATTAAAATCCCATGTTTTACAACTAAAAGATTTTAAATTAAAAACTATTGTGAAGAAAAAAAAAGATTTTCATGAAAATTTGAAACTGTTGTGAAGAAAAAGTAACCGTGTACTGATGCCTAGAAATTTTCATGAAAATTTATACTGATATTTAAGACAGGTCTTGAAGCAAGTATAACTTTTTAAAATTTTTAAATTTGTTTCTGAGGTCTTTTAGGGTATGAAAGGCGATCGCAACAAATGATACGTTGACCTCCCTCCTATTGATGAAATGATAGGTTTTTACGAAGTGTGCTGACTAAATGGCTAGGTCCCTGGCATTTAATACCACTGTCTGCGGGTTCGAGTCCCGCTGTTAGTACGAATGTTTATAGCTATATGAAATAGGTAGTAAACTATAGGTCTCACCTAGTTAGGTCTTTTCTAGCAAAGATGACCGTAACTGTTTCAACCTCCTATAATGATGTCTTTTTCAAAGCGTACATTTTTTATTATGGTTCTGGAGAATTTGATATTCTTTCTCATTTCAGAGTATTGGGAATTTATGAAGCTGCTGAAAAAGAAAAAGAAATTACTCTCACTTAAATCTATGCAAATTATATACTGTTGTTTATATATTAGCAAGGACAATCTAATATTTATTAAATAAAACACTTTGGATTAGTTTACATTAATATCGAAAATGTGGTAGAAAAGCGTTCCACAACTTTGATCCTTTTCTGAAGGGCTAGTTCTTCAAAATTCTAGACATCCTTTTTTCCTAACCACCATAACTTACCCAAAATAATACATATCATCACGGAAATTTTATATTGACTGTAAAATTTACTAATTTTAATAAACCAACTACAGTCAAACCCCGTTATAGCGAACCCGGTATATAGCGAACTCCCGGATATAACAAACGAAAATTTTGGTCTCGCCATTTTCCTATTGTATTTAATGCTAATTTATCCTTTTATAGCGAACCTCCGAAATCTTAAGAATCGGCTATAATGAACATTTTTTTTAGTCGTCAACTAAATTTTTTTTAAAATTTTTAAACATTTTAAGAATGTTGAAGATACAACGAATGTTGAAGAAGCAAAGAATGTTGTAAAAGAAGATGATGAAGATATACCTATCGCGATGGGATAGAAAAGCACAAAATTTCATCATTTTCAGATTGTGGCGTTCAGTTGTTCGAAGCATCTGATGATGAAGTCATTACATGTAAAAATGCGACTGATGAAGATATTGTGGAAGAAATTAAATTCAATCATTCTAAATTGAAGATTCTGCTTCTGATGCTGATGATGAGGAGCACATAAATGATGAAATCTTCACCATCTCAGATGCTACAGCAGCGATGAGTGTAATTAAGTTTTTGTCTACATACACAGTGAAAGAAAGAGAGTTGGGGTCATTTGATGTATTGGACAAAGAAATTCAAAAGATGTTTTTGAAATCGGCATCACGTCAGCAGAAGGTTACCGATTATTTCTGTATCAAAACAGTGAACAACAATTAAAAATAAAATCAATTTATTTCCATTTGTCTTCATTTTTAGTTAATTTAATTAGTATTGTGTCAGTTTAATGTAATCGATTTTAGTCAATTGAATTCATTAATGATCATTTTTAATAGATTTTATCATTTTTTCAATACATCATTATTGAATATACATAGCAACTAATGAGTTATACATTTTGTGAACTCTAACATTTTTCTTAATGGTTCGGATATAGCGAACAAAACCTTTGGCCCCTTAAAGTTCGTTATAATGGGGTTCGACTGTATTAAAATTATTCCGCTTTCCATTAATAAAGGAAGACTGCAGAAGTATCAGAACTGTGTGCTGGGACTACAAGGGGTAGATAACAAGAATAAAAACCATTACTCCACAAACCCTAAATACATTTTTTTCTTTAATTTTTAGGAGTTAAAAAATTACTTTTTGACGAAAGAACTTTTGTAGTCCAATGTTATTCAAGATTCCATCAGTGGTACTTTTTATTCTGAAAGTTTGTAATTAATATCGGTATTTCTAAGAAAGAAAAACATTATACAGCACTAATTAAAACATATTTTGAAAACATGCGATTATATTCAAGAGTTTTTCAACAACTTTTCTTAAAGTTTCTGCTTTAAAATGCTGAGTAAAGAGAAATTTCATTTTATTGTTTTCACTGTAATTCACTTTTATTATAAGGAAGAAAATATTTTTCTTCCAGGTCAAGTTATATTATAATGACAAATTTATATGCTGCATTTCCTTATCAAACCCTTTTTTTTAAAACTTGACAACTCCAAGGGAAAAACGTTAAAGTAGAAGAATTGCGTGAACTTCATGATAATTTCTTTCACCACTTATATATATATATATATATATATATATATATATATATATATATATATATATATATATATATATATATATATATATATATTTATATTATATATATATGTATATATATATATATTATATATATATATATATATTATATATATATATATATATATATATATATATATATATATATATATATATATATATATATATATATATCATTAGCTTAAATATCCTCTACAAACTATATACTGTGCATATTGAGAAAGTCCTATTTTCTGATTTTTAGGTTAGTACACATACACTGGTTTACAAAAACCAGAAGTTAGGTCTATCTTTCTTCCTTTAAGGTAGAATGGTCGCTAAAGTGGAGACCAAACAAATTAAATGATATTGATAAATGATCAGAGCCTGCTTTCTTCCTCAGGGGTGTGAGAATCTGAGATTTATTAAAACTAAGCTTGACATGGTTTAACGGTATGCAGGTCAGCAAATCTGTTCTGTCAATAGAAGATTTGAAGTAAGACTACAAGGCCAGCCAGTTGTACTCTAATGTAGCAAAACATTAATAAACCGGTGAGTATGTGACTCAGAGTGGTTGTTTTAGTCATTCCGGAAAAAAAAAAAATTAGAGACTTCAGACAGGGATCATTGGCCCGTCGGTCTGTCTCGGGTTGGGGAGTATTTGAACATTATTCCTGGTTTGGCTTCGTGATATAATAGTAGGTACATCTGTCTGGGAAGCAGATGGTTCCAGCCTATTCCTGGAGAGCTCGTTAAGTTTTAAGGAAAGAAAATTGATAAATGCTGAATGTGTTGCTGAATTATAAATAGCATACTACTAAATCCATCGAAAAAAGTTAACCAATACCCTATTAAATATTTAGTTCCTTTTTTCATTACATTAAAATGTTTCATAATATTTCATCGTTTGTCATTAACAACTACACCTAATTAGTTACTATTAAGTACAGGATGAGAGCATAAATTGTGTCTCCCAAAGCGTTATACTTATAGTGAAAGCAAAAACTGGTAACCGAACTATGATGAGGCCTTTAATGTAAGCTTTCGAAGATTTTTTTTATAAGGAATATATTGATCTCTCCAATATCTAGACTATATTTTTATCTGTTTTACTCTTTCTACACACCCACCCACCCACCAACAAACAAACACACACACACACACACACACACATATATATATATATATATATATATATATATATATATATATATATATATACATGCATATATATATATATATATAGATATATATATATATACATACATAAATACATATATATATATATATATATATATATATATATATATATATATATATATATATATATATATATATATATATATATCATTAACTTAAATATCCTCTACAAACTACATACTGTGCATATTGAGAAAGTCGTATTTTCTGATTCCCATATCGAAAGAAAAATGCCCAACTCTATTGTTGAGCTTACAAACAATACATATCTTATCAAGAAACCTTCCATTTTAATCTCAAAAGGACATTATAAACTCCGAGTTGTTTAGAGACATTTTTATTCTTTACCTTTCAAAATACATCCAGGACCTGGAGTTTGGATGAAAATCCGTACAACGTTTTAAGTGCGAGGAAGACAAAAAAGTGCTTTTAAATATTCATGAAAGTAATAATATCTGAAGCTCTGCATATCGCTAGAATGGGGGATGACAGCTGGGGGTAATGCTCCGCGTATTAGACGTAAAGTGTACGCGTAACCATGAATTAGTAATTCCGGAATTTTTAGGCGTCAGTCTTTGTTTTCATCCGTGTGTTTGATTTGGAAATGAGAGCATTGCAAAGTGAACAAGATTTTTGATGTCTTTAATAAGAGTTTATACCTCAACAGAACATGGGTGCATTTTTAAAGGATTATTCAATTATTAAAATGAATTCAGAACTGCATTTGCAGCACTATAGCACACTAGTTAGATTTTTTTTCGAGAAATAAATCTGTATAAACACTTCAAAGCCGTAAATACTAACAAAACGTGAAATTTTCCGTTATAAAAATTTGTACATTCTAGTATATGATGAAAGCTTAAGCTTCAGACGCGAATTCTTTATTTGATATGAAATTCAAAATATATCGGGAATAAACAAATTCCACTCCAAAACATACGTATGTCAAAGTTGTTTTCGTAAATGTGTAAAATGAGATTTTCTTTCTAAAGGTAGTTCAGTGCAGTTTGAAATACAGGTTGTGATAGAAAATACAATCTTTGTATAAACCTGTTTCTGTTCTTTTTTTTTTTAGTTTTCCCATATATATATATATATACAGTTATTATTACAGTTTTCATAAATGTATTTTAATTTCTTAGAAAATTTGCATTTTATGAGTCCTAGCTTATGCAAAATATTTTTATCATTTTCTTTTTACAGTTTTATACTATCTAATCATCTGTTAAACGATATTTTTTTTACAGTCGTCTTATTTAGAATTTTGTTTAGGGGTCCATAGTTATTTATATATGCTTGAAGATGCTAGATTTTTGCATTTAAATAAATTGCACTCAAGCAGGATGGCTTTAAACTTCTTATTTAATATAGTTAAAGCAGTGGTGTGAAAACTTCTTTCATCCAAGACCCATTTTTTTTTTAAATTAAAAAAAATCCCGTGACACCAAGGAAAATTTATTAGCAATAGCAATTTCTTTTTTAAAGTTGATAAAATGTTAACAAAAGCATATAAAAACGAAATAAGCAAATTTTGAGAAACTATTTCAAAAACCAATGAACTGTAGATTTTGGGTACATATTTGCTTTGCATATTAATAAGAAAAAAGAATGGCTTCCTTACCATCTATACCTGATTTTTCCAAATCTCATGTAACTAAAATTTCATCTTTAAATAGTAACATGTATTTGTATTTCATTTTGGTAAATATTAACAAAAATTTATATTATAAAAGAGCATTGTTTTATAATTATAAGATTCATATTAAAACACTTAAATTTATAAACTTCATTTATCTATATAGAATTAGAATAGAAAAAAATGAATGTGGAGGGGGAACCTGGATCTCAGATAGTTTTTGTTCAATATTTGGTGAAATATTTGAGAACTCTACTCTCATATCATCGTTGTTTGGTTTTTATAGCTACTCATTTTGAAAACCCAGTCTCGCAAATACAGGTAAAAGCGAATGGAAACAATGCAGCCTTGTAAGACTGCTTGCCAACTTATTTAACGATATCATACTGTTCACATATAAAAATAAATAAAAATACTAAAAATATGTAATTCTAGAAAGTTTAAAGCCTGATTTTAATTGAGTAATTCAATATGATATAAATATGCTTCAGACTCTCTGTGACCCCTGGAATTTTTTTTACGATCCCTCTGTGGATCGTCACCCACAGTTTGCGCTACACTGAGAATGAAATTTTTATGACTTTTTTTATTATTATCTGCCTGGAGTATAAAATAAAGAAAATTTCTCTGTTGATATGGATTAAAAATCTTAAAACATTTACTTACAAGTTTTATGCGAAGACACAACGAGTTAAAAAATCTAAGAACTATAACATCATCATCAACAACAAAATATTTAAGGGGGGGGGGATCACCTTTGCACTCTCACAAATACACTGATTTTACTACCAAGCTTATTGTGTTGCCAAACAGTTAATTTGTAATTAAATTAAACCAATATTTTAGGTTGAATTGTACAAAGCTTTATCTATTAGAAAACAAAAGCAGAATTGTTGGGAGATTATCAGAAATTATTTTATGTAAAAAAAATGTAATTAATGTTTTATGAATAATGAATTTTAGGCCAATGCATTGCGAGCAGATTTTTTTAAAACTATAAGAGATATAAATTATTTGCATATATTCTATCCATAAGTTAAATTTAATCTACACCTAAAATAATTACCATATTTCACATAAAAATATTTTATCAAGCAAATGTATTGTAATGTACAAGAAATATTATAAAATTTTAAAAAAATGCTGTAAAAAAATTAGTAAAATATACTTACCTAAATTTAGGTAGAAATTATATAAACTTACTAGATATACATGTATACAAAAATTTAGCTATTTGTAACTATTAGTTTTGAAGAAATAGTGCGCACAAGTTTGAAAATAACAGTTTTTAGAAAAAGCCATTTAAGTTTAGAGTTTCTATAAACACCTTTACTATTAGCTTTATACATTTGGCCATAAAATCGGTTCTAGTAGTAGTATCGACTTCATTTTTTTAAAAATAAAGATTCCTTACATCCCATTCTTCAAAATTAAATCATAAAAAAAATTGAGTTATTTGAAGGTTTTAAGGGGATCTCCCATCTTAAATAGCTTGAATAGCATTTTCGTAGTATCAAAGAAGATAGTAATTTCCCACTGAAATTGAGAAGGATTGTTTTTAGACAATTTGTCCACCGAAAATAACGTCTTTGCTCTGAGATATTTAGACTAACTTTTGAAAAAGGGTTATGAGAATGAATTGTTTAAGGTACCCGTACACCTTTGGAGGTGTTTTTGGAATTTTTTAAAATCTTGTCTTTTTATCTACTTGCTATAATGAGATAAATTAAAACTTGGAAAATGTATTAAAAATTTAGCTGTTACATTAAAATAATTTTTTCAAGGGGAAAACTGGAAAGAATGGGTGCAAATTTAACATTTCTGCAAAACATGATAACTCAAATTATACAAATATATTATCCTTTTATAAATGAGAATTAAGATAAATATTTTCTCCAGGGAATATAATATTCTCAAGATAATATTCCGTTTATCTCAGAAGCTGTAGCAGTTAAGTACTCATGTACAGAAAAATTGCTTAAAAAATTCATTGTCATTTGCAATTCATTCCAATGTATACAAAAAACTAATTAATCTACAATGATGAGCATAGTCTATTCCCTTTGTAAATTTTTGAAGACCAAGTATTCAATATTTTAAGGCATTTCTTGCATGACTTTTTACTGTAGGATGTTGTGCGTAAAGAGAAATGATGAAGAGTTCACTTTGAGAAAAATCTACTTCCGTTTATAAAATTATTTGACAACTTCTGTTAAAATTGCTGTTACTCGGCTATTAGTTAAGATAGAAGCATATTTCAAACATAATTAGAAAGATAAATCATTAAGCTATGATGTTATTGTAGAAGTGGAAAATTGATTTTTTGATCGAAAATGCCGTTTCAATGGTGAATGGATATTTTAAGATGAGGTATCATAGGATTAAACTGATAAATCACGAAACACAGTATAATCTACAGTTTAAATAGTTGAATACAGTTAGTGTTGAATTTATGGGTTGTAAACTAATTTGAAATAGTTTTTTTTTAAATCTTCGTCCCTCCCATACATCATTTACGATGTTGTCTACGTAATTATATGTGTTTTTCCCCATTTATTCAAAGAAAAATAATTCCACCTTTTGAAGAAAAAAATACGTTTTCAAGTTCTATAACTAATCTGTAGACACTTATTGATCTTTGTAAATATATGAGTACTGTAAATAGATAGCAAAATATTTAGAGTTTTCCAAGAACTCTCTGATTTTCTGCCTACGTTCACGGTACCCGATCTGCTGACGGTTGGGCCGCTTTTCTAACCCCCTGCCGCGTTCTAGAGTATAGCAGAGGGGGGTCGGAAGCCACGGTCGCGTGTCCCATCTGTTGCATTTCTGTCATCCCTACTCTCCCTGTGAAACATTACCTCTCACAAATCGTTGGTTTTGTTTTTCTAGGCATCAGATGCGACAGGACGAGCTGGATTCGCAAAATCATAGTGTGCTTATTTGTTTAAAACAAAAAATTTCGGAGAGCTGATCCACAGTTTCACAAAGCTACGTCAGTTGCCGTGTTTGGTTAGAATTACAGTGTTTACCTTCTGGACAGATTTTCCCCTCTATTCTACTTTTGTGGTCTTTATAGTCTAGAGTGGAGAGCAAGTTAATACCACTCTGGGAGTTGTGAGTGCAAAGACAGTATCGTAGTATTATTGAACAAATTTTATGGAACGTAAGTTTACTCAAATATACACAGTCACGTAATTCGCTACTGAATTCACGTGAAGCAAAATTACTTTATCCTACTTATGTTTCAAGACCACGAAAACTTTTACGGTTTACAAAGTCAACACTTTTTTATTTGTAGGTGGGATAACAAACAGGGCGCTAGTCGGCAGAACCAGAGTAGGCGAGTTCCGAGTCCACAATACACTCGGGTATTTGTAGCAGAACGGAATAGGTTTTGAGTTGTAAATCCCTCTCAGTTTAGTCTTTGTGTTATGAGAACGGTTGACGTTAAAATTTATTTATTTTTTTACTTTTTATCATAGAGATATGAAATTTCGTACATATACACATTTCACCATAAGTATATAGAATACCTTAAAAGAATTTTCCAGTCTTATTAAAATTTTAAGATTTTTTAAAAATATAAAATTTATAAACAAAATTTTAAAATGCTCCTAACGACTTAATTTTTGAGGTATTTTCTCGATTTTGCATTTTAATCACTTAAAACAGTATTACGAAAAATCTGGGTATCAATTGTTGAATTCCTTGAATAGTTAATTTTTGAGAGATTTTTTTTCTGAATTCTATCCCGATTTTCATTAAAATTTTGCCTTTTAGTAAGTTGTAAATCAAATTTAATTATCGCATTGTAAAATGAATACTTAGTTTCTTTGTAAACAGTATCAGGATTCTTCGATACAAATTTCATGAATTTTGAACAAATATTAAGTCGCATGGAGCATTTAAAAAAATCTAAAAACCTTGAAAAATCTGTTTTGAGAAAAGTTTATTACTACCCTTACCTTTATTACTTACTTCGTAGATGATTCATAAATGATTTTTTACTTGAAAAAACTATTTTGGTACTATTATCCTACAGAAATATATATATTTTTTACAATAACACAATCAACATTACAATAAAAAAGATTTGCCCAAATAAAGGTCCAAAGTCCCCTTAAAAGAAATGACCGTAGCGCTCCAGATTACCAACCTTGTATATTTGTAACACTTTGTCAATCAGCATTAACACTCTGCTGCAGTGTATTTGGAATTAAAATTAACGAAGCAGAAAAATCTTCTTTTTAAAGCGTCATTATATTTTATACGAAATGTACTGCTGACGTCACTATGTATCCAAATATACAAGAGGTTAAATCCTGAAGTTCAGTGAAAATTCCATGCATTGTGAATGGCCAATGGGTACTGCCATTTAAGACGATATTCATGTTTTTCTTTCTCTTATAGATATCGTGTGTTAAATCTTTCTTATGGGAAAAGCCTTAAATATCTTATTAATTCCTTGATAATTTATTAACATTTTAGATTAATGGTTTGGACTAAAATACTAACCGAATAAAATTATCATTTTCCCCTTGTCTGTCTGTTTTGGCGTTGTTTTGAACAGCCAATTGGAATATGAGTATTTTCCTGCCGAAGGCATCTTCTAACACCTCCCCTCGTCTGTTTTTGCCCCCTTCAATTATTCGCTGTCAGTTTGTATGGGTGCGAATGTCTCTACGGGTGCGAATGTACCTGACAAAGAGCCTCCGCATTAGAAAAGAAAAAAGTTTGTACAGTTTGTTTATTTGCAGTTTTGTCCTTGCCTTCTTTTTAACAGAACTCTGTGAGGCTTAACTGTTCTTAATGATGATGATTCCTATTCAGCTTTTGAATAACAAAAGATAGCCTACTTACGATGATATTTACTTTTTGGGATGCACTGAGAATCGACAGAGTACATAAACTTAGTCAATTTTACACAAGACCAGGCATACTATATTTTTATCATTTAACTTTTCATTAAGTTTTAGTATTTGATTAAAATATCATATATTTAATTTCATGTGCATGCACAAAGCCGGGCCAATCCATCGTAGCGCCTGAGGCAAGTTTTAAAAACGGTGCTTTATTGCAGTAAATTGCTCTATTTCATCTCTGAAACTAATTGTTTTAGATATCTTCTTTTCTATAGAAACTATTGCGAGATCTTTCAGTCGCTTTTGAGTTATTGTTTGGAGATAATTCTCAAAATTTCCCTCAGCTCCTGCTACAGTTTCAGGCAGTGTTAGTAAAATTTCTTTATAGCTACAACGACGTTTGTAAAGAGGCATTCAAAATTTATTTCTCATGATCTCAAATTCGGTAGTTTGTAGAAAATAGCCTAAATTTTCGCTTACCTTTGTGTAATTTTACGAATTTTGCTATCCATCAGATTAGACTATTATTGTCCTTTCGTTTTCCGTTAAGAATTTCTTATTTTTACTGTGTCTCATTTTGGCATCTCTTCAAATCGGAGCCTGCCTCACTTATGGCACCTGCCCTGTGTATGCTCATGGTATATAAAGACACTGTGACCTTGAGAAACATCTTTTCTATTGTGCTATCTGAATTTCTACTGATAGGGATGAGATGAATGTTTTGGGTCTAAATTTTGACTTAAGTAATCACATGTCTTATATAGATAGTATAAATATTCTAGTTGTGATTAATAATTTATAAATAAATAGATAAAGGATAATACATTTTTTTATTTTGAAGTAATATTTTGTTTGGATTTTGACTGTAGGTACTTTTCACTCTCGTTACTGATAGGCAAGAGACTTTTGTTAATTTTGTAGTTTTGATTTTGTTTATTTTGTTAAAGTTCAGTCTTGGGAGTTTAATTTTATCTTAGTTAATTTTATTGTGGCTAATGGTGTTTGTCCATTAATAATACTGTATTGGAAATAAAAAAAAAATCAAGTCATATCATTAATAGTACCCAGTTTTCGTTTATTTCGATTTCGGATCCATGCGATTAGTTACCAGAATTTTAAGCGGGATGATGGTCGAATGTCTTGTTTCCTGTCATTCCATCCAGAGCCTGTGATTTTGAGTTCCATCGTGGGAATGTTTGTTTGTAGCCGTTTGGAATTGGCTTCAAACCGTACGTCCCAGTTTTAATTAACCATAGTGTAGCAAAAGTTGACCGTAGCGGTCTAAACCAAGTAACCAGCATTTTAACCTTTCTCGGCAGAGGGAGCAGCTACCCTCTATTCCTAGAATACCATAACTGCTGAAAAAGACGAATATGCTCATGCTGTGTATGCATTATTGCAGGGTTACTGCTATGCCCTCGTTACGAACCCCAGATTTCTCTGACACACTATCTACCAATAAGTAATTGGAAACCTGTGATAGAAAAGAAACACAAAATTTATTCATATTCAATAGTTGGTAGAGCCTCCGCGAAAGGCAATTACAGCCTCAACCCTCCGAGGCATGCTTTCCACAAGTCCTTGTATGACGGCTAGTATTGTCTTCCACTCGGCTTGGAGAAGACATATAAGTTCCTTCACCGATTTTGGACGGTTGTTGTATCCCTTAATTTGGTGATCCAACACGTCCCAGAGGTTCTCGTTAGAGTTCAGGTCTGGGCTCTTGGCAGGCCAGTCCATTCGGTTAACCCCATTGTCACCATACCAATCTATGGTGGACCTCACAACATGACAGCTGGCGTTGTCGTCCTAGAAGTAATATGGATCCAACCCGTAAAACTGCCACAACGTAGGAAGCACTCTGTCATCCAAAATAGTGCAGTAGGCGTCGGCATTGAGCTTATGACCCTTGGTCCCATGAATTGGGACCAAGGGTCCCAGTCCATACGGATGTGCTTCCAGATGTGCTCCCTTACGGATCGTATTCATCAAAACAACACTCCCGGATGCGTGTTGAAACTCCTGGAGTATGTGGGCCATCGGTTGGGTGCGGTTCTTCCAAATTTCTCTGGACAGCATCCGTTGATCTCTATCTCCCAGTTTCTTGGGTCTGTTGACTCGGGGCACATTCCGACAATCACCACTCACCTTCCACTTCTGAATCCCATAGGTCACTGTCGATTTTGGGTAATTTAGCTCGCTAGATATTTCCCTTAAGGATCAGCCATTTCTGTGATACCCGACGATTACACATTTCTCGAAATCAGATAACTCTGCACTTAGTGGCATCTTGCATGCGACTAATGCCAATGTTATTTCCTACACGATATTTAACGTCGGAGGGTGTGACATATATCAGGACCGCAGATATCGTCATTTGCATGGTTGTCCAAATACTTATTGATATATAGTGTATACGATTCCTACCAATTTGAAATTCAGAGCGCCTTGCACAAAACTAGCCCCGGACGTGGTATTTCTATCAACATTTAATGTGAGAACTTTTTTACAATAAATAAAATCCCTTTACAGTTATTTTTTTTCTAGAAATCCCATATTTGTGATTTTTTGGTTACTAACTATATCTAAAGGAGACGTATCTGTTGCCTACGCAGATTTTCAGACACCATGTAAACCGTGAAAAAATTTCCTCTTAAATATTTTTCTAATCACGGATGCATTTTGCAAATGCATATTTTTTAATTCCCTTTTTTGCATTCGAGAATAGACTTTTAAATACAATGCACGTGTTTTTCAAAGATCTTTTCATTGAAATTCATTATTTTTTAAAAACAATTTACTGTTTTAGTGATGGAAATCAATAATTCAATGCCCTGTAAAAAATTAAATATTGAAAATTTTGAAATTTTATAAATTGCATGCTCTCTTTATTTAAATGTCTACTTTTACATGCAAGCCCCTCTCCCCCTAAAAGAAGCCTACATTTCTAATCTGTGATTAGATAATTATAGATAGGAAAATTTCTCACGGGTATCCTCATGATGGGGATTAAAAATCTGCTAGTTCAACTGCTGATTGACTTAAGTTTTATTTTTCGGCCGTACCACGATACCATATAACGTTAAGTGAAAAGTATCAATTTTCCCTTCTCAACAATAGCCCTTTTAAATAGGAAAAACACTTTCCCATAGAAGAAAATTATTTAGCAACTTAATGAGACTATTACAATGGGAAATTTTACAAACTTACTCCTTCCTAATTTATGTTGACTCAAACATTCTCTCAGATTAGTTTATGATCTGTGAAAGTAAAATTTTCATTTGTATTTTGAGAGTTTAAAAATCAAAGAAACCTTGTATATTATATGCATGTTTCTGGCATTTCCTTGACATTTTTATCATATATAATTTTAATATTCATTTTTATACTAGGCACAGTAAAAAGCGATGTATGTTGTTCAGGTGTTTAGTGCCTCTTTATCTGTGTGCCTGCAAGTATGATAGTTGTGTGAAGGACTGAACTTCACAAAATCTAGCAAGCAAGAAAAGTCGAAGGATTTTTCAATTAAGTGCACATTCATATAGTGAAACTGTAAAATCCGGTTTCCTAACACTCCTTCGTAAAACAAAATTCTGATATGTCAGTTTGCAAATGAAAGAAATCCCTCTCTGAAAGGTTTAGTTGCTTCGTTGCCAAGATGGCTGTTTCCATAAACGTAAATGAAGTGCATACACGAAGCGTCCAAAATTGTTGATGTGAGATGCCTAAGTCCAAAGATCCTTTTTTGCGATTGCATAAAAAATGATTATGACAGTTTTAAAGAATATAAAGATTAAAATTTGTTTGTCCTTTTCTCGTAAAGAAAATCTAGTATTATTTTTTAGGATTTACTTTAAAATGAATTGTGCATTAAGTAAATGTTTTATTGAAATGCTTTGGGCTTAGAGGACTGATTTCCACCCTGAAAATAAAATTCAATTTGAATTGAGACTTTTGAAGTGAATTAAAATAGGTTTGTGAGGAAAAGAGTGGTCACTGGTCAACTTGGGAATAGAGAAATTTGATGATAATGGTACTGATCTGTTGTCGTACTCTTCATCTGAATTTTTTACATTATTAAATATTACGAATTATATTATTTATGATAGAATCTACTCATAAATAATGAGAATCGAGTAATTTGGGTGTATTTTCTGAAATTCGATATCTGTTTACTTATAACTGACGGTTAACGTAAAGCCTATAATTGATCAAAAGGTTTTCCAGAATATTTCCTGATAGATTAGTTTTATGCGCATTTGCCTTAAAAACAATACTATTAATTAAATATCCGATTTTTGGAATCAGTATTTTAGGATCTTTTTTACATTGTATAAGGAGAAACATTTGAAAGTTGCTTATAAACTTTAAAACATGTACTTTCTTTTTATATATTGTTAATGTTATTCTCATGATTTTATGATGCCAAAAACCTTCTACGATAAGTTTTCAGGAGACTTTTAAGTCTCAAAGGAAAGGAGAAATAACCAATAACCAAATAACCAATCTAAGATAACACTGTGTACAGTTTTATTATTCTAATCCAGTGCGTTTATTTATTTTGAGTTGAAGCTCTTGACTTCTCCGTCCTAAGATGATGGTAGTAGTGAAATAATATCTCGAAACACCGTCTTCAGGCAAAAAACAGTATCTTTCAGCTTCGTACATTCAGTTCATTCTGACTTCACGAACCCACCAAATGATGTCCTTTCCCTATTAAAACCAACTCGTTAATTATAGGTTCCAAACAGACCCATTTTTTCATGTTCAGCTAGGGAGAGTCCTAGTGCTAAAATCTTAAAATAGCTAACAAGAGAAAAGTAAAATTCGTCCTCTTGATTAAGTTAAATAGAAAATCTTTACAAAAAAGTTAAATACGAGAACGAGGAACTTAAATTCCATATAGTCATTACTTTTTAAGGAGTTACTCGCTATAAAGATTCGATCTAATAGGATCTATAGCTACTTCCATGCTCTTTAAGCTAAACAAGTTACTGTAATAGAAGACATGAAGTGAAATTTGGATTTTCACACAATTGGTTGGTTGGAATTTATTTGAATGTAAATCTTGGGCGAATGACATTCATTACTGCTCGTTATGTAACTATGAACCTTCTACTGGGTCAAGGCTTTCGGATCAAATGTAGGAGATTATATAAAAATTTCTTAACATTTTACTTTGACCATGTGATCGTGTCCTCGGTCAGTTATCTATTTTTGTAGACATATTTCTTTGACACGAGATTAACAAATTAATCACCAAGAAATTAACGATCGTCGTATTTCCTAAATATCCATTAACCTAATCAATAACGATTGATGTCCGACACAAATCAAGAATGTTTATCTTGTCTTGGATCTCTTTCACTGTTTGTCTCTGCCGCGGATTTTCAAAATATCGTCGAACTTCTTACTCGGTGGGGGATTAAAAGCTGCAAGTAAAAAAACGAAGAAAAAAAGGCGTCTTCCGCGTTTGATTTGACTGTAGTGTAATCTGAAAAGACAGTTATTCAAAGAGAATTTATTCATCTGTCCTCTCCAAGGAAACTTCCGGAATATTAATGCTTTTGATTTAAGTGCATGTTTTTAAGTGAAGACAGGAATTTTTATAATTGGCTCTAGACAAGTACTTGATAACATCTTTCAACAGAATTTAAGAACGAAGTAAAAACTGTAATTAATCACTGAAATTAAGCTCATAGCACTCGTTCTTACAAATGAAGAAACAAGCAAGATCCCATTGATTAGATTAATTTAACTGCTAAACATGGAAGGGTGCGCAATACGGCAGGTTAAGCTAAAAGTAAATTTCAAGGTGTTTCACATAAACAGAGCCATTTTAAAGCCCCTCTCCCGTCCATTGTTAATGAAGACTAATAATTATTTTACAAGGTTAGGGTTTTATTTAAATGCGATTTAACTAATCACATAATAATACTTATGTAATAAAATACGGACATCAATAATTTCTTGTAGATATTTTTATTTTTATTTTTTTTAAATTTCATTCTATTTCAGGATCCTTTAAATGTTTCGTTTGATCTTGTTTGGTGTTAATATTTGTTTAAAAGACGATGTTGCATTTTATATATTTTCCCATACCAGATCCTAAATATTCATTAAATACTTAAAATAGTTTTATTTGAATCTTGATTAATATCTATTGGTCTCTTGCGTTGCATAAGAGTGTAGAAATTATATTTTATATCTTAACTTGAACGAATGCCGAAAAGCTTGATATTTTTTCTTATCAATATACAAACACACCCTTATCCTCGAAGTTTAATAGGATTATAAATGTATCCTTAAAATGTTAAAAGAAAATTAAAAAATCAAGCCATAGGCATTTCTTCAATTTCTTACCTCTTTACATTGCACAAATGTATTTAAATTAAGAGAAAATACAATAGCCAAATAGATCTAAGAAGAATCGAGTTCAAATTTCATTCGTAAAGTCCTTTCAATTCTTTTTACATGTTTATCTATTCTTTAATTTTAATCTGTTACTGACTAACCAATAAGCTTAAGAAATCTATATATATAAAACAGTTCCGTAACTGACTGACTGACTGACTGACTGACAGGCAACGCACAGACCTAACCGCTGAACCTAAAGGGCTGAAATTTTGCATGGCGATTCTTCTTATAGTGTAGGGGTGCACTAAGAGAGATTTTTGAAAAATTCTTCTTAGATTTTTAAGCTGTTTTTTTAAACATTCTTTAAAGTTTGCATTGAAAATAATAATTGGAGGGTTATGAAATTTATGTAACGAGAAAGATTCTAAAAAATCCTTTTCGAATCTTTACGTCCATTTTCTGATTTTTGGCGAATTTTTAAAGATAAATATTTAGAATTTAATTTATTAAATTTTGATCACGTGGTTTCTTTTCTTTTCATAATACTTTAAATTAATTTGTCGTCACGTGCATAACAACGAAATAAATTGACAAATTTTTTTTTCTTTCTAATGCGGCAGATGATTGGACATTATCCAAAAAAATATTAAAATACTGTAAAAGAAATGTTCCTCAAACTGTACTATATTAACTGCACTATATTCTTTAGTATGTTCTATTAGATTTAATTTGAATATTTTCTTCTACATTATTTTGTCTATAAAAATATCCGTTACGATTTCTTTATAAATATATTTTTTTTTGTTTATTTTTGGCATTCATTGCATACATTGGCCGTTGTATTTAATTTAAATGTACTTCGTACGAAGTACGGGTTTTCAGCTAGTGATGAAATATATTTCATTCATTTTTGATAAACCCAGTCTATTATTACATTTCTGATTCTAGGTATGCTTTCAGGTAACAACTACCTCATTTAGCGACAAGGGTGATTTGGGATGCTTTATTCAGAAATTTTCACTTATTATGAATCCGTTCATATTCTAAACAATCCATATCTAACATTCATTACGCTTTAAACATTTGGATCTTATATTCTGATATTAATCCTTATTTACATGTTTTAAGCTGGCGAGGTATTTATACCCGTATCCTAGGCTGTCCGTATCGCATAGAAAAGGTACGATTTACGTATTTTAGGTGGGTATCCGTAAGTTTCGGGATGTTTCCCCAACGCAGAGCTGGATGTCCTCTTGTACAAATGATTCTATAGTTAAAATATCAGAGGGCTTTCAGAGAGTCATTGAAAAATTTCATCAGGTCAATAAATATATTAGTGATAATGTTTATTGATTTTAATAGTATGTACTAACAAAAGTTTACATTTATTTGATCTAAAATGTTCCTAAAAATATCGTAGTAAGTTCTTATAGCAAATATTATTACGATACCAATGTTAGAGTTAGTTAGACCCAGATTTTTAAAGACAATGAAAAACTTTGCGTTAGAATGTTTATAATTTTGTTGGCATAACGATTTTTTAAAACAAGTAAATGTTTTTCCTTCATGGTTTTCCCACACTGTGAATATTATTGACTCTCTCATTCACTAAAACTGTGTTTTAGAGTAGCTGAGAGAGACTCGCATTGCCTGTTATGTGACATTTCTAGGAAACTGTTTCCTTCCCTATGCGATGATCCATGGACACTGTAGTGACTTGACGGTCCCTACGGGTAAATTCCAAGGGACACCCGTCTTTGTCATCTAAGGTGTTTTATCAGTGCCGAAAGGTGACCTTCCGTTTAGTTACACAAAGCCGTGTCGTAGTGACTCTTCGATACACTTCAAGAAAGGAACCTCTTTTGAAACGATTCCCTAGTTGACAATGGAGTCCAGATGAAAGGCTAGTGTCGGCTGGTCAGACGCTTGAAGGAACAAAGCGGCGAGCGGTAACTTGTAAGGAACCACCCAAAGAGGGGCGAGGATATATATTCGCCACCTTGATGTAAATGGGGGCAGATGACCCTTTTTTTTACAGGTGTGAACAACCTCCATCGTCGGACGTGTGCCAGAGAAGGAGAGCCTGCAATGTTCCATCATGGTATCCTGAACCCCGCGAAAATAGCCTCAGATAGTGCTTATTTTTTTTTGTAATTATTGTATAAAGCCTATATTTAATCGGGATGCAAATAAAGCATTTTTGTAAATATTAAAGGCTGTCAGTCTTAGTTTTAGGCGAAGTCCTTACAGACTGTTATTAAATGGTGTCAGAAGTTACGATAGGATATCAGTGATGAACGAAAGGATTACAGGTAGGCCGATTCTTTTTATCAGATTCTGGCTTTGATTTAAAAACTAAATAATGGTTTTGTATAAATGCAATAAGTAAAAATTATTTTATTGTTTTTTTAAATGGTATATTTATAAGTAGCCATTTAGAGTTCGCATTAAGAACTAATATTTTAGAAATTTTGATGAATTAAATCAATTTCTGTGTTTTTTTAAATGGTATATGTACAAGTTAGCCATTTAGAGTTCGTATTAAGAACTGATATTTTATTTTAGAATTAAATCAATTTCTGTGTTTTTTTAAATGGTATATGTACAAGTTAACCATTTAGTGTTCGTATTAAGAACTGATATTTTAGAAATTTTGATGAATTAAATCAATTTCTGTGTTTTTTTTAAATGGTATATGTACAAGTTAACCATTTAGAGTTCGTATTAAGAACTGATATTTTAGAAATTTTGATGAATTAAATCAATTTCTGTGTTTTTTTAAATGGTATATGTATAAGTAGCCATTTAGAGTTCGTATTAAGAACTGATATTTTAGAAATTTTGATGAATTAAATCAATTTCTGTGTTTTTTTAAATGGTATATGTATAAGTAGCCATTTAGAGTTCGTAGTAAGAACTGATATTTTATATTAGAAATTTGGATGATTTAAATCAATTTCTGTGTTTTAATGGTGTATGAGTTAACCATTTGAAGTTCTAAGTAGGAACTATTGTTTTGAGGAATTGTGATAAGTAAAACCAATTTCTGTGTGTTTTTATGGTATATGAATGAGTAACCAGTTAGTGTTCAAGTAAAGAACCAATTTTTGTTTGTTAGGAATTGCAATAAGTTTAGCCAATTTCTGTGTTTTGTTAATTGCAAATACTGTATGTTTTTCTCTATTTTTAAAGAAAGTGAATTTTTTTTTGCAGTGTTTATTTAGTATTTTTTTTCTTTTAATAGTAACAGATATATTTAAGTTTCTTATGCTTTGATATTAACAGTGATAATTTAGTATTTGTGTATTACTGTGTGAGAAATCTATATAGAGCATTGATTAATTTGAGAATTCTGTTTATGTGTATTCTGTGTAAGAGTTCGGTATTTTGATTTGATAGGTATTGAGTAAATTGTGAATGTTTATATTGTGCGGTGCTAGTTTGGTGTTCATAAGGGCTAAAATTATAGTTCGGTATAAAATTGATCAGTTTTGAACTTGTTAGTTCCGGTTAGGACACATACCGTCGGAAGGTATAGCTAGTTGCCGAGGAAAAATTTTATTGGTTACCCTAAATTAGAAACCCTAAATTTAGAAAAATGTCCTTTTTAAATAAGGGTAAGAAAGGGGATCTTTTAGAGCTTTTAGAAGAGTTAGGAGGACTAGCTGACGATACGCTTAAGATTTTCGAAATTAAGAAGATCATTACAGAAAACGAAAATTACGTCGAAGAAGACGCTAGACTCGCACTAGAGCGTATTATTGAAGATAGGAAAGAAAGAGAAGACAAAATTCGTCAAGACCAACTTACTCTCGAAATGAGGAGACTAGAATTAGGAATTAATGGAGACAATAGAGCCCGAAATGGGAGGGACAGAGATGCAGACGCAACTCAGAACATTCAGCTCCTTAAAACCATACAGAAATTTGACGAGAAACGGGACGAAATGGGCCTGTATCTAATTAATTTTGAGAGAAGAGCAGAGATGGCGGGAGTCCCTAAACAAGATTGGGTGCCATATTTGTTAGGGGTACTAACCCCAGAAATTTCCAACATGATGGCCAGAGAATCGCCAGAACAGGCAAAAGATTATGACTACGTAAAAGAGATGATTCTCCAGAGATTTAGGATGAATACAGAAAAATTAAAACAACTGTTTTATCGCCATCCTAAACTCGCAGATAAGTCATGGAGGAATTATGCCCATGAGCTTAGTGGCTATTATGATGAATGGATAGCAGATTTAGAAATCACTACATTTAAGAAACTGAGAGACCTACACATAACGGAACAGATGAAGAGACGGGTACCTGCCGATATAAAAGATCATTTTTTGGAGCAGTGGATGCAGATTAATACTCCTTTAGAATTAGCGGAAAAAATAGATAAGTATGAAAGCTTGCAAGACAGTTTCCGAACAAGAGAATTCCCAAAGGATCAGAAGTCCACAGATAAAATTAATAAGCCATTTAAAAATAATCATAAATTTAAGGAAGAGAAGAAAGAAAAAAAAGATGTGGAAAAAGAAGCTTCTAGTGGACAAAACAAGGAAAGAATTTTTGAGAAAAGAAAACAGCTCCGTTGCTACGAGTGTGGTTCTTATGACCATCTGCGACCACAGTGTCCTAAACTTAAAGAGACGGAAATTATCGCGGCAACAGAAACTAGTGGTGGAGACTCGAGTGGCGTGATGACTCCATATATCAGTCAGGGAGTCGTTAATGGAAAATCTACGTCTATTCTGAGAGACACAGGAGCGAGCATTGATCTGATTTCTAAAAATTTGGTACAACCCCATATGTACACAGGAGAGCACGTTTATGTCAGTGCACCTGTGTTAGATTCATCCGTTTGCTTACCTATAGCAGAGGTCGATTTAAAATGTGAATGGGGCCACACCAGAACTAGAGCAGCTGTCAGCAATACGGAATTCGAGCAGAAACACTATTTGTTAGGAAATAAAACGGCAGCCTTGCTTGAGAAGATCAACAGGAATGTTGAAGTTCCAGTGAAAAATACTGTGCAAACTCGGGCCGAAAAACTAAAATTTGATAGAGAAAAACTAGTCACGGGAGATGAAATAACGAAAATAGAGCAAGTGATCCCCGGATCAGAAGCGGTAGAAGAAATCACTTCGGAAGAGAGCGCGACTAACTTGCCTCTCCAGGAGAAACAAATAATTACTCCCGACTTATTAAAGACTTCACCCGAAGAATTTAGAGTTGCACAAAGTGAGGACGAAGAATTAAAAGAAATTTTTGATAGGGCGAAAAAGAAGACGCCCGAAGAAAATAAGTACGTGGTGGTAAACGAGATGTTATTTTACCAGAAAAAAAATAACGATGGAACCACTAGAAAACTGCTTATTGTGCCTCGAAAGTATCGAGAGAAATTAAAAAGACTCTGCCACGAACATACTAATGTTCATTTAGGCGTTGCTAAGATGAAAGAATCATTAACTCAGTATTTTTACTGGCCATATTGTCACTTAGATATAAATGATTACGTGTCGGCTTGTGACGAATGTCAAAATGGGAAATGCCCTAATGTTAAGAATTATAAGAAACGTCTTAACACTGTTAATTCCCGCCGAACACCAGGCTAAGCCGAAGTTTAGTAGTAAAAGTTTAAATGTATGTTATAAGTATGTTGATTAATTGTAGTTTCAGTGTAAAAATGTGACCAGAAATTAATGTGTATTCGTTTGAGTAATGTTTTTTTTTATGAATTGTAACATGTAATTGTTTGTAAATTTGAACGACTCGACCATAGAAGTTGAGTTTGCTTTAAAGGAAAATTCAGGTGAAATTCCTTTGACGTTATCATAATATAACGGTTTTGTAGTGGCAAACGCCATATGACGGTTTTATGTATGCCGTGTTAGAATGCCTCAGAAAGGTATGGGCTAACTTTTAAATGCAGATGTGTATGTTTTTGTGTATACCTAAGAAGGTAGTAATTGGAGTCAAAATGCACTCCGTACGGTGTTTGAATACCGCAATTGAATGATTTATTGTGGAATCGATAAGTTTTGTCTGAAGAGTTGTTACGACAACAGATAAATGTAAGTGTTGTCAAAGAATCCAAGTGATTACAGGAATGTGAAGTTTGTGAGTTTTTTGATAAGGAATGAGCCAATGAGCTATTTTGTTATAATTTTATGTCAGTCAGTACTGAAAAATTAGACCCTAAATCGATTGTGAATCCTATAGTAGGATAAAATGAATATTTAAATTTAGGTCACTGATGACTGTCCACTTAAATGGAAAAGATTGGATCACAGGTAATCGTGAACGAATTAAGTTCCCTGATCCAGAATTTACGGAAAGCCGAGTATTAAATTGTTTTTATGACGATAAGTGTTAAATGTATTAAAAGATAAGTAAGAAATTTAAAATTTTCATGTGTATTAGTAACCGTGATGATATGTTCTGTATGAAGTTTAAGTATCCATTTTGGATTTGTGTTTAATTTTATTTGTGTAAAGTTGTTTCATTGTAACTGTGTTTAATATCAATTTGAGTATTTATTTGTGTCATGTGATCACAATTAAGGTAAATTATGGGATCCCAGTTGAGTGATTTACTAGTTATAATGTTTTTTTGTGTAGTGTCATGTGTATGTACTAGTGTTCTATGAATTTAAAGTTTTTTGATATGACATGTATTAGTATACGATTTTATTTAAAATTTTTGCCATGACTTGTTATATTATTGTGTAATTTTATAATTTCTTTGCTACGGCATGTTCTCTTATTAGAGATTTTAAAGTGCGTAAATTTTAAGTATAAATTCCTTTTGTTGTGCTTTTAAAAATAATACTTTGAAGTACAGTTAAAAATTTTCTTTCATGAAGGTAAAGCCAGAGTTTGATCAAAATTAACGGTCTACTCGTAATGTCAATTGGGTGTGCATTTGCCTTCGGGAAAAGTTTTTATAATTGAAATTGTCCTGAGAAGGACCATGTTTTTGTTCTGTTTTTTTGCAGGTGAAACTCTCTGCAGAAAAACATCTGGGGAGGGGAGGAATTTAGACTGTAGTGACTTGACGGTCCCTACGGGTAAATTCCAAGGGACACCCGTCTTTGTCATCTAAGGTGTTTTATCAGTGCCGAAAGGTGACCTTCCGTTTAGTTACACAAAGCCGTGTCGTAGTGACTCTTCGATACACTTCAAGAAAGGAACCTCTTTTGAAACGATTCCCTAGTTGACAATGGAGTCCAGATGAAAGGCTAGTGTCGGCTGGTCAGACGCTTGAAGGAACAAAGCGGCGAGCGGTAACTTGTAAGGAACCACCCAAAGAGGGGCGAGGATATATATTCGCCACCTTGATGTAAATGGGGGCAGATGACCCTTTTTTTTACAGGTGTGAACAACCTCCATCGTCGGACGTGTGCCAGAGAAGGAGAGCCTGCAATGTTCCATCATGGTATCCTGAACCCCGCGAAAATAGCCTCAGATAGTGCTTATTTTTTTTTGTAATTATTGTATAAAGCCTATATTTAATCGGGATGCAAATAAAGCATTTTTGTAAATATTAAAGGCTGTCAGTCTTAGTTTTAGGCGAAGTCCTTACAACACTGATACGATGGATTTCCGGCCAAATAAGATAAATTAATGTATTAATGCTGTTTCAAAGAGTGTAAGTACGCCTAATGGTAAATTAAGCTTCTAGGCGCCAGAGAAAAAAACTCTGTTCTTTGGACGAAGTTTTCTGAGCTCGAGAATATCCAAAATCTCTGATTACGAGTCTTGTTTACGAAACATGAGTACAAACTCAAATTATATTGGATTTTAATGATATTTCATTAACGGTAAAGTTTGCAGTGAAAATAACCTCAAAACCCATTCTTGCTTAAAATGCTATGAAGGACTGAAGAATAGTTAAATTTGAGTTTTTTATGATTTCCTAAATCAACAGGAATGTGCAGACAGAAGATGGGGAGGTGGAGGCTTGGAGTTCTTAAATTGATTATATGAACTGATCAAAGTAAACCCATTCTAATGTTTTATTTCACTCCAAGATTGTAGGTACGTTAATTTTTTCCTGTTTGGATTTTACAGAGAAAGGAATAAGTGAAACATTCCAAAAATATTTTAGGCTATCAGATTAGACTATCCAACTCATGATCTCTATGAAGTTGTGTTGTTGTAGTTGTTCCTGATGCCCCTTCACCGATAGTATCTATCAATTCAAGTCTAATTAAGGCAGAGTAAAGTTGTATGTCCCCGGATTTATTATTGCTAACACAAATACTGAAGTTAGATTGTTGTAAAGTGATGTTAACCTTCTTATATCTAGATTAAAGGAACGCCACCGAAAGCAGCAATAAAAATTGATATGGTTAATTTGAATTACTACATTGCAACATATTTAATTTCATATTTAGTATCCTTTCCGCCGGGTCGCGGGTTTGATTCCCGCATAAGACTTGGTTGTATTCTGGGAAACCGGTCAGTCTTCCGCCTGCAAAAGGAGCCCCCCGTCTAGAAAGGGGAGCTGCAACCCATCGTCCATCGCCGGTGTCATCGTTTGTTAATAAAATTCTTCTGCGATTGTGTGATTTGTGTGTTTCTGTTTCCTTGTATTCATAGGTACACCGGACTGTGGTGTAATGTCGTCAGCTCCCAGGGACATTAGCCCCCCCCCCCCCCCCAAAAAAAAAAAAAAAAGGTATCCCTTCCGCATAGAAAATAGCTCTGGTAGTACTATTGAATACAACAGTAGTAGAATAAAACTGAGTTCCATTGCTGAAGACTAAAATTCTTGTTAACTTCATGTATACGGTTATAACTTCATGTATAACTGTTCTGCGTGCTCTTTATACGGCATTTCGCTATAACGGCCTTTTTTAATTATGGCACTTTTTCGATTTACGGCCCACAATGCGTCGTTATACGGCCACAACAGCTGAAAGTGTTGATGGCAGCATATTATAGCTTAGTGATTCTTCATGTTAATGTTCGTCATCACATTAAAACAGTTTTTAAACATTTTATTTTATGTTTTTTATTATATGTATACATATGTGCATTTGGTTTCTTTTGATTTTTTGTTTATATGTTTATTTTTTGAATTTCTGCTTATTATTACATTGTTTTGTACTTTTATTTTTATGTAAGTATTTTTATAGGAAATAAAAAGAATAAAATGCTTTATGAACTAAAAACTATATTATTTAGGAAAAATTGGAACAGATCCAATTAAATTTGTATGGGTTTGTATTAAAATAATTGATTCGTTATACGGCTTTTCGCTTTACGGCCAACTTTTCCGGAACGTATCTAGGCCGTAAAGCGATATATATATATATATATATATATATATATATATATATATATATATATATATATATATATATATATATATATATATATATATAATTTTCTGGTGTTTAAGTTGTCCGAAAATACAGAACGGTCTTATATGAAACCTTTCATAAATCTATATAATGTAAAGCGATGCAGTAAATACCATTCATTTGCCGGGAAAAACCTTTTTAACCTCCTTTACCCCCATACAAACATGCAAAGCATACATAATGGCAAATAAAATTAAAAATAAGTATTTCATATAATTAAAAGCAGGAATAAGATAAATACATAGCTTATATACAGTGGACGTTTTTTTATATTTATTTGCCAATGTGGAGGCACTTGTCGTGAGGATATTCGGCTATAATTCACCGCAGTTTTGCTGGCCATTTTATTATGGGGGCACCATAGAGGCTGACCATTATTACCCCCTATGAAGGGACGACAGAAACGGAGGCATTTTAGTGGCGCTTCGCTGGGATTCGATCCGAGCACCCTCAGCACCGAAAGCCAGCACGCGATACCACAATGGAAGTTGTTGGTGTTTCCAATCCCCTTGTCCAAACCAAGGTCCACACCAAGGCCTACACCAAGTCCAAAGAACCTAGAGTAGTAAGCAGCTTCACTTTAAGGCGAGGTATCACTAGGGCTGAAGTTGGGACTTAACCTCGAAGAACATCGGTCCCGTAATTTTGAACCGTGTCAAGTGACGAGACCGGAACACCTGACCCCGCACCTCCAGAGGTAAATTTGAGAACTTGGAAGACATTGTAGCCACGACCTGTTTTACGTGCCCCGGCCACCATTAGTGAACACGGCGATGGATTTGCAGCGACGAGCATCGAACCAGGGACGTTCAGATCACTGGCCCACTGCTCTTGCCAACCAGGCCACTGCGCCCTTACAGTGGAAGTAAGGTATGTATACATTGTAGTTTCATCAAACAAAATCTGGAAGACAATGAGTACGGTGGAAGACAGCTGAGGGATGTTGATATGACAGTGGTATACCACTGTGAAAGCGGAAACGTTGGAAGTTTGGAAGTCACGAGGTATGGATGTAGAGCGTCCTCTTTTACCATCTCGTCTGAGTGCATCGGGGTAGAAGGGTATGTCACAACTTCTTTGCTACAAGAGCGAGCCTTGAACGACGCTCCCTTTCTACCTTTTCCATATGTAACGAGTGGTGTGAGTAGACAAATTTCTCAGGATAACGACCTTATTGTAAAAACGAGGACTTTTTTCGTAAAAACGAAAATCTTATGGTTATTTTCAATTAAAGAAAATACTAATGTGAGTCTTTCGTAAAAGAGATATGGCGTTGAACAAGGTACTATGTGAAGAATTCTTGCATTTACGCGCTTTCAAAATCTAACAAGAATGAGAAAATTCGAAGAATATTTGAAAATTTAAAGTAGTCATGAATAGAGATTTTTCCATAGTAAAGAACTGTTGAAGTTTTTTTTATGAAGAAAAAAAATTATACGTTAAAATTACAATTAAAAAAGACGGAATTTCTTAAAAAAACATTTTAAATTGTAATAACTTTGGTTTAACCAACATTATTATTTCTAAGGTTTGTTTCTTAAAGGGGTGATTATATGAATAAAAATCCCTTTGTGTTCTACAGTTTATCTGCTTCATTGCGTTGACGTCACATATTCTGATTTGCTGTAGTTTTCGAATATTAGAGCAAAGGAATGCTTGTCAACGCAAATGTTAAATATCTGTGGAGAATTTTTTTTCTAAACTGGATACTGCAGTTTTCAGTAGCTGTATGAAAACAATAAATTATTCTCTTCTATTACAGAAAATTCTAATATGCAAATAGAGAATTTCGATACATTCAGAAAGCTTTACTGTATTCTCATTAATAAAAGAAATGTAAGAGAAGTTCTGTTAACTTTTTATCTATTGATTTCATTATTGAGAGCTTTGAATTTTCAAATGAAAAAGGATTGTTGCATGAAGTTACATAAACTGTAAAAGGATCTGTCACCCGCCAACAACAAATGACGCCTTGCCTATGAGGTCACGGATTATAGGAGATTTCCCTTTTACTCAAAGATATTTTTCCTTCTTACAAATCTCTTTCGAGAACTTAGCAGCCCTGAATGACACCGAATTATTAAAGAAGCTCCCAAAGTGACAACACAGCTAAGAATAGAGATAAAAAAGCTCTATAATGCATGAAATGTAGATAAAAGAGAGAGTTAGATGAATTATATTGCTCGTATGGGTAAAATTCTTTCCTATCACTAACGATGAATTGATAATGGGGATCCAAGGAAATATTTTAAAACTCATTCACATACAGAAGGTCGTTCACACTTTATGGAAACGATTTTGTAATTTATTTTTGACGTTTGCATTTTGAGATAACAATTTGGCAGTTTCAGAATAATCGTCTGCTACTGTTTTATTTTGACTGGAATGTAAAATAAAAGATTTATTTTGAAAATGGCTCCTAAAATTGATAAATGGCTCGAAGGTTACGTAACTGCGCTTTCCGACGAGAAATATTTGTATCAACAAATTATAAAGCGTTGTAAAAATCGCGGTTATGGCATTTTAAAAAAAAGGGTATTTATAATATACACTGCTGGCCACTGTAAATGCAACACCCTGAAAGAAACATGCAAATAACATGAAATTTACAACATGCATTAGCGGAGGTGAGATATGCAAATGATTAGAATTTCAGCGCAGACGCACGTCACGCGCGCCTGTGGCGCCACTTCAAAGCGCTATTTAAGGCTTGGAGATTTCGACGATTTCAAGTTCGGCAATTGTGTTTTTCTTGTGGTTTTTTCAAAAAACCGATCAATTATGCCTCGTCGAAAACAGCGATCATCTTTTGATCAAGTATCCGAGTTCGACAGAGGAAGGATAGTGGCCTACCGAGATTGTGGATTATCTTTCAGGGAAATCGGTAGTCGTGTTGGACGAAACCAAACAACTGTAATGCGGATATGTGATCGTTGGATGCAGGAGGGTACGACGGACCGGCGAGTTCGATCGCATCCACCTCAACTCACCACTTCACGTGATGACAGGCAAATTGTGCGCATGGCAGTGACGGATCGCTCAGTCACATCACGAACCATAGCACAGCACATGCAGTCTGTAACGCATCATCCAGTGTCTGCGCGTACCATTCGACGCCGTTTACAGCAGAGTGGTCTGTCCGCAAGACGTCCATTGCTTTGTCTACCCTTGACTCAGAACCACAGACGTCTCCGCCGCCAATGGTGCGATGACAGAAGGATGTGGACGGCAGAATGGAATGAAATTGTCTTTACTGACGAGTCACGCTTCTGTCTGCAACACCACGATGGTCGCATTCGAGTCTGGAGACACCATGAAGAGAGGGTGCTGAACAGCTGCGTTATGCACCGCCACACTGGTCCTGCACCGGGTATTATGGTATGGGGCGGTATTGGATATCACTCTCGCACACCTCTAGTACGCATTGCCGGTACTTTAAACAGCCAGCGCTACATCTCCGAGGTGTTGGAGCCAGTTGTCCTTCCTTACCTTCAGGGCTTGCCCACAGCCATATTTCAACAGGATAATGCGCGACCACACGTGGCACGCATTGTCCAACGGTTCTTCATCAATCGCCAGATTGAATTGCTTCCCTGGCCGCCTCGCTCTCCGGATATTTCGCCGATAGAAAACATGTGATCCATGGTTGCTCTACAATTGACCCAGATTCCATCCCCAGCTGCCACAGCAGATCAACTTTGGCAACGCGTGGAAGCTGCTTGGTCTGCTGTACCCCAAGAACTCATCCAAAGTCTCTTTGAATCAATGCCTAGGCGTGTGGCAGCGGTGATCTCCAAGAATGGCGGCTAATCTGGCTACTGATTTTGGCAGGAACCACACTTCACAGAAGTCTATAAATTTAATCATTTGATACTTGGTCAACATGTTATCTACAATATAAATTTTGTTGTGATATCTCTTGTCTTTCTTGGTGTT
Organism: Dolomedes plantarius; assembly: GCA_907164885.2. Lineage (NCBI taxonomy): Eukaryota > Metazoa > Arthropoda > Arachnida > Araneae > Dolomedidae > Dolomedes > Dolomedes plantarius. Next base: position 51,845,314 of record OU015501.1, on the reverse strand, counting down.
GCAATTTGGGTGGCCAGCAGTGTATTAAATTTGAAAGGGAAAAGCATCTAACTGAAAGTAAAAATGAAAACATGACCACTAAACCTCATCCCAAGACTGTTCGAACGCAGGTAAATATCAAGAAAGTGAAGTCTCTGATCCTAAAAGAAAATCCGCCGACTCCAAGATCCATTGCATCCAAACTAGGAATGTCTTCTGACACTGTAAGTAAAATCATTCATAAAGATTTTAAGTTTAAAAAGATGTTTAAACCTAAAGTTCATCTGCTTTTGCCAAAGCATATTGCTGAAAGAAAAACAAATTGTAGAAAATTATATGAAAAACACCTAGCTGCTGAAAAAGGGAAATTTGTGGTAACACTCGATGAGGCATGGGTGTATTTAAGTGACTGTAATAAAAAAAGATCAATTTTCTATTACCCAACTGACGTGAATGACCGTACTAAATGGCTACGTCAGTGTACAGAAAAGTTCTCAAAGGAGTTCATGATAGTAGCAGGATTTTGTTGCAACGGAAAATTAAAAATAAAAAAAGTCTCAAGCCAAAACTAATTCACTCTACTATCAGCAGAATATATTAGAACCAATTTTTGAAAAAAGAAATTCCAGCGTTATATGGAAAGGACATTGATAAATTTGAGCTTCATATGGACAAAGCCTCTAGTCACACGTCTAAATCAACTCCCCCCCCAATTCTTTGTTATATGTTTTTAAATAAGAAAAATATATTTATAAATAACATATATTGTATAAAAACACAATACAAATAGACTGTACAACAATAAACTGGTTTTATTAAGTTTTTTTCCCAATGCGGAGGCCTTGTGCCTTTAAACATTCGCCTATTATCTCCGCGGTTTTGCTGGACTCTTTATTATGGAGGCACCACATAGGTGGACCAGCATCGCCCCCTTATTTTATTAAGAATAATGTACAACATTTGCTATGGAGATCAGGCGACTTGAAGATGCTGACGGAGGTGGAGGAGAAAGGATGAACTGAATAATTGAATCTTATTCGCTGATTTTTGCGCTTTTTTCCAGGCTTTCCTCACTTTCATCTGCAGGGGTTTTCGATAAAAAAAATTGTCGAATGAGGTATGTTTCATCCCCCTTTTCAGAATATTTTTGAAATGAGAGGATGAACGCTGTTTGGTTTCGGAGGTCGACTCAAGTGTGGACAGAGCAAGCTGCCTCGTATGATAATTTTTGAGATTTAATTTCTCGGTTTAAGACTGTTAAGTAGTCTTATAATCTCTATATATAAAACAGTTCCGTAACTGACTGACTGACATACAACGCACAGACCAAACCGCTGGACCTAAAGAGCTGAAATTTTGCATGGCGATTATTCTTATAGTGTAGGGGTGCACTAAGAAAGATTTTTGAAAAAATTATTCTTAGTTTTTTAAAATTAAATTTTTAAGCTGTTTTAGTAACTTCTTTCAAGTTTGCATTTAAAATAATAATCTGAGGGTTATAAAATTTATATCACAAGAAAGATCATAAAAATTCCCTTAAAATGAAATCTACCTCCATTTTCTAATTTTTGGTGAATTTTTAAAGATTAATTTTTAGAATTTAATTTATTAAATGCTGATCACGTGATTTCTTTTTCTGGTGCTTTAAATAAATTTATCGTCATGTCCATAACAATGAAATAGACAAAAAAATATTTTTTTCCCTTGCTAATGCTGCAGACGATTGTACATTATCCAAAAAAATATTAAAATACAGTAAAAGATATGTTCCTCAAACCAGGGCCACCCAGAGACTTTACGGGGCCTGGGGCAAACTTCTGTTGGGGGCCCCAAGACTATTTTTCAGAAGACTATTTTGTAGTAAGAGAAATATGACTAAACGAATAATTTATTTTTTATTTTTTGGGGGCCCCTTTTTTCAGGAGATTATTTTGATTTTTGAAGTACGGTACAAGTATCAGAATTTTCTTGCGGAGGAAATCTAGTAAATAATTTTTTAAAATTTTTTGGGGCCCCTCCGGCAGTTGGGGGCCTGGGGCAAAGTGCCCCATTTGCCCCCCCCCCCCTCTGGGCGGCCCTGCCTCAAACTGTACTATATTAACTGTACTATATTCTTTAGTATGTCCTATTAGATTTAATTTGAATATTTTCTTCTACATTATTGTGTCTATAAAAAATCTCTTACAATTTTTTTATAAATATATTTTTTGTTTTTTTTACATCAATTGTATACATTTATCGTTGTATTTATTATACATATATATATATATATATATATATATATATATATATTGGCATTAATTGCATACATTGACCGTTGTATTTAATTTGAATGTACTCCGTAGCGAAGTGCGGGTTTTTAGCTAGTAATATGTATATAATTGTATAAGAATTGTACCTAAAGGTTGTAAATATTATATGTTTTTCGTGTGCTCGTTACATGACGTTTGCTCCTCAAACTAGCGGTGGGGTATCTGAAGTTGACTCGTAATCCGAATTTTAGCTCGTAACTCAGAGCAATAAATCGGCCGAGAGACTGGTCGTATCTCGAAAAACTCATAAGACGAGACACTTGTAATTCGTGGTACCACTGTAAAGTCCAAGGAATTCCGGACAGAATGTTTGGATCCGAACCCCTGTAGGTTTAAAGAACTCCTGAATTTGCTGTCAGATGGAGGAGAGTGTTAGGGATTGTAGCCCTTGTTGACGTCATATTTTTGAGCTCAACAAGAATTCTAGGTGTGCGTTCCGGAACTTAAATAATAAAAGATAAAGAAAAATTACTCAGTAGTTGACTAAATACAAAATTTTAATTTCCTCGCTTTTTTGTTTTCTTTAGGATACATTTGTTGTTTATGTATAGGACTGTGGTGTAATTTTTGAATTTTTTTTCTTTTTTGTGCATTTATAACCTTAATACGTATAGTTTACTTTTTTAAAGATTTACCACATATTATGCAAATTTCATTGCTACAGGTAGGTAAGAAATACTCAGAGGTAGGAATTCTGTTTTCATCCTTGAACATTAAGCTTTTACTTCTCAACCTGTAAAATTAGAAACTGTTTTCTCTGTGTTGAACCTGTATGTGGAACCAGCTGTGACGTAGACAAATATATTAATAGGTTTTATATAACCCAAACAGTTTTATTCCAGGTTCTTAGAGTTTTCTTACGGAAACCTTAAGAGCAATAAAGTAATACCAAACTTAGAATTTTAAAGTTAGAGTGCATTAAAATCACGCGTATTTCCAGGCAATCTGGGGTTTCTACCATTTGATACATCACTGAGAGAAACTTTTGTAAGATCGTCACAGTGAAATACGTTCGTTTCTTTAATAAGCACCACTTCTTGAAACTCCTCTCTGTAAGGCTCGTATTTATTTAGTTTGTTTGCCCTTATAAAATATTCCATAAGAGGGAGGCTCGAAATGAATTCAGTAAAATAGTTATTGATTCACAGTTTGCCATTCTGGGTGAATAAAAGCATTATTATCGAATCTGACCATAAAAAAAGGGTGTGAAGTAAGACAATACATAAATTTACCTTTTTTTATGCTGGTCACAATAGTTTACCTTAATATATTCGACCGTTGCAACAAAATTATGTTGTGAAGATTCTATTGCTTTATTCAGAGTAAAGTATAAAAGAGATCGATGAGAGAATTTTGGGGGAACGGAGCCGTATCAGTCCTTCTGAAACAGGTCCTAAATATGTTTTTCATACATTTAGAGGAATCAGTTTAATTTTCAGTGATGTGTAAAAAGCCTTTTATTCCGTCTAAAAAAAGAAAAGAAAAATAAGTATATCATCGTTGTTTCATTTCTATCCAGTTTATTTGTTGTTACCGTGTGTGAAACTAGCTTTTGATATTAAAACTAATTTGACCTCTTTATTCAATCTTAATAATATTCATGAGATGAGAATCCTTACACTGTGGAATGCCCTAGTGTTTAGGACGTTGTCTCTGGTAAGTTCAATTTTTGGATTCGTATCGTAAGTTCGATTCCTGTTCCTGGCTGGCGGTCGTTACAGTAGCACTCAACAGTTAAGGGCGATGGCGGACCGTTAAGAAACAAATAAGAAAAAAAACTGTCACTGTAAAGTCAAGTTAAAAAAAACTTGAGACCAATATCTTTTAACATTGGATTAAAAACCATATACACTGAAGAGCCAAAAAAAAAAGAAATAAAAGCTGGTACACCTGCCTAGTTTTGTGTAGGCCCCCACGAGCACGCAGAAGTGCCGCAACACGACGTGGAATGGACTTGACTAATGTCTGAAGGTATCCTTGAGGCAATTACCACCATGAATTCTGCAAGGCAGACCCCAAATCCATAGGAGTGTGCGGGGGGGGGGGGGGTCTCTTTTGAACAGGATGTTGCAAGGCATCCCAGATATTCTAAATAATGTTTATGGGTGGGGATTTAGGTGGCCAATGGAAGTGTCTAAAACCCGAAGAGTGATCCTGGAGCCACTCAGTAGCAACTCTCGACGTGTGGGGTGTCACAGTGTCCTGCTGGAGTTGTCCGTCAGAATGCACAATGGACATGGATGGGCGTAGATGATCGGACAGGATACCTATGTACACGTCACCTGTCAGAGTCGTCTCTAGACGTATCAGGGATTCCATATCACGCCAGCTGTACACGCACCATACCATCACAGAAGCTCCACCAGATTGAACAGTCCCCTGTTGACACGTACGTTCCATGTATTCATGGGCTTTTTTATCGCATGGGCAAATCGGGACTCTGCCCAGGGCCCCCTGATACTAGGGGGCCCCAAAACCCCCTTGGTGTATACACCTAGTACTTCTAATAGTATCTATAGCCCATGGATAGTTCTTATTTTTATAAATGTTCGTAAGGGGGGCCCCCAAATAGCATCTGCCCAAGGGCCCCCAGCGTTCATAATCGGGCCCTGTATTCATGAGGTTGTCTCCATACCCGTACACGTCCGATACAATTGGTAACGAGACTCCTCAGACCAGTCAGCGTGTTTCCAGTCATCAACAGTCCAATGGAGGTGTTGGCGGGCCCAGGCGAGGGGTAAAGCTTTTTGCCGAGGAGTCAACAACAGTACACAAGTGGGCCTGTGGCTCCGAAAGCCCATATCAGTGACGGTCCGTTGAACAGTTCACACGCTGACACTTGTTTTAAGGCCCATTACTGAAATCCGCAGCAATTTAAGGAAGTGTTGTACGTCTATCTCGTTAAATTATTCTCGTCAGTCTTCGACGGTCCTGTTCTTTCAAGGTCTTTTTCCGGCTGCACCGCTGTCGGAAATTTGATGTTTTACCGGATACCTGATATTCACGGTACACTCGTGAAATGGTCGTGCACGAAAGTCCAAATTGCATCGCTACCTCAGAGATGCTGTGTCCCATCCCTCGTGCGCCGACTATAACACCCCGTTCAAAGTCACATAAATCGGGATGACCCGCCATTGTAGCAGTAGGAACCGATCTAGCAGCTTCGCCAGACACCTTTTGTCTTATATAGGCGCTGCCAACAACATCGCGTTCCGCTGATTGGTTGCATATCTCCATTATTTGCATTCGCTTCCCTGTACCAGATTCTTTTTGGTAGGGGGGGGGGGGCTCTTCAGTGTATCTTGTGCGTCGGCTGTAATAGAAAATGGGGGAGAATTTAAGGAATAGTGATCAGAAGATGATACTATTTTATCTGTTGGTCTAGTGGTTAGGACTATGACTTCGAAGCCAACTGGTCATAAGTTCAATTAGTACTCATAGCAGTGTACTCATTCCGTTACGAGGTAACTTGTAGAAGGAAGCACTTGTAAATTTCAGCTAAAGGTAACACTATTTTGCCTTTGCTGGGAATTTTTTTTATATATAGACAGATGATTTGCTCTCCCTCTTTGAACTTTCAACATATGTTGTGATATGCGCTGAGTCGACAATATTAGCCAACTGTATGTCGTAAAACAGCACATTAATCTTTTAATTCATATTAATCTTCTCTTCCTATAGGCCTATCTCTCCAAGCTATATGCTCGGTCTGGAGATGACATCATCGCACCCCCAATACCATTATGAAAGCTTAATCAGTAACATTCTATTTTTATTACCTCTTCATTAAAAATTTATCCAAATTCTTTATAATATTAAGCTTTCATATCCAAAAGTTATGCATGTAGGATGTTTTTTTTTTAGTCTTTCAATCTGTACGTCTTTTTTACTTTACTTCATGCCGCATTAAAATATTCTTATGGATATTCTGACGGTCTCCCACAGGTACACAAGGAAGGATTATATATATATATATATATATATATATATATATGTGTGTGTGTGTGTGTGTGTGTGTGTGTGTGTATATATGTATGTATGTGTGTATTTGTGTATGTGTGCATATGTATGTATATATGTATATATATGTAGGTATATGTATTTACGAATGTATACATGTATGTATATATGTATGCATTTATGTATATATATATATATATATATATATATATATATATATATATATATATATATATATATATATATATATATATATATATATATATATATATATATATATATATATATATATATATATATATATATATATATATATATATGTATGTATATACATGTATGTATAATTGACTGTGTGTGTGTACACGCGTGCATTAACGCAAGTATATAATTACGTGATTATATGCACATACAGAAACTCACGGATAATCATTTGGTTTATACAGCCATTAAACGAGATTTCATTATATTACATTAACAAGTGCGATACAAACATATAACGCAAATAAAACATATATGCAAAGAACTCGCTAGAGGTATGTTCTTTAGTACATACGTTTGAGTATAGAAATGAGGGAGAAAGAAATTATTCACTGAACAAATAAGCAAAGATCGAACTGAATAAAATTATTTAAGAACCTAAAAAGGATTTTCTAACTTAAATTCAAACATTTTTAAAATTCTCCTGTGGTTATGAATCACTTCGTTTTCATTTTAAACAACAATAAATATCATTAAAAGTTTTCAATTTTCGCTGAATACTGCTAAGGCAATACATTAATAAAGCTGTAAAAAATCAATTTATATGTAGAATGTCCTTTGGAAACTCGAAGGGAAAACTTAGAGTGCAGTAAAAATTCAAAATACAGAAATACAAAACTTTCTCCTTGCGATGAAGAAATCTGTTTATAAACAGCAAACTAAATGATGCAATTGTTTACCAATAATGCAGGTTTTAAAAACATTTTTGTTTGAACTAAAACTTCTAATTAAATTTCCAGCTACTTCCCTCGATCTCGACTACAATTTTTTTTCATCTTTGAAAGCATCCTCCCTGTTTTCCATAGACTTATTTGCGATAAGAAAAAACCGTAATGAAATCACAATAAACCCTTCTAAACGCTCCGATAAACTCGTTTAAAGGAAATTTCTATTTTTAAGACCTCCTTCAGTGACATCTTCGAAGAATTATAAGACGGTGCTCTGCGATCGATGTGCATTTAATAGTGCTAGCAGAGGAAACAAATGTTTTCTTCCTATGCTTCCCATTATAATACATTCTTAAATGGGACGAGTTGTACAGAATTTCCCGTTTCCTAGACAAATAAAATAACAGTAATCTTGTCTTGCTTGACAACTTCGATGTCCACGCAGAGCCGGTTGTTTGTTTTCCCGAGAAATTTCCAATTCCCTCCCCCCTTTAATGCCGGAGCTAAAGCTAGAAGTCAAAGCTTTAAACCGGCAAATCCTTTTTAAACCTAAATCGTATTCTTCCGCTCCAAAAAGAAATCCAGAAAAATATCTCTGGAAGAAAAGACGCATTCTTAGCTTTTTATTCGTCGTCCTCCCGTCGCTCGAAATGCATAATGATCCTTGGTCTAGAGAAGAGTGCAGCTGTAGACGAGAGCCCACTTTGCAGTCTACCCTTCAGGGTTACCCCTTTAACAAGAGTAAACAAGTCGAGACGCAATTCTCTTTGTGGTTTGGCGGAGATTTGTTGCAAAATACAACATTTTTTTCCAAGCTAGAGTAAACTTGTTTTCCAGATATAACACGAAAAAATGTTTCATATTTTTATTTCGGGAGACATTCATCTTGGTTGATCATCTCTGACATAAATTTCGAGCTAAAGATGGACACAGTCTGTAAATATCATAAATTAGAATTTGTCCGTTATGTTGCATTTAAATCTTTGAATTTGCGGTTCTAGCCTATATTCTTAATCTGTAATTTATTTATTCATAAGTTTGAGATTTGATCTTTAGTTATAAAAAATTCTGACATTTTTCCTTCTTATCGGATCCAAAACTAATGAGAGAAACAAACATCTAAACTGCGAAAGCCTCGTATCCTAGATAGATAATACAAGCTTTTCCCCTCCATTCTGTAATCAACTTTATTCCGAACTTATAGAATAGAAAAATGATTGAGATATTGTTGAAAAAAGAAGTTATGTGATAACTCATCACACATGAATTTCATACATATGTAACGTCCTTAAATCAGTGCCAACACTCTCCAGAGAATGTTGATTAAAGGTATTATATTAATTCTGAGAACATTTTTTCTGATTTTAAGCTTTTCAGTCCTCTTGGTGTAAATGCGTAACTATACTTGAAATATTGTGACAGTATATTTTTCAGCGACAGTTGTTATTGAGAGTTTCAGTCATTACCAATTGCTCTTCTATTAACCTTTAGCTTACAGGACCAATTTTTCCGATTCCCTCTTTAGAACGGAGAATTTCACATCCCCTTTATATATATATATATATATATATATATATATATATATATATATATATGACAGGCGTGTGGTTTGCCTGCTCTCACATCTTAAATTGCAGTCATCATCGGTTAATTTTAGTGGCGAGTGGAGAATAGTAAAACAGAGAATCAGTTCATAACTTGAATCATTGTATTTATTCCTTTTCATGCGAACCACAGCTCCTAATCCATCGCTTTCAGATCTCGCCCTTTTGAATTTAGAGGCGCGACGAATACAAGCCCGTCGGCATTGAATTCTATCCCGCGCTCTCTGGATTTCGAGGTCAAAACCACGTGTTCACTCTCCCGGCACATTCGCAGAGCCCAATTTAGAATTTTCTCGAAGTTTATTTTCACGCCCAATCCTTTACATTATCTAAAAATAAATTCTCTCTACATGGAGCTTCATTTCACCGCGAATCCAAGGTCAATCTCAAAATGGGGAAATAACCTACTTTTTCTACCCGCACGCGTCCTGGAATATGAAAGCTAGTGGCTTTTTCGCTCCACGAAAATGATTAATCCTTAAGTCTCCTTTAAATTTAACTTAATTTTTCTTTTCCCAATTAATTTCTGACATATATATATATATATATATATATATATATATATATATATATATATATATATATATATATATATGTATATATATATATATATATATATATGTATATATATATATATATATATATGTATATATATATATATATATATATATATGTATATATATATATATATATATATATATATATATATATATATATATATATATATATATATATATATATATACATATATATATATATATATATATATATATATATATATATATATATATATATATATATATATATATATATATATATAAAGGGGGAAAGGTTAATGCATAAAAAACACGTTGTAGAAGGTATAGGTCTGTCTATATGCATAATTGAATAATTTTCAACATTAATGTTTGTGTTAACAGATTTAAAGTAAATTCTCCATACATGTGTATTCAGGTATATAAACCTACGATTGTATACAAACCAATATTGGAGTTGCTTAAAAGAGGAGGGTGTGTGAAAAATGTATAAGTAACAGTTATAAGAATTAAGTACATCTTGTCGACAAAAATTATTTCAATACCTAAAATGATTTCGAAGAGAATGCTGAATTGCTGTGCTTATTTACTTGAAGATCCAACAGTAACATAGTACTGTAGAGATTTTCCCCGTTTTAATAATTTTTAAATGATTTTAAATAAATAAAATGATGTAAATTTAATCAATCATTTAATAAATTATAAACATGATCAGATCTAAATAATTTAATAGCTAAGATATCATAAAAGTTGTATTCGCTAGAAAAACATGCGTAAGTATTTTTGTTTTTATGTTTTTATCTATTTCTCTAAACTGAAAACACTTAAACCACCTTAATCCTCATTCAAAGCTGGGATGCTGTTAGTTTACTTAACATTTCCCCGATTCAGTCATCTTGCATAGCATTTTTAAATATATGTTAAATATTTTAGGCTAAGAACTAATTTTCTACTTTATACATAAAACACACTTTGCGTTTTCTTTTGCCTTTGGCAGATTTTCTGTTTATTTGCTTTCTTTCAGGTACAACCAGTCATTTGTTATTCATTCGTATTTCTTTTCGCACTCTCATCTTATGAATATAAATCAAAGTTTTATATTTTTTTCCCCTTTAGGATAAAGAATGACCCCAAACTGCGTTTTTTACGAAGAAGCCCCATTAAGGTAAAATTGATTTTAACATCTTTGTATTAATTGATTTTAACACCTTTTTAACGCCTTCTTCTTTAACTTGACCCATTAATCAATTAAATAAAATAATTATAAAAAATTCAAAATTTTGATTTATGTCTTTAATATACTCTGTAATATTTGTTTTGATTTTTACAGTGAGTTTTAATGTTATTAGCAAAAGGCGGACTTTTTGTCATAGGTCCATGAGTTCGCCATTATTATACTGTGCAGTGCGACTGAAATCTCTGAGTACGATACAGACGTACTAGAGATCCCACTTCTGTGGTTGTGCAGAATGACATAAAGTACAGTTGCTGGTTAAGGCTACTGTGTACTAACCCTATTGGACTCGCTCGCCTCAATGTTAACCTATGGAGAAAATGTGTCCAAGGATTGCCGACTTGGATTGAAAGATTTCTTTTTAAAATTGTACTCCGTGAAAGAAAACAATTCAAGTCCAAATTTATTAATGTTAAAACAAAAATTAACCTTTACAAAACCTTAATTAGACCAGTTGCTCTGTATGGCAGCGAGTGCTGGCCATTAAATAAATCTGAAAAAGATAAGCTGCTAATTTTTGAGAGAAAAATACTCCGGGAGATCTTCGGAGCAGTTAAGCAGAATGATTTCTATAGAATACGATATAATTATGAGATTTACAGTAGATTTAAAGAACCAGATATTGTCAAAGTTATAAAGGCTAGCCGCTTAAGATGGCTAGGACACTTTTTTAGATACAATGACTCAAACACAACTAAATTAGGGACCTTTTCAAAAATTGAGGGTATGCGAAAAAGAGGAAGGCGCCCCCACCAGGTGGGTCGATTCTGTTGAGAGAGATCTTAGAGATCTGGGAGTCAACCGATGGCAATCTATTGCTCCAGATAGAGTCAGATGGAGGAGGCTCATGGAGACAGCCTTGGCCTCTGACAGGCTGTAGTGCTGATGAAGAAGAAGAAGACTCCGTGAAAGAAAAAGAAATTTTACACCTTGGGACAATTTTCGCTTTTTTTTAAAATGCATATTATATTTTTTAATTTAAATTATTCTGGAAAAAAATAGTGTAGTGTGTTTTAAACGCTCATAAATTCATTTGGCAGATGAAATTTATAAAATGAATCCTGTTTCAAGGTGCAGAAAAGTTCAGGCTCTCTGGAAATACCATTTTTATTGAATTGTAAGCATTTATGTAGCTGTAAATAGTAGAGAAATTTTATCCATAGGTTAATATTGAGGTGAGCGAATCCAATAGTGTTAAGTACACAGCAACCTTAACAGAGAGATCTATGTTCTGAAGATGAGCCCAAACGGTATCTTGAATTGTCATAACCCTAAAGCTAGCGATAGCCACAGCTGCCGAGAGAATCTGAGATGATTGAGATATTTTCTTCGCGAACTTTGCATTTCTTCCGTTTAAAAAATTACCATTTCAAGAAAGCTCTAATTTTCTAATTTCGTTCAGAAGAAAACTAATTCCAGAGCCTTTCTTGGGTTTCATTGTGGTTGTGCGGTCAGACAATCGGAAAATTATTAACCCTGGTTGGATGTTAAGAGATACAGCTTTCTATTAACACAGAATATTTCTTCCTTAGAATAATGACCCACCAACTTATGATAAGGTTAAACGTCTGAAATTTGGATGAAATGGACAAGTCTCTCCAATAAAAGCGGAAGAAAGCTTGATACGCGTGATCAAATATCGTACATAGAGCACAACGTATTATCCTTTTTCTATGTAAATCTCTGTAGTCATTCATGACAGTTTACCAAACATACGTAACAGTTTGCCATAAATGACAGCCTGCTAAACTACTCTCTGTTTGGTGAAGAAACTATAATCTGAGGAATACCGAAAACATAACAACCCAAACCCATGGACTAATGAATGTAGGGAGATATTTTATAACAAAAAATTACATAAATTTAAAGTGATGTAACAGTGAATCTCCATCATTAAAAGATTATTTTTCTCTTTATTTCAAGATGCTTTACTCATAAGTTGCACCAAGAAGTAAGTTAAAATGACTTTGTATTACAATGATTAATCCAAAGTTTCACGCACAAAAATTTTAGAATAAATTCAGTTGTCTCCAGTCAAAAGGATAAATTTAAAGACAATTTTTTTAAAAACTTGGTACGGTGATATTTTCTTAAAGCTATTAAGTTATATTCTTGTTGTATTGAATGCTGAAAAATATGCTGAACTTCCGCCTTTAATAAACATGTATTGGGAAGATATTGTTTTGTATGTATAGGTTGTTAGTGGGCCTTAAACGCATGATTAAATACAGATTTGTTGTGATTCTGTACGTTTTCCATTTTCACCAGTGATATGCTAATAGTGCTTAAAAATTCTTCACAGTGTATCTTTAAGATGCACTGTGAAGAGTTAGTCTAAATAGCAAGCAAAATATCTTAAAGGCTTTAATAGTTCTTAAATTAAAGAGAAAAATATTGTAGAGGATTTATTGCACTTAGATGTAAAAAAAAAATCTGAAAATATTGCTGTTGGAAAATTGAATTTAAAATAAGATGATATTTACTCAGCTACAAATTCAACTAATTTCAAATGTCTAAGAGCAAAGTAGATTAAGATAAAACTTGTACCTGGTACCAGAATCTGAAATGAAATAAAAATCCTCGTGTGCCTTTTTTTCATTATATCAAGTGTTTATAAATATATCACATGAAAGCTTTCATTTTGACTAATATTTAAGTCTGAGGATTTTCTGTACTAAAATGACACTAGAAGTTATTCATTATAGATCGTATAAAGGTAATTTAAATTACTTCAAAGGTTTGCTACTACAGCTTGGTAATACAACTTAAAAAAATATCGGATTGTTTTTTAATTTATATATATAAAACAGTTCCGTGACTGACTAACTGACTGACTGACTGACTGACATACAACGCACAGACCAAACCGCTGGACCTAAAGAGCTGAAATTTTGCATGGCGATTCTTCTTATAGTGTAGGGGTGCACTAAGAAAGATTTTTGAAAAATTCTTCTTAGATTTTTTAAAATTAAATTTGTAGGCTGTTTTTGTAACTTTTTATAAGTTTGTATTTAAAATAATAATTTGAGGGTTATAAAATTTATATCACGAGAAAGATCTTAAAAATTCCTTTAAAATGAAATCTTTTTCGAATCTTTACCACCATTTTTTGATTTTTGGTGAATTTATAAATATTAATTTTTAGAATTTAATTTATTAAATGCTGATCACGTGGTTTCTTTCCTTTTTGTGATACTTTAAATAAATTTATCGTCAAGTGCATAACAATGAAATAAATCGACAAATTTTTTTTAATTTTATTTCTAATTCGGCAGGAGATTGGACATTATCCAAAAAAATATTAAAATACAGTAAAAGAAATGTTCCTCAAACTATACTATATTCTTTATTATGTTCTATTAGATTTAATTTGAATATTTTCTTCTACATTATTTTGTCAAAAAAAAAAAAAAAACAGTTACAATTTTTATATATATATATATATATTTTGGCATTAATTGCATACATTGACCATTGTATTTAATTTGAATGTACTCCATAGCGAAGTACGGGTTTTCAGCTAGTATAATATATATAATAATCAAAAGATTAAAAACTAAATTTCTGAGAATTCTCTGTATTATAGAAAAATGAGCTTTTAGCGTGCTAGATGATTTTACCTTGAAACGACAATTTACTTGCACAAACACTTAAAAAAATGGCTATGTACTCTAATAATTTGTACTTTCCTTCATAGATTTTGTTTGAATACAAATTTTGATACAATCCCGTAAATGTAGTTGTATTATATACTGACGTTAAATTAACATTCGACACTATAAATCTATTGTGATGTTTACGAATTTAAATCCAGTCTATGGAATAAAGTTCAAACGTTGATCGGAATTCTTTTATTAGAAATTAACAGTGAATCAAATATCTAACGTTTTCTTCAAATTTTTTTATGTTTAACTCCTTTAATATTAAAAGGAACTTAGTAATAAAATTTACCAACAGGTAAATTTCCTTTCAAAATTGATTGTTTTCCCTTTTTTTACTTTATTTCTTATATTATTATTCTTAATCTTGTGAAAAGAAATTTGATGTTGCTTTGTTGATTCTTTTTTAATCATTTGCTCAATTTCTTAAGCTAGTAAAGTCTAAAGCCATGGGATGTAAGAGTGTATATATGCTATAGGTATAATGTTTTTCTTTTGCATTCCTTTTGGTCAGTTTATATCAACATGTTCATATATGCCAAATCCACGTTTCAATTTTATTTCAGTGGTCACATACTATTGCACATTTAAGTACCCAACTTTCACAATATAGTTCTTTATGGGAATCGTCGAGGTTCACAAATTTTTATGATTTTCTTCCTTTCTTTTTATTAACTCATTAGATAAAAAATACATAACTAGCTGCTGTAGTGAACTGCCAAAAAACTACTTTATATGACGACGCATTTATACGTGTGCATATTTTAAGAAGAAAGAAATTATTCCCCTTACAAAATGTGAAAGGAAAGTCAAGTTTTTGAAGCTTTCCTTTCAAAGAAAGTCGTTCTTCACTCCATTCTATGACGGTTACAGAGGTTATATATTCTGGCATGGACTTTCAAGAGGCAAGAAAATATTTATACCTGAAAAAAAATGAATCCATACTCCAATTTAATTTACTCGTGAGCATCAAGATGTGAAGATATTTATTCATCTTTATAGAAGTCGCTTTCTTCGGTAAAGGGAAGCCATTTTCTTGTGCAGAGAGGCATGTAATGCGCCAAAGAAAGCGATAAACTCCTCCGGCCTCGCTCACCTGGAAGATCGCTTTTCATGACCAACAATGTCCCCACCTTTCTTGGGTCCAGGGGCACCCAGGTAGTTTTCTGGCTGTTTGCACCGTGATTATCTTTTGTGTGGCTCCCGAGACGTTCCTGGAGCACCTTTCGCACCACTTCGCGACACAATTTGATACCTCTCACCCCCTCTTTGGTTAGACATGATCCCCAGGTCACCCCCTTCTTTCTTTGTGACTGTGTAACATAAATCGGGTCCCCCAAAAGAAACTCAAATATTGATAAACTGGACCTCCCTCTGCTCTCCCTCACTCCACAGCCCTAGGGTTCCTCACCTTTCAGACAGTTCCTGAAGTCGCCGCTAAATTGTTTATTGCTTGTTTCCTATCGGCCTTTATAAATATCGCAGACAGGGGTAAATAGCAAAGCTGTTGGCGCCCGCCGAGAATCACAATAGCTTTACGTCTTCTTTATCAATCTGTCGAAATGTATATCTCAATATGCATATATACACATATATAGTGATAGTGTGGTTTTTCATTCTGGAATGTAGACACCTGAAATCATTATGTTAAAAATTTCGTGAAAGATATTGGTTCAAAGGTTGTTTTTCTCATTCATTTGATTTTGCATTACTCTGAATATTACCATTTATGAAATTATAATACAAAGATGTAAACTTAGCAGAATTATTGCCTTCATTCTAATGGTAATTCTGATTCGACGATCTAACTATTCTTTAAAACTTCTTAGTTGTGCGATTCAATTAGTCTTTCTAACACTTATATATCTATGCACTGTAAAATGAAAGGAATTGTTTCTAAATAGTCATATTTTTAAGCTACATTGTGTGAAATCTACATTTTCCAAAACTTTATTTTTTGAATATCACTGCATTTTACGCAAATTTAAGAAATTCCCATAGTTTTTATAGGCTTCAGACTAAGATTTTCTACTTCTTAATATTATCTACTCAATTAGTAAAATGTAAAACCTCAACGTGGGATAGCTTTCAATTTCTGAATGACAGAAATATGAAAAAGAAATTTAACCAACAATCATTATTTTCCTTTAGAGTAAAACCTTTTTTCGCAAATTTATTGTATTTTAGTAATTTAAACATTTGTTAATAACACTGAGTTTTAATTTTCAAGTCAGATTTGGAGTTATTCAGAAGCAACAGATGTTCTAAATTTTAAAAATAAGCAATGAAAGTAATAAGGCCAAACCATGTGCTGAGAAGAAATGCGAAAAGCAAGCAAACCATCTTCAAATGGTCGAAATAAACTTGATATCGAATTATAACAGTATTAAAACTGCTTGAAAAGTCCTTTTGAACTGTATCACTTAAAATTCTTCAATTTTTTATAAAAGATTTGTATACTTCTTACCTTTTGAAAGTGAATAAATAATATGGAGAAAAATACACAAAATATAGACCTTTATTCTACAATATCTTAAAATTAAATAAAACTACAACACATCAACAGTGTTAGTCAAGGCAAGCAGAAAGAAAACACTTGATTTAACAATATACAGTTACATTGAAAATGTTACTACTTTTTCCATAACAGGAGTTTTGAATTCATAAAAACAATTAAAAAGATTCTTATACATACTTTTGAACTGAGGCATAAATACAGTCAAACCTCGTTATAGCGAACCCGGTATATAACGAACTCATGGATATAACGAACGAAAATTTTGGTCCCGCCGTTTTCTTATTGTACGTAATTTAATTAGTATTGTGTCAGTTTAATGTAATCGATTTGAGTTGATTTAATTCATTAATGATCATTTTTAATAGATTTTATCATTTTTTTAATGCATCATTATTGAATACACGTTGCAACTAATGAGTTATACATTATGTGAACTCTGGTATTTTTCTTAATGGTTCGGATATAACGAACAACTGGATAAAGCGAACAAATACTTTAGTCCCTTGAAGTTCGTTATAACGGGGTTCGACTGTAGTTAGAATCGGGTCCAGTTATTTGGTACTATCAATTTCTCACAGCTCCATGGCTGGAGGATTTTATCTCCAATACGAAAATATCAAGTTTTCAGATAGATGCTTGGAAAATAAAATTAATTTCAAAAATAGATTTCTTTAGTTTAGTTTAACCCACCCTTCCCCCACAAAAAATATTAGTTAATAAATTTAAAAGAAAGTTGGATCTTGCTCAGGAAGTAAGAAAATTAGAAAAATTCATCACTCAAGACGAGTGTTTTGAACCTACGTAAACGAGGTAGTGAGAGAGTGCTGAATTTATTCTACAACGAGGAACATAGTGGGGAGGAAAAAAAAAAAAGAAAGATTATCATTATGAATAAAGTGAGGAGTGTAAAATGGGATGAAAGGAAGAATTTGAAATTGAAATTAATTTAGAAATATAGAGGATATAGAGGAAAGGAATGCTGCTATGAGGGACTGCCTTAAAGCATTTAGGCTTTTTTGGTAAAATTTTATGGGAGTCAGGAATCTCGGCAATTAATTTATAGAGAACTACCTGAAAACCCGTACTTCGCTACGGAGTACATTCAAATTAAATACAACGGTCAATGTATGCAATTAATGCCAAAAGAAAAATTATATATATTTATAATAAATACAACGATCAATGTTATACAATTGGAATATAGTACAGATAATATAGTACAGTTTGAGGAACATTTCTTTTAGTGTATTTTAATATTTTTTTGGATAATGTCCAATCGTCTGCCACATTAGCAAGAAATTTTTTTTTGTCTATTTCGTTGTTATGTACGTGACGCAAAATTAGTTTAAAGTATCGCAAAAAGAAAAAAAACCCACGTGATCAACATTTAATAAATTAAATTCTAAAATTGATCTTTAAAAATTCACCAAAAATCAGAAAATGGAGGTAAAGATTCGAAAAATATTTCACTTTAAGGGAATTTTTATGATCTTTCTCGTGATATAAATTTTATAACCCTCAAATTATTATTTTAAATGCAAACTTAAAAAAGTTACAAAAACAGCCTAAAAATTTAATTTAAAAAATCTAAGAAATTTCTTTCAAAAATCTTTCTTAGTACACCCCCTCATTATAAGAATAATCGCCATGCAAAATGTCAGCCCTTTAGGTCCAGCGGTTTGGTCTGTGCGTTGCCTGTCAGTCAGTCAGTCAGTTACGGAACTGTTTTATACACTGCTGGCCACCCAAATTGCAACACCAAGAAAGACAAGATATATCACAACAAAATTTATTTTGTAGATAACATGTTGACCAAGCATCAAATGATTAAATTTATAGACTTCTGTGAAGTGTGGTTCCTGCCAAAATCAGTAGCCAGAGTAGCCGCCATTGTTGGAGATCACCGCTGCCACACGCCTCGGCATTGATTCAAAAAGACTTTGGATGAGTTCTTGGGGTACAGCAGACCAAGCAGCTTCCACACGTTGCTAAAGTTGATCTGCTGTGGCAGCTGGGGATGGAATCTGGGTCAATCGTAGAGCAACCATGGACCACATGTTTTCTATCGGCGGAAGATCTGGAGAGCGAGGCAGCCAGGGAAGCAATTCAATCTGGCGATTGACGAAGAACCGTTGGACAATGCGTGCCTGGACTCGCGCATTATCCTGTTGAAATATGGCTGTGGGCAAGCCCTGAAGGTAAGGAAGGACAACTGGCTCCAACACCTCGGAGATGTAGCGCTGGCTGTTTAAAGTACCGGCAATGCGTACTAGAGGTGTGTTAGAGTGATATCCAATACCGCCCCATACCATATTACCCGGTGCAGGACCAGTGTGGCGGTGCATAACGCAGCTGTTCAGCATCCTCTCTTCACGGTGTCTCCAGACTCGAATGCGACCATCGTGGTGTTGCAGACAGAAGCGTGACTCGTCAGTAAAGACAATTTCATTCCATTCTGCCGTCCACATCCTTCTGTCATCGCACCATTGGCGGCGGAGACGTCTGTGGTTCTGAGTCAAGGGTAGACAAAGCAATGGACGTCTTGCGGACAGACCACTCTGCTGTAAACGGCGTCGAATGGTACGCGCAGACACTGGATGATGCGTTACAGACTGCATGTGCTGTGCTATGGTTCGTGATGTGACTGAGCGATCCGTCACTGCCATGCGCACAATTTGCCTGTCATCACGTGAAGTGGTGAGCTGAGGTGGATGCGATCGAACTCGCCGGTCCGTCGTACCCTCCTGCATCCAACGATCACATATCCGCATTACAGTTGTTTGGTTTCGTCCAACACGACTACCGATTTCCCTGAAAGATAATCCACAATCTCGGTAGGCCACTATCCTTCCTCTGTCGAACTCGGATACTTGATCAAAAGATGATCGCTGTTTTCGACGAGGCATAATTGATCGGTTTTTTGAAAAAACCACAAGAAAAACACAATTGCCGAACTTGAAATCGTCGAAATCTCCAAGCCTTAAATAGCGCTTTGAAGTGGCGCCACAGGCGCGCGTGATGTGCGTCTGCGCTGAAATTCTAATCATTTGCATATCTCACCTCCGGTAATGCATGTTGTAAATTTCATGTTATTTGCATGTTTTCTTCAGGGTGTTGCATTTACAGTGGCCAGCAGTGTATATATAGATAAAATGAACAGACGTTTGGTAATTAACCGTAAGATTATATTTGTATGTTTAGTTAATAATATACAGTGAACAATGAAGCATTACTAATATTTAATACAGATTTTGACTAAAAAAATACTAATCCTATAAACTCAAATAGCATAAAAATGAAAATCATCGTTCCCTCAGCTTAAAAAATAATGTTTTGCGATTAACACAGATTAGGAAATTTTCATTCTTGCATTTTGTATGATCTTAGAGAAGAATTTTTTGTAAGAACAACAAACATTAACTTATAGCAACACATTAGGGCCCCGGGTTGCCCCAATTGGTTGGCAGATTTGTACTGTCTGTCCGGCGCCCAGGCCCATATGAAACATCACCGAACATGGGAAATCCACCAATCGTCTGAGTTTGCAGGTTAGTCTTGTTACGCAGCGCTGGTCTTCAGTTTGACATTTGCTGTATGGACTGACCGTCCGGAACGACGTAATCATTCCGAATCATAACAACACGTTTGTTATTTCCCTAATGTTCTGAGATTGCATGTTTAAGCTACATTTTATACTAATTTAAATATAATAAATAACTAATTACATTATTGATTATTTTATTATTGAACATTAGTAGTCAATAAATACTTATTAACCACAGCCTAAGGAAGCACAGATAAGAAATTAATTAAAGAAATATTTGAAACATATGGACACAGGAACACAGGAGGAAACATATGGACACAGGAACATATGGAAACATATGGTCTCATTAATTAGTGATTGATGAAAATTAAACAAAGTTAAATATAGTTTACTTGTGTTTGCAAATTATAAAATATCATAGAGAATGCAGATAACAAGATTAATAGTAATATTTCCTCATCAATTAAATCTCATACCCCTGATCCCAATCATTGTACTCATATCTTAAACTGGAGACGGATGTATCGTTACTTTATGGGCAGATAAAACGATGTGTACACAAGCGTGGAAGACTTTAGATAAACCACGGGTATATTCTCAAAATTTCTGCTTGTTTCAAGATAGAAGCACATATTCAAATACTCACACATACATAGAATATGTGTTTCTTTCTTGAAACACGCAGAAATTTTGAGAATCACACGTTCACACGTTCAAATATTCACACGTTCAAATACTCACACATACATAGAATAAGTCAGAGAGAGAGAGAGTGTGTGTTAAAATTAAACATTCGTGGTATGAAATTATCAAAAGTCAAATATGAATTTTACTCCTGTGAAACCATTTAAATGATTTCTACCTTAAAATTACTCATTAAATGCAAATTTTCATACGCGCATAGATGTGTGTGTGCGTGTAATTGATACGTAAATTAAAACAATCATTTTGGGAAATAATTAATTTTTAAATTTGACTTTTACTTATGTTTAATCATTTAAATGGTTCATCACAAGGAAAATGTTACATCAAAATTACTCAGTGTGCATACATTGCATTTATGGAGTTAACTTTATGATAAGTTTCTCATTATATGCAACTTTAGCATATTAATCACATATATAATTACGTAACGAACTGTATAAATCATATGTATATAAATATATTTATATCGTTACTTGACGATTTAGAACTGAATTTTACACCTTTCTTTGGAAGTAATTTTAATTGTAGTAAGCATTTTTATTGTTTTGAATAATTTGGATATCTAATAGTATTCTTCCGATTTTCATTATATGTATATTGTATCTTTCTCATTTTAACCGAGAGCTGTTAAAAAATACTGCTTTTTCATATTCCTGTCAGATTTCTTCAGTCACCTATTTGTAGTAGGATCGTAGTTCCTAGTTTTAGATTAAAACTTTAATATTATTCGGTTGGAGACTTGTTTGTTGATAATATTGCTCAATTAAAGTCTTGAATGAAATGCTTTTCAAGGCGACATGAAACGCTTTTCAAAAGAATATGTTTGTGTCGATGAATATAAAACTCTTATATGTTTTCAGATATGTTGGAAGACACTTAGTAAAACGTTTACTTGACTTTTCTGCCTTATTTAAATGTTCATTAGTTGAGATTGATAAAAATATTTAGCTTTAAACTTGAACTATAATAAAAATTCCAAAAAAATCTTGCCTTTATCTATTATTTCCGCTGTTTTTCACTGCATAGCTTGAAAACTCGATGATCATATTTCGTGAACAATTTAAAATACTGACAAAATTTGGCGACTTTAAAATTTTCCGTTTTGTTTATTGCATTTGTATCTTAATTTTACGGGATAAATCGGTTTTCAAAGTTAACCAACTTTGTTTTACTTTTTTAACTTTAGTTAAAAAAAACTTCTATGCCGGCACAACTTTCCGGTGAATATCTATTAGTATCTCTGATACCATTTCTGTAAAACCAATTTCAGATCAACTCCCTGTTCTCACTTTTGAACGCCATAAAACCGTTCAGTAATCGCCCTCTCATCAATAGTGAGGTGAAAGCCAATTTCGGATCACCAAACTCTCACGTTTCTCTTTCTTTTGAACGCCATATAACCGTTCAGTAATCGAGAAAGAATAATAAAAATAAAACTAGCAAAATGAAACTCGAAGAAAGAAAAAAAAAAATGTCGCCCAAAGAGATGCGACGGGTAAGTGCCAAAGAAAACTGTTTCCATCCTAATAACAGGGCAGGCTTTCGAATGACAGAAAGTATAAGGGTCGGGAACATCTCTTTTCGAAGAGGGGTGCTTGATGCTCAGTGTCGTGTTTGTAGCTATCTCCCATTTCGTTGTTTGCGTAGCTTTTGTCACTCTCTCCCCATGGTGCTCGAAGCCTTTGTAACATATCGAAGTAGCACACACTTATCCACATTTGCAATAAAAATAAAAACTATCGTGGTGAATTTCGCCTTCTTTTTATGCTCCTGGAAACGTATAAATTGCATTTTCATAGATTAATACTTTATGTAAAATATGATGGAATACTTAGTTTTAAGAATACCTAGTTTTGATGGGTTACCTGAGATAACCCATTTCTAATAGTTACTAAATACATTAATGAGGAGGGGTCTATTAGAAAAAAAATAATAATTAATCCTTAAAATATTTCTGTGACCACAAAACACAAAGTTATTATTTATTTTGTATTTATTAGCGTATTATAAATAATAATAATAAAAAAGGGTTCACGCTCATTTTTTCTTTCTTAAATGAGATAGGGATGAATTAAAAAATGCTGATTGATAAAATTTTTGCTGAGTATTTCAGTTCGGAAGCATTTTATTTACTTTTTTCTTTTTACTTTTCAAGCTCCATTAGATGAAAAAAACTATATAATCTCTTCTCATTCGTGTTTCTTGTTTTATTTAGATATTTTCTTCATAATAAACTGGATCGTTATTTACCTTCATAATAAACTGAACCCGTTATTTACCTTTTTCGAGCACCTTTTTTTTTACCTTTTTTTTATTTGAAGTCAAAATAAATACATGTAAGTCTAGGTACTTTTTCACTCAGTGTGAACAGTGACACAATGTAATGCTGATTTTACGTAAAATAATTTTTTTATGCTAAAATATGGACTATTATGAGTTATCAAAGGATATCTATTTTACATGATTGGTAATTTATATTTTTATTGAATCTAAGGAGATTTCATTTAGTGATTCCTTGTATCACACTTATCAGTTAATTTCTCGTTCGCTCGTACGGGTATAGAAGGTATACAGGTCCCGTACACTCATACTAATATACAGGCAAGTATGATGCTTACCTAAAGGATCTTTAATTTTATGGCTAAGTAGATGTGAATTTTACTTTAAAAGGACTCAATATTTCATTAAAGTTTGAAAGCTGTATTTATATAGCGCGCCAAGTATGTAAACAAACTATTGTGTTTAGAAATTACTTATAGTTGACAATGTTTTAGGTATTTTATATTCTGAACTTATGCCTCAACTTTCGAAAATCAAACAACTTTTTAAGAAACTGAAAGGTGCCAAAAATGTAAACAAAGCTATTGTGTTTAGAAATTACTTATAGTTGACAATGTTTTAGGTATTTTATATTCTGAACTTATGCCTCAACTTTCAAAAATTAAACAACTTTTTAAGAAACTGAAATGTGCTATTTTGAAAAATTCGAATTTTTATCAAAATAAATAAATATTTTATCAAAATAAATAAAATTAACTTGTTAGGTTTAATCCATTCTAAAAAACCAATTAAATATATCTGCTAGGTGTCATAAAAGCTTTTCTGATCTATCTTACGAGATACAGCAGGTATTTTTTAAAAATGCAGTTTGGTTTTAATCAAATTTCCATATTTCTTCCAATAATAGATGTCAATAACAGAATACAGCTGAAAAATTACTAATGTAGAATAGAAAAAAAATCGGAAAAATTTCTTTCTTAATTAGTGCCATTAACAATAACCATAAATAAATTGCATTGTTTAAACTTTGTTAAAGACAATTTTGTTAAAATGGATCTTAAACTGTGTTCTAAAACGAATTTTGTAGGTTGATTTTCAATTTAATTTTTTTTTACTCTGTCAGGTGTATTTATTCTTGTAGTCTGTATATTTTGTAGATAAAACTATAATGAAACACATAATTTCGTAATTGATATTGTTCTATCGGCTAATAAAGAATCCCTTAATATACTTTTCCAAACTTTTGCTACCTTCCTCTGCATGAATGCCAGTATTATCTTCATCAAATTTATGCATTACTAGCTGAAAACCCGCACTTCGCTACGGAGTGCATTCAAATTAAATACAATGGTCAATGTGTGCAATTAATGCCAAAAAATAAATATATATATTTATAACAAATACGACGATTAATGTATACAATTGATGTAAATATATATATATATATATATATATTTATAAAAAAATCGTAAGGGATATTTTTATAGACAAAATAATGTAGAAGAAAATATTCAAATTAAATCTAAAACGACATACTAAAGAATATAGTACAGTTAATATAGTACAGTTTGAGAAACATATCTTTTACTGTATTTTAGTATTTTTTGGGATAATGTCCAATCGTCTGCCGCATGAGAAAGAAAAAAAATTCTTTTTTGTCTATTTCGTTGTTATCACGTGACGATAAATTTGTTTAAAGTACCAGAAAAAGAAACCACGTGATCAGCATTTAATAAATTAAATTCTAAAAATTAATTTTTAAAAATTCACCAAAAATCAGAAAATGGAAGTAAAGATTCGAAAAAGATTTCATTTTAAAGGAATTTTTATGATCTTTCTCGTGATATAAATTTTATAACCCTCAAATTATTATTTTAAATGCAAACTTACAAAAAGTTACTGAACCAGCTTAAAAATTTAATTTTAAAAAATCTAAGAATTTTTCAAAAATCTTTCTTAGTGCCCCCCTACACTATAAGAAGAATCGCCATGCAAAATTTCAGCCCTTTAGGTCCAGGTCTGTGCGTTGTATGTCAGTCAGTGAATCAGTCAGGTACAGAACTGTTTATATATATATAGATGAAGTGGGATCTTAATTATGCAGATGGGTGTGGGGATTTCTTTTAGCCTGATTTTTTCCCCTTTTTGGAACATCAGTATTTATAAATGACTATCTTACTAATGTACTAAGAAGCATAACGTTCTACAAACTCTTATCATTTCGACAGGCGTTAATTTAGACTCACATTATAATTAAAAGAAGAAAATATTCAGTTTATTTTTGTTACAACTTTACCTGGTAAACTAATTGTAGCTTACTGGGTGAGACATTTAGTGAAATATTTTGGTAATTATGATTTAAATGATTATAGTTTGTTAGTCTCTTTCCCGATATATTGTGCCAGAACATATTAAGATCATAGATTGGGACCTAACTAGATAATTTAATACTAGACAAAGCTCCAGTGATTTGAATAAGTGTATTAAGTATGACCTGCATTACCTTTTCGTCCCCTATTAATATCCACTAACAAGCCTTACAAACGATAATTTCGTAAGTAAAA
Source organism: Dolomedes plantarius (assembly GCA_907164885.2). NCBI lineage: Eukaryota > Metazoa > Arthropoda > Arachnida > Araneae > Dolomedidae > Dolomedes > Dolomedes plantarius. The sequence continues at coordinate 51,819,490 of OU015501.1, read as the reverse complement.
GCTCTTTGGAGATTGCATTCACTTCGATAATTGATACATTAGGCGTCAAGAATTACTAAATATTAGAATGTTATCCGATTATTTGGCGTTTTCGGTGTAATTCTTTGAAGTGTTAATATTGAATAAATGCAATTTAATTATTCTACTGTTCTTTTAAGAAGAAAGGCTAAACACTGGTTATAAAACTTACAGAATATGTGAGCATTTAAGCATCTTCTTCTCTTCATTGCCAATTTAACTGATGCAAAGTACCTAACTTAAATATCCTAATCATGTTCAAAGATGAACACTTTCACTTCACTGCCTCTTCCACAGATCGTGAAAATATACTAAATCCAAGGAAATTTTGCATGCTCTTTGATTTATGAAGCCCTAACAAAATTTTAAATTCATTGCCTAGGAAATAAGCTACTGTTCTTAGTTGTGAGATGGAGTTAACCATTGTTTTCAAAAGTATTTGAGACAAATTTTTTTAACCCACCCGCAAAATTAAGATTAAAAATGGAAACCTACTCGATTGGAGAAGGTTTTTTTTGTTCTTGCAGATTCAGTACAATGTAAATAATTCTTTAATAAAACCATGCAAAGTTTTTTCGACCTCATGGTACCTAACTTAAAAAATGGGTGCTTTCAAAGTTCTAAGGATTTGAATGGAAGTTTTTGTGAACAAACAAAATAATCTATCAATTAGTTGACTTGAGTTTACAGTTACTGTATGTACCAGGCAGAAAAACTATAATCACATTTAAAATTATTAGTTACTTTACGTACTAAATGTTGTTTTTTGGGTGGGAGGGGAGGGTTTATTTTATTTATTTATTTATTTTTAACTGTTTCATTTGAAATATCCTCATGCACAACAAAGCATAACATAAGGCTTACAGAAGTAAGTAAAAACACAAAACAAGAAAAATTAAAAATTTAAATTTCAAGCAAAATTTCGCAAGACAGCAAGACTTTCAACGTTCTAGAGGGGAGGGTTTGATACCATTTTTTGGATACACGTGGGGTTGACAAAGTGAATCCTACATACATTTTTTAAAGCCAATTTCAAACGGTTTGAAAAACCCATGTCAATTGTTGGATTGGAAACGACAGACTCTGGTAGTGTATTACAGCTCCCTAGACATTTGGCAATTCTACGACTGGTCCCTAGATGAGGTTTCGCCATAAACACACAGCTATAAACACTGAATTTATAGCTCTATGGATTCCACCACTGTGCTACACCTAAGTTAATAGTTATTAATTTTATCCTACCTTGTTCATTCTTTATCATTTCATTCAGAAAGCGGATGTCAGAGTGTCCGAGAAATCTTCTTGCCGTTCTTTTGCTCCTTCCCTTTAATTTGTCAACAGTGAAACGACTACGTATAGTTGTCTAACTGCCACAAACTGCTCTCTTCTTTACACGTCCTTTTAAAAGTTTCATAAGGTGTTGCGATGGAGTTTTCTAGATTTGTCAGAAAAAGGCGAAATTAGATTGAAAATGTTAATTTTTTTTAATATGCAGCATTTCACTCTTGGTTTACGAGAAAGAGATTGCAGGTTTAAAAATTAAAAAACCAAACAAAAACAAACTTGACATTAAAACTTGCACACACATAGTGAACAATTCCCACCTATGAATAAATCGAATACTGTTTGTCATTTCAATGCATCGTATTCAATAACTCCTTGACTTTTAGATATTTCCTTACTGAAGGTTCATTTCAGGACCTTGTAAATTTAAAAACTTTTCACACTTAGTTGATGAATCTAAAGGGTATTTTGAATGTTTCTATAAAGCTTTTATTTTCCCTTTCGAAAATATGGCAACTTCTCGGTAAATAGCTTGTAAATGCGAAAATCATACTATATTACTCATAGCTTGGAGACTGCATGCAGTAGATACATTGCAATATAAATCTGATATTCTAATCCAAGCCAGATAATATTATATTTTATTTTATTCAAATGAACGTAAATCTTTTCTCTTTGCATTTAACTATAACATCTTAGGAACATCACAGAACATTCTTCCCATAGTTTGATAAACCTTATTTACTATATAATTTTTTTAGGTAAATGAATTGTTACATCCCAAAGTATTTTCATCTTGTTATGCAGATATTACAATAGTAAGGTTCATCATTGGATTTCGATCTTAATTGTCCCTAAAGGTATAGAAGAACATCATCATTTCCACAATATATCATAGAAATATTAGAAATAATCAATGGTTTTATGTCTATGATTAGGTCGGTAATTTGCGGAGTAACATAAAATTTAGAAAATTATACGTGTAAACATCTGATAATGAAGACCCTAACCTAAGTTTAAGCCTGACCTAATTTTAGAGAGAGAGCGAGAGAGAGAGTTGGTATTGTTGAGAGCGTTACGATCATTTTATGCTACACGAGGGCTAATGCGACCAGGACCTACTGCTTAAAGCCGATGACGAACTGCTACAAACATCCATGCCAACAGTGGGACTCAAAACCACAGACTCAGGTACCGAATGCCAGCGCCCTAGCCATTCGGCCATCCTCCAGCCGAGAGAGAGGGAGATGCTCGATTGACTGATATCAGTCCCAACGACTAGCAAGAAGACTAGAATAAAATAAAATAAAAAGAAGACAGTAATGAATATTGAAACCAATGTTTCAGTAGTACGGCACTACGTCATCTTTTTTTATGGTTGAAGATTTCTATAAAAGTTAAAACTGAAATCTAAAGCGTGAAGAGAACAGGCAGTAAGTAAATTCTGGTGAAATGTCTTTTCTCAACTGTACTGACAAAGGACTGTTCCTCAAAGGTGTGGTACTGAAAATAAGGTATGACCCAGTTTAGAACGAAACCATATACAGTAACCACCGCTTATAGTGATCAGTGGTTATAAGAATCAACCGTTTATAAGAATCAATATCGCAAAAACAAAAGTATTATTTCCATGTTAAAATTATCGCTTTAAAGAATCAATCCATCGGTTTTAAGAATCAGCTTACACTCTTCGCTTTCATTTCATTTTTCCCAAAAAAGCAACTTAAACCCTTAAAAGGCACGAAGTTCTTTCTTTGTGTTTTTTAAAGAAAGAGTGATAAGATGGGATGGAATACAGTTGTAAAATGCTCTCCTTTCTTTGTTAGGCATAACGTAATAGTTTCCCCTTAAACGCTTTAGCACATCACTGTCCTATTAGCTTGACCCGTGGGCATCTTCACCCGTCCGGGTCCAATTTCACTTTTCTCCACTGGCAAACAAAGACAGGGACTCATTTTCCCACCTCCCAGATCCTGGTTGCGGCTTCCTGGACCCTCAAACACATAAATCTTCGGCGAAGTGTCCACTATGACTTAGGCAAACGTAACATTAGTAGATTCAGCACGTTATCAAACCGTGAAACGTAAGATAGAAGGCGAATCTTCTTCTGAGACTATTGGTATTGAAAGAGGTATAAACAGCCTCCTGAAAACTCCATTACGTCAAACTACCATAGAAAACTTTTTCTTGCTCCCTTCCTGGGTAGTTGAAATGCTCCTTTCTCAGGTAGTTGAAATGTTAAAACTGTTAAGCAGGTATGTTGTAACAAATATTGGATTTTTTTCATCTCTTACTGTATAATTATGTGTTTCTACTTATAAGTCTAGAAATTAAGTTGTATTTTTAAAATTATAAAAAATAATTTTAATAAAAGATAATTAACGTTAATTAAAGAGAATTTAATGGTAAATTATCTCATATATGTATATATAGGTGTGTGTGTGTGTGCCTGTTCAAAAACCTAAATTTCGGCTATAAGAATCAAAAACAGTAATAACAAACGTGATTCTCATAAGCGGAAATTACTGTATATATATATATGTCTGTATATATATATATATATATATATGTGTGTGTGTGTGTGTATGTATATATGTATGTATGTGTGTGTGTGTTTGTTTGTTTGTTTTTTATGTTTATATAGTATAAAGCATAGTAGATAACAGAAATAAGAGAAATCTAAAAACCTTAAGTGAAGGCAATAGAAGCACGTCGTAACTCTCATTGCAACAGTAATTAAAATAGCTTGGCAATTCATTCCTGGAGGGAAAAAAGCCGTGTAAAAATGTAGATGGTTATGAAGTAAATAATTAACTACAATAAAATTAGACGAAGAATGAATGAAAGTTAAAAACTCTAGAAAGAAAGATAAATATTATTTAAAATTAATCAATATATTTGGAGAGAGGCGAATTAAAATAATTTAAAAAGGTAAAATGCTGATCCACCGTTAAGATCAAAGTTAAGGTGAAAGAACTAACAAAATGTAAAATGCTTTCAAAGCTAGAAGTGACAAATAATTTAATATAATTAACTTAAAACCAATTTAATATAATCAATTTGAAGATAAAAGACTCGCCCAGACAAAGTCAAGTTGAAATAAATAAAATAATTAATCAATTATTTCTTAAAAAGAAAATGATTAATCGATGTATTTTGAATAAGATAATTTACTCATTCGCTACATGAAAACTAAGATTTAAGAGTTAAATTAAGCATTTAATAAAGAAGTGCTAATCCGCAATCTAAGGCAACCAGTTATGTACTTGATAAAAGTAAAGAATGGTCAAGAATGCATGTGTACATTAATGTTTGGTCAGAAATATTGCCCTACTCATCACCGGATTGTTTCTGATTGCCTCGGAGGATTTAAATAAAAATTTTAGCTTATTTTTTTTTACCTTGTGTTTTAATAAATGTAAAACTGTGTTTTCCCACTAATATTAAAAAAAAACAGGCCTGAAGTTTGTATGTAAATTGGTTTCCTCGGTAGTATTCTACAGCTGAAATTTCACAAATCGAGAGTTCTTTTTTTAATCTTTAGTAAACATTACGCCTAAAATAGGGCGGACAGTGACCGGATGGCTAGGGAGCTGGCATTGAGTACCAGCGTCTATGGGTTCGAATCCCACTGTTGGCATGGATGTTTATAGCCGTTCGGAATCGGCTTTAAGCAGTAGGTCCCGGTCTATTTAACCCTCGTGAAGCAAAACATTAACTAAGCGCTCCAACAGAAACCTAACATTCCATGTAGTTAGTATTTTTTCTGAAGTTAACTTAATTGGCCGTGTAGCTCCTCTGATTTTGGTCTCTATTTTGAAGGCAATGAAATATGAATTTACCAATAAAAATAAATCAGTTCAAAATTAAAAGGTAAAATTGGTAGTTCCTCCTGTTTACGATTTCACAGAAAAAAAATATGGAATGCATTTACATAGAAATATATACTTCCTCCCGTATGAATTATTTTCTGTATTATCATTTAAGATTTTACAGACACAAAGCAAGATCTTTCAACCATCATTAATGGAGAATCAGCAAAGAAAAAATAGTAGAAATAATAGTTAAAAAATTTAAAATATAATGCCTGAAAATTGAGATTCAGCCACGGATCGTCGGTGATGACAATTACTTTGGTATGAGCTGATATATACATCGCACGGAATCAAAAATTAAATCTAAAAATATTTTTAAAGTATCTATAATTCGTGATCATTTAATTGAAATGCGTTTAATAAAATAAATAGATCTAGTGAAGAACCCAAGCGAATAAAATGACTAAAAGGATGTTCAAAACTAGCATTTAAAGCCTGAAAAATTAATAAAATGATGGGAAAAGGAAGGCAAATTTTTGTCCTGATTAGCAGTTTAGATGGAAAACCGCTCACAAGTTTGTTTGGGTTAAACAAGAATCTTTTTATAAATAAGCGATAAAATTGAAACATAATGAATGGCACGCTATTTCTCTGCTTGCAGTGGACGCCTCACGACCCTAATTGCATTGGACAGGCAGACCTTACTCGAAATGCGTTGTTATAATTAAACTAAAGCAAATGGGTGAGGTGGGCCGGTTGGCAAAGGCAGCAAGCTAGTGATCTGAGTGTCTCTGGTTCGACGCCGGTCGCTGACAAATCCACCGCCGTGTATGCTAATGGCGGCTGGTGCGCGAAAAATATGGCGTGGCTGCAATGTCCTTCAAATTCTCAAATTTACTTCTGGAGGTACGGGGTCAAATGGTAGATACGTAATACCTTAAATCTGTGAATATGTTCGATAAGATAATTTAATCGTTAAGTTGAGGAATAGGGCGGATTTCAACCCTTAAACTTGCTTTTTACTCTATGCTCAAAAGTGTCCTCCCAATACTTAAATAAACAGTCCTCCTATGAAAGCATCTGTATCATGCAGCAAGTCACTCTAATGATTATATGACAGTTACAATGAAACATTTAATTACTATTTTTGTACGCAATAGGTTTTTTACGATAATCTGAGAGGAAGATGAAATCCATTAAAGAGTTTCTTAAGATGACTCACAAGCACACTTTACACATTAAAGAGTGCTTGGGATGTTTTAATATCTCTTGTTATCTTTTTTTTTTTTTTTTACATTTCGCACCATTGTGTTTCAGAGTCCAGAAAGTCATCCATCATTCGCAGAAACAGTTTTTACCACTTAGTAAAACTTGGAATTGTTACTTTCTGCTGTGTAACTTGATACATTGAAATCCCCCGTCGTCCTCTAAACTTCATTTGTATTTGTCATGAAACAGTGAATAAGGCTTTCTCTTGCACATGATTGTACTAATCCATGAGATACAGAAAGAGAGAAGGGGGGGGGGGGGGGACCGTGAAAATATTGCTTATTAGAACTTGGTTTACTTGTCTTTGATTATTTTTACTTTTGCATTTCGCATACTTTAAATCAGAGTGAAGAAGGCTTTCCACCGCATGTGGGAATCAATAGCGAAAGTTTCTGCTACCTCTGAAAGTGGGAAAATTTTTCTTTTGGGAAAATTCTGCTCTCTGATGTTCTGGGGAAAATCTGTAACAGCGTCAGAACCATGGCTCGATATTTGTTGGAAGCTCCTTTAAATCAAGATGCATGTTTTTGCTCTTGTCTACACTACGACGGAAAGACGGAAGATAAAAGACAAAACTTGTATTTTGCAAAATTTTGCGATAAGTGTGGGTCATGCGTCCCCTGACTGAAAGTAGCGTTTTCTTCAAGAGAGGAGAGCAAATTCCAGAAACAAGTCTCCAGTTGGATATTCTGTTAGATTATTGTAACAGAATGGGAAGATTACTGAAAAGGAATTTTTTTGTGAAATGTGATGGTTTTATACTTTAGTTGATAAAGTGTATTTCTTCATTTGATAGGGTTTGTTGAATTACAGACAACTTATGAATAATCATAGAGGTCAATTTCTTATTAACATTAAGTCATTATAATTAAACAGATTAACATTCAGTTATTATAATTAAACATCTAGCCTTGACCAAGAAAATGAATAGAATGTAATTTTAACAGTGGCTAAAAGTTAAAAAGTGGTAAAATTCAGTTTAATATTTAAGTACCATGTTTATAACGCTAAAGACTGTCTGTCAAGGAATTGATAGAATCCCTGATAAAAGAGAAAAATGTTTATTTCTACCTAAATTTGGGGGCGAATCGAACAAGAAAGGGTTCTAATTTCATGTGGATGTATTTTTCAAATAGGGATAGCTGTTGCAAAAGTATCTTTGAATGCAAAAGCATATCCTGGTTTGACCAATTCTTACTTTTCTGTGATCTACTGCAAACAGGATTTTTTTCATATTTTTAATATTTTTCAATGGCTTTGTAAATTTTTTCCTTCTTTTTTATAGTTTAAAACAGCATTTTTAATACTTTAGGTGCTCGAACAAAATTCCCATCATCATAACTATTTTAACTCGAAGAATCAAAAAGTAAAGTTCATAAATAACATTGCTGTATTTCTAAGTCAAACTGCATCTCCCATTATCTTCCAAAAACGGAATATTCCAAACACAGCTTTTCTATAATTTTTGGCCAGACGATGAAAGGCATTCGGGAAGAAGAGGCATTTTTTGCAGCCTTTCTATTGCTGTTCTTTGACCCTCGATGTGCTTCAGAAAGTTATCATAGCATGGAATCATCCTTTTCCTTTTCCTGTTAAGTCCTTATCCTAGGTCTGTACTTTCGAATACCTTCAACCACAATAGCGGTGTTTCCAAACGTTTTTGTGATAGGAGAACTTCGTAGAGTGAGAGCGAGTGAATTCTTCGTCCTTTTGAAACTCTTTCGAGGAGAAACACTTCTTCCTTTTCTTTGGGGGCGCTTGTTACCGGACCTGTGCTGGGACCCGATGTTATCGGCATTGTCGGCTCAAGGCGCCAAAAGCTAACAACTGTCGCGAATGCCTGCTTTGAACCTTGCCGATAGATCCGAGTCACGTGGGAATCGACTTGAACAGCTTACCAATGAAATTATGTTTCTCAAAATTAAATCAAATATTTCCCAGGGAGGGATATAAAAGGTTATTTTTTTAATACCAGAGGTACATTACCTTGTTATTTTTATTACAAATAAAAGCGTAAAATATTATTATGAAAGAGACGGGATAATCTAAAGACTTTTTTCAATCAGTCTTTGAAAATATTTTTTTGTTTGTTTTTACTATGAATATTTTTCATCCAGTAATACAAATTGTCGATGTCTTCAATAGCAGTTTTTGTGTGGATTTTTAAGCTCCATAAATAGTTCAGTGTGGAGGTATCTTAACAATCGAAGTGCCCTTTAAATTGACTCATGTTAGATTTTAGTTTAAAGTACAAATTACTGTTATTTTGTTTAAGCAAAATCTTACCGAATTTCCGTTAATACATTAATAATACTATAGCACATTAAGGAAACTGTTTCTACTAAATTACTCTAAATAAAATAACTAAAATATAATTTACTAAACTCTCTACTAATAACAGGAATTCTACTAGAGGGAAATACTTTCAGTTGAAAGGAAACAATCATCAACCTATGATTTGTCTGTTTATAACCCTCTAGTGGCAAAAGATCACTGTAGAGCTCCAAACTAAACTACCAATTCAAGATTTAAGTAAAGGCCCGGGTTTAGAGAGAAATGGTCATTTCGATTAAAAAAAATAGGGGAAAGGGATTTGTTAAGCATGACTAAATTTCTTGCGTCTTGAAAGCGAATTTACATTTATCCCCTGTTAATGGATGCAGTCAATCTTGGTAGTGCACCTAACTGCTTTTCTCGAGGTTGAGAATGAATAACAGAATAAAGTTCTTTAATATTATGACAATATAAATGAAGAGAAATGTATTTATTCCCAATTGTTCCTTTCTATATGAATAGATATATACGGACTTGCCTCTAAATATTTTAATTTATTTATGTGTAATTGCTTTTAAACTATGGATTATATTTTTATTGTATTTGGGATTCCTAATATACTTACGGTAAAGAGCATTATGAAATTCTAAAATTCATGAAAAGCTGTTTGTCTTTGCTTTATTCTCGGAACTTTTTTTCCCTATTTAATTAACTTGAACTTTTTCTGATATTCATTTGTTTCGCTTGGAAACAAGTGGTACTTCCCACCCCAAGAAGCTAGTTCCATCAAATGGTGTCCTTTTTTTGAGTTTTTTTTTTAAAATTCTTAATAGTGTATATAATGTATTGTTGATTGTGGAGTAGTTCTTTCCAGTTTTTAGAATTGGTTCTCGAAAATGTCTTTGTAAGTGACTGTAATATGCATTCTATGTCACCATTTCTTCAACCTTTATCCTGTAGAAGGACAATACTGGTATTTCTCTTTATTAAACATTTTGGCAAATGAAATTTCGTATTCAAAAAGATATCGATGATTTCTGCACAGGAATCCCGGACCTAAGAAGTCACCGAGTTCTAGCTCAAGAAGATGATGACATACACTCCTGAGAGAATTCTTGCCTTTTCTGGGGAATGTTACCTTATCTGGATTGTGACTTTCACATGAAAGAACTGTGTCTACTTAATTTTTCCATTACTTACAGTCACAAATTTAACCCCTAAAGCAGTATTATTTCTTCTTATAAGCATTTTTGTTTCCCTGAATTGATTCACTTCCTTTCTCCCTATTGTCTCAAAATTCTAAAATGATTTTGCATAAAATGCTTTATTTGTTCCAAAGCATAAATCATAAAGAGAAATAGACTAACTGCTGAATAACATAGCATCATATTAAGTAATAAAAAATGGTCTTTTTATTTCTTTTAATACAAGACTGTTGATGACAGGTTACTGATAGTCTATATACCATTTAGGTTTTATAGTTAGCAGTATATATGATTATGAACATTCAGTTGAAGAAATGTTATATTAGATTATGCATGGTGGGGTTTAATTTGGCCCACCTAAATGTAGCTAGTTTTTTTGTTGTTGTACGGTTTGCTAAGTGAGTACTCCTTGTGTTAAAATTTGTGTTAAAATTTGATCAATAAGAAATGTATAATCGAACTTAAATAGGTTATAATAAGTTCAAATTTATAAGTCCAGTTGGAACACGGCAAAATAGAAATTAGTTTTGAAGCTGTCGGTGGAATTGATGGTTTAAGAAGCTTAAGAATTTTTTATGTTTTAGCACCTAATTAATAAATTAATTAACAAATTAAGGAATTAAAATTGTTGCCACTGAAATAGTTTTAAAAAACAAAAAAAAAAGGATTTGTTTTTAAGAATAAAAATTTTTAAGATACAGGTCGTCGCTTTTTGCGCGGAGGTTGTTCTTATATAATCGCCATATAAGCTCACGCTGTGGTCGGCAGAACATCTCGAATATTAGATTATGCATTTAATCAGAAAAAAAATGCTCTCCAAAAAGTCTTAAACGTATTATGAAGCATACGTTAGCTTAATTAGCTGTTTCAATAAGCAATCTGATGCTTATCATCATAGCTGTTGATCTGTGTTATCCGATTTTCATACGTTTGATGTCAATTTCATCCAGTTAGGGAATATCAAAGGCAACCGCTCATTCCCCATAGATCTTCCAGATAATTAGAATTCTCCAAGAGGAGCAATATTTAGAGCAACCTTAATTCTTCGGCGGTTTTTCATCTCACAAATTAACTGCGCATAGCGCTGATAAGCTTTTCTCCCATTTTTCGCGCATAGTCTGGACTTTATTGACAAGTTCTTCACTGTTATTCTAAATTATTCAATGCGTAGTCGCAGAACAAGACAACTTCGGATTAAATGGTTCCGTTGAAAAAGAAGTATCTATTACCGTCCGGTAATTCTAATTCACTCCTGTTATAACTTTCCACGCCGTACAAATCGCGGCACTTTTTTCTGTCGTATTTCTCCATTTAGAGGACCGTTGCGAGTGACTCGGCCCCATTTCTTTTAGTCGCGTCGCCGCAACTGAGTCGAACAGGCATTGGCCTCGACGCGCTGATGGCAATCCTGCTTTATGGAGCGAATAAATCCTTAATAACGACACGCCAAGATCGGACCCGTTTTAACGATGCTCACAAATCAACGGCCTCCGACCCGCTTTGCATTGGCCCGACGATATTGCGTCCACTTCGACTTAGTGTTTGCCCGCTTCGCTCTTGTCTAAGCTTGTGTTTTATCTGGTTCTTTTTCATTGAGGAAGACGGGGTCTTAGCTTATCTTTCACTTCAAATAAGAAACCGCGCATGGTCTTGGTGGTCTGGGCCTTCAATACATGATTTAAGTTTGTCCGACTTCGTCCAAGCTAACCTTAAGTATCACATAAATTATAACTCTCAGTTGGGCTGTCTTCTCAGTGCAATGCAAAATAGACTATAGGGAATGAAATTCAGCAAAAAACCTCTTGGTAATAATAACTGGGTAATATACTGGGGTTAGATACCTCCAAACCAGTTCCTAACCAATAATCTATATATATAAAACAGTTCCGTAACTGACTGACTGACTGACATACAACGCACAGACCAAACCGCTGGACCTAAAGGGCTAAAATTTTGGATTGTGATTCTTCTTATGGTGTACAGGGTGCACTAAGAAAGATTTTTGAAAAATTCCTCTTAGATTTTTTTAAATTAAATTTTTAAGCTGTTTTTGTAACTTTTTTTAAGTTTGCATTTAAAATAATAATTTGAGAGTTATAAAATTTATATCACGAGAAAGATCATAAAAATTCCTTTAAAATGAAATCTTTTTCGAATCTTTACTTCCATTTTCTGATATCTGGGGAATTTTTAAAGATTAATTTTTAGAATTTAATTTATTAAATGCTGATCACGTGATTTCTTTTTCTCGTACTTTAAATAAATTTATCGTCACGGGATAACAATGAAATAGGCAAAAAAATTTTTTTTCTTTCTAATGCCGCAGACGATTGGACATTATCCCAAAAAATACTAAAACACAGTAAAAGATATGTTCCTCAAACTGTAATATATTAACTGTACTATATTCTTTAGTATGTCCTATTAGATTTCATTTGAATATTTTCTTCTCCATTAATTTGTCTTTAACAATATCCCTTATCATTTTTTTATAAATATATATATATATATATATATATATATATATATATATATATTTACATCAATTGTATACATTGTTCGTCGTATTTATTATAAATAAATAAATAAATATATATATATATATATATATTGGCATTAATTGCATACATTGACCATTGTATTTAATTTGAATGTACTCCGTAGCGAAGTGCGGGTTTTCAGCTAGTATACGTATAAATCGTATACGACGAATTCAGATATAGTATGAACCAATCTGCAACGACCCAAATCCTTCCAACTTTCATTCGCATTCTTTCTCTTGCTAAAAATGAACTAAGGCCAAGGCAGGAATCGATATCTCTATTTTCGGGATCCCGGGCTAATATTTCAGCGATTGAATCACATCATTTGTCTACTTTACAAAGTTATGTACCGAATATTTTTTTAAATTATAGTCCAAAACATGTACTGTTATATATAGTTGAAAAACAATCTATTATGAATCTGAAAACTTCTCATGACAATAATGCTGCTGCCTACTTTGAAATAAAGTCCTCAGTCAAGGGCGGTAAGAAATGTTTTGGTTATGTGAGTGAATTCGAGAATTTTTAGTTATTCGACATGTCCTATTTCCACTTCCCGTCCCTCCATTGAACGAAGATCCCTAAAGCAAAATCTTCCCATCTCTAGAAAACTATCGTAAAGAGATTTTGGCAGTATTACCGAGAGAGAAATGCTCAGTCATATTACTCTTACTTCTAATCCCTGTCGAGTCAGGAAAAAATGGTTTAAAATGCTAATTACAGAAACCATTTTAAAAGGATGAAAATCTCAAATTTCCGGCACTTATTATTATGGACTTCCACTGTTTTCCCGTGAATAGTTTAAAGTAAAGATGGGAAAATTAAGAAAAAGAAATAATGAACCTTTGAGAATATAGCCTACGGTTCTACTTAAAGCAAAACATTTTAAATGACCATATTAACAATAAACATTGTAGAACATGTGTGAAATGGCAGAAGGTAAACTTTATTTCTAATTTTATAACGGTTAACCCAAATTGTTTCCGAAGCTTCTCAGATGTATCACAGACACTATTTGTATGAAAATTGATTTCTTTGATAGCAGAATGGTGGTGGGTAGAGGGAAAAAATTGCAGTGCTGGGCTGATGGCAGTATATGTAATATGGGCATATAGTTTGAGGTAGTATGTGTGCAGGACAAAGGGGTCTGAAAACCACTCGAGGGGTTGCTTCAGCCTGAGCATAGCAGGAACATTAAAATATAAGCCTTATTCCGCCTTTAATGTATCAAATTTTTCTAACACGAAATAATTAGTTTCTTATTTGGTGCTATAACCTTCCGAGTATAGGAACTTTACATATATCTCATAACGTTGTAGAAGCTATAAAAACCGCATCTCTGCTTTAACTTTTTAAAAGATGGTACCAATATAACAATTTATTGGAGCTGTGTAAGTATTTCACAATTATTGTCTTCCCATAAGGTTTTCGAAATGGCTGAAGATTATAAGTATAAATGAATTCTGGGTCTAAGAAAATTCATATGAATATCATAATTTTTTCCCGGTGAAAGCCTTTTGGTAGGAAATATGGTTGTGCTAAATCTGTTTCGTTTAGCTTTGACTAGTATACAACTCAAAGCAAACGTTTTAATCTATTTTTTGGCGTTATCATGTGTACCAGATAATTTGGGATCATTCTTACTGATTTTTTACCATGTTATTACATTTATAGTGTACACCAAAAGGCAAAAGGCTCCCGACAAAGTGCCTCAGCATTAAAAGAAAAAAAGATTATAGTGTACACATGAACTTCTATGAAACATGTTCTAAATTTCCAAGTACATAAGGATTTCATAAAATTCTTAAAATTTGATTTTTGCAACAATTAAATATCTAAATAACTTAAGTTATGATGTGATAATTAATTATATGCTAAAAGAAAGAAAAACATTTAAAGTTCTGAGATATGTAAAAACCCTGGTCTATCACACACACGTACTCTATTAGATGTCCCTTAATTTAGCACTACAACTTTTCACAGTTAAGAATTTACTTCATTTCAAGCTATTTGTACTGATATATGTATTGAGCATATGAAGCTTCAGGTTGCGTGCATATAAAATTTCTTTCTGTGATAAGAAAATATGCTATTTCAGTAATATAACATTTATTTTGCGAATTCCTATATTATTGTATCATTCTAATATCTGGAAAAGATGACTAATTTAAAATTTATTGAGGCTTTAGATAAGGCAAATAACGTTTCAAGTAATTTACTTTCAAACTGTTTGAAAAAGGTGATATATAAAAGAGTAAAATGCAATATGATGACAAATTGCATATAGCACTGGATATGTATAATTTAGAAATTATACATCTCCAGTGTACCAGGAAGCCTTAGACCTAGGTTTCGCCTTTGTCCTCAGCAACGGATAACCGATGAGTACAATGGAGGGAAAAGAATTAATTCTAAGCACCTGTTCACATAGAATCCGTCAGAGTCAACGTTAAAGATTCCGTTGGCACTGATTGATTAAATGGGTCAATGATTGGTATATGATTGATTAAAAAATTTTATGCTGACGCTGACGGACTCTATGTGACCAGGCCTTTCATAGGCACGCAAACATGGTGTTGCTGGCCAAATTTTAAGTGGAAAAAGCCTTTATGCGACCAATTTTAGAGAAGATTGACGGTGTCTTTAGCGGAGCGTTCGAATTAAGGTAATTACAGCCACTACCGGGGGATCAGATGATCTAACACACTAACTAACCGAAAGCCGTGGGGACTTTCCCACGCTGATGCCGAAGCTTCCAGAATGATCTGGATTTTCTGAAAAATGGGGTATCTAAAGGGCAGAGAGGAAAAAAGAGGAGAAGAAAGAGCGATAACTATAGGACCTGCTTCCCGTCTCTATGCTGGACTTTAGATTGAATTGAGATATGAATCTCTCTCTGGTTTTCAACGGATTGATGATTTATAATGATTAACTGATAATGGAAATGTTGTATCATAGATTTTGTAAATATGTATGAATAAACAAAATATATGTATATATATAAGGAAAAAGTAATTTATGTGCTCATGGAAACCATAAACGAGCTACTTAACCACAAGGTCCCGACAAGGCCCTAAATGCGAAATTTCTCTGACCTTTTACTTGTGACTGAAAAATTGCAGTCATCCATCCCACTGAAAGAACCACCGTCTATCACGAATCGTGGTACACAATTTAGAGTGCTAGAAGAGGTCAAGTTGATTAGAACAAGCCCTGCTGACCCTTTGTCAGTGACCGGTAAAAGTTTGGAGGAAGTCCGCATTTAGAATTTCATTCCCTCTTGAGTATTCATCGGTTACGCCTTGTTCAGGAGCCCACATCAAGGCGAAACCTAAGTCCAAGGCTATCTGGAGATGTATGTTTTTGCACCCAGATTGTGAAAGCGCATTTGGAAATTTTAAACAACTAGGGGCTTCGCCCCTAGGC
Source organism: Dolomedes plantarius (assembly GCA_907164885.2). NCBI lineage: Eukaryota > Metazoa > Arthropoda > Arachnida > Araneae > Dolomedidae > Dolomedes > Dolomedes plantarius. The sequence continues at coordinate 51,803,656 of OU015501.1, read as the reverse complement.
TCGCTACGCTCGCTCCTCTGGTTAATCAAGTGAATGAATGACTCAATACTTGTTTACAGCGATTGAGTCATTCATTTGTTTACAGTTGAAGCTTCCCCCCCCCCGCTCCCGGCGAAATGGATGAAGCCCGGGTAGATGGGGGGTATAAGCCCGGATGAAGATGGGTGAAAAATCGGATCTTCTTTCCTTCTGCAAAGGAAGCGAATGAGAAGATTTTTTTGAAGTATTTCTTTAAAATTCAATTAAAAATCGAAATTTTAAGATAGAGACTTGAAATGAAGTTTATATGAATGAAAAAGCTTTCATCTTCCAGTTGATATAAATATTTTCTTTGTAACATAATAAGTCTGATAGCATCGAATTTATATATCTCGAAACGCATAAATTTTTCCAAAAAGTGGGTTTTCAATTTTAATAAAAATATCAGTCTGTTTTAAATTATTTTTAAACAAATGAGGTCTTGTTTGAAGGAGAAATGTCTGTAGTCTTAGATTGTAAAAAAAAAAATTCTACGATCCTTTTTTGGCGAGTTATCGTAATCTGAACATGAAAAAGTCAATATTTTCCCACAAAACATAAAATTAAAAAAAAACTTAAAGTCCGACGAATATGAGACATGTCTTACTTTCTTCCCCACATTATTCTGCATCGATTGGTATCGGTCTCGACCTCATACCCCCAGCGGTTTCGGAGGAGATAGCGTGACAATCTTTTGACAGCGGCGGCGGCGGCTGCTGCAGCGGCAGTTAGTTTTTTTTAGAATAGAGAGATGTAATCAATCAGATGCATTACATTTTTGCAGAGAATAAAGCATGCAGAAAAAAAATTGAGGACAAAAAATCCGTCCATGGACAAAAATACATCCTTTCTTTTATTATTGTTATTTTTTATCTTAGTATATTGTTTGCTATATTGCCATGATGTATGTATTGAATTTTTTTTATGTCTATAGGTCTGAAGTCTGATAAATTAAAGTATAGATCCGATATATTTAATTTGAAATATAAAAGATAAATATAATTTTTTTAAACCTTTTTTGAGACATGTATGTCTCTGAAAAGTTTTGGCGTTTAAATGTTTATTAATTTTTCTACCAATTTTAAAAATTTCAAGAGAAAATATGTTTAAATTTAAATAGAACCAAACAGGGAAAATAATCGAATTCCTGAGTGGCTCTAGGCATATCAGCTAATCTTTTGCCGGTAGTTTTAGTGGCAAATAGAAATAAAAATCAAGGCAAAGATTTTAAAAAAATCTGATAAAATTTTTACCGTGCTTTCTTTTCCATCATGATGTGAAAACTAATAAATTAAACATACAAATTAAGTATTATAACGTGAAGAAACGCCAAACTCTCAATGGAGGAAAGAAAATACGCAAATATATATATATATATATATATATATATATATATATATATATATATATATATATATATAAAGACGTATTTTTTCCTTATTTTTCTTAGCAGGGCCGCCACAAAATTTTTGATTCTTAGGAAATCGAATTGAATAAAATACTTAGAATGATTTCGCATGTATTCAAAATCTTGAGTACAAAGAAAGTGTGAAGTAATTACATGTTTAAAGATTTTATCTCCGATAAAGTCTTGTTAGAGTTATGAAGAATTCTCCCGTCCCTTGTTAGTAAATAAAGCGTAGTAGTGTAGTCGAAGAAAAATCCCACATCTCCACTTTAGTAGCGCTACTCAAATTTATGAGCTGTACCTGAGACAGAAGTCATGATCCCGTTTTCCTTATAAGACACTTTTTATTGCCAAGGTTATCGTCTACAACAGTAATGCATACCTCGTTGATGAAGCGATAACGATGAGTTGTGGCCTTTCGATTTCCCCATTCGATAAGCAGTAAGCGTAATCGTCTATCAATTTTCGGATCTGAGACACGTGACCAACTTCTTGTACGAAACTATGTTGTATGTATAGAGGGGGCTCTAGGGAGTTGGTCACTTAAACAGTTGGGTGCTAAAACACGGCTCTCGGTAAATCAATCACCAATGCGTGTAATGGTTTTTGAATGGGTTTTCTTGCCTGGAAGACATGGATTTTACGAGAAATTTGTGGGAACACCTTATGATGTTCTTTTTGTCGCTATGTTTAAACTAGACAGAATTATGAGCTCCAAGAGTAATTTCAATTTAACGAGATATATTATGAATAGAAATTCAGTCCTTTCAGTTTAGTGTCAGATACACATCATCAGTTCAACTATACAGCAATTATTCTTGAGTAAAATACGGTTACACTTAATAAATACAGTTATTTTAGCAGGAGAAACAGGAACATTTAGTTAAGTTGAGCGGGATCTAAACTTCGGGTCCTTTGACTACGAAGCCAGTGTCCTGATGATTAGACCATGCAAGCCATATAAGGGATTTTATCTCCTGAGTTCCGTTTATTCCATTTTACCCACATTCTTTTGAGGTCAATCTACAAAATATTGACTTTTCTCCGATGGCATAGGCTGTTGGCCTCGCACATATTTATTTTTTGATATATTTTTCCGCCGATGTGGTTTTACTGCTCTATGCTTTCTAACGATTCCCGAATATTTTTCCTACGCTATTTTTATAAGCGCTAGTGCTATGTCCATCTGTCCTAAATGGGGATCAAACCCGGGCCTCTGGACATCAAAGTCCTCATACTGACTGCTAGACCATACCGGTGGTGTGACAACGATCTCATACTGAAAATTCCATACTTTGCAAAACTTTGATGACATTTATCATAATATATTGCAATATTTACATTTTTGACAACTGAAGTAGTTTTGACTTAAAGAATCAGAGAAATGCTTACAACATTGCCTAATACGTAGAATGCGAAATTTATGCTTTTCAGAATCAGAAGTAAAAAGTATTAATATCATTTCCCTTTGAGTCTTACAATCAATTGGAAATTTTAACCGATTTGCATCATTTAAAAATATTTCCAGGAACAAATAGTTTAATTAAAAATTCACTTTTCACCACAGTTCACCAAGATTTTATTTTTGATTTCTTCAGAGGTTGCATTGGGACTAAAAATTATGAGAATAAAACCATTAGGGATCTAAGATATAAGTCTATATTAGTGAAAGATAGAGTTAATAGCATACTGTAAATTACATTTGATTATTTCACTCCGGCTGGCTCGTCAACTGTACAAAATCATTATTTCTGAGATTTCCTACATTTTGAATCTTAAACAATCGATTTTTCCTTTTTAGTTGCTTGCCATACGACTCTTAAAACATTATTTAAAGACATTAAAAGCCAAAAGCTTGTGAAAACGTTGTTTGAGAACTAGGGTATAATTTCGGAGGTTTTATTTTATTTTATTTATTTATTTTTCTTAAAATGACCCGATGCAGCTAAGCCAAGTCAATTTACCTGCCTTTTACTTACCATGTAGGTGTTCCTATATTCTGCTCCAGAGAAAGAAAGCTGAATTTGCTTATGAAATTTCGCAAATTCAATTTAATTAATAGTTATTTATGGGAGAAATTTTAAGGTTTTAAAATCCCTCACCAGTGGCTCTAATCAAAAATCAGTTTAAAGTAACAAGGTCGATGAATCGGAGCAACTTGTAAAAGATGTCTCTAGCATCTACCTTATAGGGCTATAGGGAGAGATTTTTGAAGCTGCAGTATCAAAAGTGGAGCTTTTAATATGAAAAAAAAATTCTATCCTTAATTATTAGAACTTTTTTTATCGTAATTCTGATCGTTGTTTAAAAAGAATAAGCCATAAAAATCTCACAGCTAAAGCTGTTCCTTTATATCTGACATTTTATTGAGAAAATAAATCATTTCAGTAGTGCGTTTAGCTTTTCACAGCTTAGGTGCTGGAAACAGTCAAAATTACATTGTCTAAGCAGTTTACCATCATTGCTTAAATTGATCCAAACTAAAACAAATCATTTCGCAAATAACACCTTTTACCTTGCTATACTGTTAAATGGATAATTTTACTTTGGTTTAAATATCTGAGTAATCTCCGTATTGATTCCGTTTCGAGCAATACTCATTTGTTTTGGAATTAATGACGTTGACCATAATGAGATTTTTTCAAAGGTTTTTTTTCAACACCTGTTTTGGGTGCTAAAGTTTTTTTTTATTTGTTATGTTGTTGAAGACATTAAGGGAAAAATTTTTCAGGGTTATAATTTTCTTAGATATTAAAATTAATCAGTTTTTTTAGGGAATATTTACTGAATATTTGACGTTGGATTCAGAAAAAATGCATTAATAAAAATACATCACAACATAATTGTCCTAATTATTTTTAAAATAAATTTCACTTAGAATTAGTTTATTTTCAAGAATTAAATATCGTAAAATGTTCTATCATGCAATTCCTAGCTGTTTACTCCATGGATAATACAGTTTGACCAAAAAAAAAAAAAAAAAAAAAGCACACCATTGTTATCCTCTACTAATCTTGCATTTCATCAGCTACACAGCATTGAGAAGTCCGTAAAGTCAGTACAGGAAGATCAAGAATGCATAAATGCATGCTAAATACTAAGAATTATATATTATTGTCATTAAAGCATATATTGCCTCAAAATCCTATAAATAATATCAGTCTAAAACCTTAGCTTGATTTAAGGGGACGACAGATCTTCAACCTCATTTTTTTTAATATTTTTATTTCTATTTTATTTTTTTTATTTTCAATCTTTATATACGAAATTAGGATTATTAATATTATTTCTTACTACACTGAAGACGCTTACAATTCCCACCTAAGTTTTCTGTGGCAGAATAAGGCCTTTCTTTCAAAAATTTTTTAAAAAATGCAAGCATTTCTCAAAATGCTCCATGCGCATTAATTTTCTTCGGATTTCTTCCCAATTTCTCAGGATTGCTAATTGAAGTGTTTTTCACAAAACCATGCTTAATTCTTTGAAATCACAAATATTTTTTTTAATTTATAGACCATGAAATAAAGTAAAATCATGCAAAAAAAAATAATAACAGGCTCATGAAAAACGAAAATTTATTTATCACTTCTGATTCGTATAAAAATAAATTCAATGCATATATATATATACACTCATGGACAAAAAAAATTAGCGCACCAAGAAGGAGTCGTCAAAATGAAACGAAATTTTACATACGTAATGACTACTTTGATATAAGTAAATGATAAGAAAATCAAAGAAAAAGGATAATTTATTTCAGAGAAAAAGGCAAAAGAACGGAGGAGTTAATACTCCGTTGGACCCCCTCTAGCGCGAATGCACGATGCGATACGATCGGGCATTGAGTCATACAAGTTCTGTATGATGTCTTGAGACATTTCGTTCTATATTTGCTGTAACCTTGCCTCTAGTTGGTTCAAACTCGTGGGATGCCCAACTCGGCGTCCTAAATGATCCCAGATATGCTCGATTGGAGACAAATCTGGGGATCGGGCAGGCCAAGGAAGGGTAGTAACAGTGCGGAGACAGTCTTGTGACACCCTTGCCGTATGAGGCCGAACATTGTCTTGTTGAAAAATGGCTCCTGGGAGCCGTTGCATGAGAGGCAACACATGTGGTTGCAGGATTTCATGAACATACCGCTGGGCTGTCATGGTGCCACGGAACAATACTAGGGGTGACCGTGTATTGTAGGCAATGGCACCCTATACCATCACACCAGCTGTGGGAGCGACGTGTCGCTGTACAGCAAAGGCAGGATAGAAGCGTTCACCACGGGCTCTCCACACACGAACACGATTGTCATTACTGCCGAGATTGAATCTGGATTCGTCGCTAAAGACGACCTGGTTCCATTCCGCTGCAGTCCAGTTTCCTCGTGCTCGGCAAAACTCCAAACGGAGGCGTCGATGGGTGGGCGTCAAGGGCAGCACACGTAATGGGCGCCGCGATACCAACTGTCCTTCAGCCAGGCGCCTTCGTATGGTTCGAGAAGACACAGAGGCCCCTAGTGAAGGTGCTACCTGTGCCTGGATGGCGGCCGATGAAGCAGTTGGCTGTACGCGTGCATTTCTTACGATGTGGCGGTCTTCTCGACGACTGGTCTGTCGAGGGCATCCTGAGCCTGGTCTTCGTGTACATGACATCTCTCGGGTCCACTGGTCCCAACACCTCCTCACAACACAATCAGAGCGGCATAATTGACGAGCTACTCGCCTAGCTGACCACCCAGCTTCCATCATCCCGACGATTCTCCCCCTCTGAAACTGCGACAACTGCTTATATTGTCTTCGAACACGGCGTAATGGCATGTCTATCTCAGCTCTTCCTTTGTAAATGATTCAGCACACTCAAACAAGCTTTGGTTACCTGTTTTATACTCCACAGAGTACGATGTTCAACGCCCTCTACCAGCTATACGTAATGCGCAATCACGCTGCATTTCTAATCATTTGCATATCTCCCCGACATGTACCTTCATTGCAAGTTTCGTTACGATCCCGCAATTATTTCTTGGTGCGCCAATTTTTTTGTCCATGAGTGTATATATATATATATATATATATATATATATATATATATATATATATATATATATATGACGCGATTCCATTTCACGCTACTTTAGTGCTATAAAAATAATACAGTCGTGGTCCGAAATATTGAAGATACGATGAATTAATATATTAATGAAGATTTATTACGACTTCATTAACCCAGAGCTCCAAAATGGTTGGCTAGACCACCCCACCCAAAAATGACCGCTCGCTAGCGCAGCCTTCCCCATCGAAATCTATCTGCCAACTAACTTAGTTCTTTGTTATTCTCCCACCCGATCTTTTTGCTGACTCAAATCGAATGTTCTCGAAGCTTCCTCTTATGTAATGTTAACCCCTCATCCGAATAAATCCTTACGTAACTTGCTTCGCCTGAAACTATCTCTCTTCTGAAAGATACCCGTCCGGTTGCGACCCCTATTGATAGTTTTTGCTATTAACAACCCTTCTTCTTTTTTTACGCTGAACTTTCGTGAGTTAATAATTTTTGATTGCCAATTCCCATTTTTTCCCAAACAAAAGCCCCCTATATTTTAGTTTTACGTTTTTTCCTTACATATATATATATATATATATATATATATATATATATATAATATATATATATATATAATATATATATATGGAACAATAACGTTTCCCTTCATTAGCTTTATCTTACCGCAATGGAACATCGTCCATCATTTCTGAATTTGACCTAAGTATTCCAAATTAATCCATTAGATTTTCCCCGAAGTCCATGTGACGACAGGAAGCTTATATAACCGTTATATAAGAAGATTGTTCGAGAGCCATGACGACCGATCACCCCATATGACGTGTTTGGGTCAGGTGTCACCTTTTGACCAATTAAAAGCTCAACGTGCGAGTACTCAGGGCGTGAACCTAGGGTTTTCGCGGTCTTCTGTGTTCTGCTCGAGTCCGACAAACATGCACAATTTTTAGCTCTATGTTCTTTTGTTTTATCTTGTGCTGTTCCGCAACCCCAGGATGATATTTTTCACATGTGATGGTCCTATAGTAATTATTCAGTATGAATATAATGAAGTGTATCTAAACATCGGAGTATTACAAAAGAATAAACGATCTATGTAACCAACTATGTGGATCCTGTGTTCCTCGACTGGACTCTCTGCCTAAGCCTTTACCAGCCACTCTCCACGACTGAATAATGATTCGAGGTCTCTTCCTGACATCCAACATCTCCTTTTCTAATATTACACACACACACACACACACACACACATATATATATATATATATATATATATATATATATAATATGGTAAACCTGTAGTAAAAAATTTAAGGTTTTTAAATGATATTGAAAACGCATGGAGCATTTTGAAAATGCGACCAGTTTTCAAACTTTTTCTGAAAAACGGGCATTATTATGCTAAAAAATACTTATTTTGAATTCTAAGTGTCTTCGGTATAGTAAAAAAAGAATTGTAACTATTCCCATCATGTATATAGAATTAAAAATTGAAAATTAAAAATACGAGGTTAAGGATTTCTCGTCCCTTTAACTGACAAAAATGCATCCAGAATGTTGAAAAAATGCTTCATAAGTTGTTTGTTATAGAGGAAGTTCCATATGCGGAGTGTCCATATGGCGTGGATGGAACCAGCATACTGTGGCTTGGTAACTCTGCGAAAAATATTTTTGTTGAGAAAAGGAATTTGATTTGAAAAAAATATCAGATAACAGTCTTATTTAACATCTAGTAGATTATATATAAATAGCTTAAATATTGATAGCAGAGCTTGAAAGGCAAAATATTCCAGTTACGATATCAGAGAATATTTTTAGTTGTTGATATTCATATGTAGTTATAAAATATAATAATTTTTAATTACATGCTTGAGGACTAAGAGAATATGAATAGAAGTTCTTAATATTCTTTGATAATGGAGTTCAAAGTGGAAAATTAAAAAATATATATCGGAATATTTAAGAGTAACATTGACACTGGTTTGAAATTATACGGATTTACTAATTAAGAGAAAATTTTCAATTAAAATAATTTCTAATCGAAGATCATATCTTCGTAGCATCATATTTGAAGCCTTAGTGAATGAATATTTTACATTTAATTTATTCTATTTGTTTCATGAAAACAGTTAACTTTATTGTTCATTACTTGAATTTTCCTTCTTTTAAAACTATATCAAGTATATATTCATTAAATTTTAACACTTTTAATGAAAATTTTAAAGAATTTCTTATTATAAAACCATATTTAATCACATTTTTGACCTACTGTTTAATCATGTTTCTTAGGATCCTGGAGCTTCTTTTCGCTTCTTTTCTCTCCATACTAAAAATAATTATTTTTACCCTAATTAAATCTCAATATTTTTTGTCGCATTTTATTATAAATACAGCCTCTCTAATCCTTCCTAATTGGAACTGGGATATATAAAGATTAGTGAATCTTCTGATCATAAATAAGTGCTATTCAAATGATTAAAAGAAATAAAAAACAGGTTAATCACGAAACTTCTTTTTAAGACAAATGAAAACACATTTTTCTGTATTTCTTACCTATTATTGGGTTTGTATAAATCCCATACACACACTTTATCTGCTGTAACTTCAAGTACATGTGTATAGTTAAATATTATTTCCTCATCATGTTTAAGTTACAAGGGATTTCTCGCTCTTATTTCCTCACATCTTTGAATTTTTCACCTATGAAGTTGAGGTTGGACAATGGTATTTGATATCTAATTACAAGCGATATTAATAGTCTCTTGAACTTATCCTTTAGCTTACGGGGCCCATTTTTCCGATTCCCTCTTTAGAACGGGAAATTTCATACCCCCTTTGTAAGAACGGCCGTTAAGGAGGCTATACACACACACATATTATATATATATATATATATATATATATATATATATAAATAGTTGAGGTATATATGTATATATATATATATATATATATATATATATATATATATACAGTCGAACCTCCATATATCGAAGTAGCAAATTGCAGGAAAAAAATTCGATATATAGAATTGATCTTAGTTTTATTATAATTCCCCCCCCCCCCCCAAAAAAAAAAAAAATTAAATTAAAGCTAATTTTCGTATACGAAACTCCATTTCTAATTTATATGCGAATCCCATTAAATGAAAGTTAATAACTAAAACATGAATTAATATGAAAGATTTATTAAAACAATAATGCAGACAGTGGTTACAATGATCACAGTTACATTCTTTTTTTAAAAAACTACGAATATCTTGCTGAACAGTCAGTTTTTCGGAAAGTTCAAAGAAATGTTCGTATTTATTCAGTCCACTAAAACTTTCATCAGGGACATTTTCCGCGAATTGAAGTCCACAACGTATTGTTTCAAATGCCGAAAATTGGGAGATTTTATTCTAAATTGGAATAAAATCTCCCAATTTGCCTTGAAAAAATTTCGATATATAGAGATTTGTTCGATATATAGAAACAATTTTTCTATGTAATGAACATGGAGATTCGCTTAGAGTTCGATATATAAAAAATTTCGATATAGGGAAGTTCGATATATGGAGATTCGACTGTATATATATATATATATATATATATATATATATATATATATATATATATATATATATATATATATATATATATATATATATATATATATATATATATATATATATATATATATATATATATATATATATATACAGTGGTACCTCGGCTTACGAGTTTTTCGAGATACGAGCATTCTCACGGTAGATTTTTTGCTTCGAGTTACGAGCTAAAATTCGGGTTACGAGCAATCTTCAAATATCTCACCGCTAGATTCAGCAGCGAATGCCATGTTACGTGCTCATCAAATGGGAACACAAGAAGCATATGATATTTACACCCTTTATGTACAATTTTTATACAGTTGTATACACATTATTCTGAGACTACTATCCAGTCTTAAACCGAGATTTTAACACTGAACAATTACCACCAGGGGCAGCTTGCTCTGCCCAAACTTGAGTCGCCCTCAGAAACCGAACAGCGCCCAACCTCTCTCGCAGAGAGATAGCTTCAATTCCCTCCCCCACACTGGAACTCCCCATGGGGTCTAAGGAATGGGATGACCTTGGTCCTAGGATCGCAAGCTCTCCTCCTACGGATTCTCAGAAAACGTCCTTCGAATTCTCAGAAAGAAGAATCTGGACATTACAGCTGCAGTGAACGATGCAACAATTGCCCAGCTTCCATATCTCACTCGTTCACTTTAAGAGAGTAGCTGGTAATAAAAGCGAAAGTGAGGAAAGTGGGGCGAAAAGGTAAAAAAACAACGAATAAGATTTAATTTTTCAGTTCAGCCTTTCGCCTCCTCTTCAATCAGCATCTTCAAGTCTGATCTCCAAGGTAAATGTTGTACATTACATTTAATAAAACAAATTTATTGCAGTACATTCTATTGTATTGCGTTTTTATACAATGTTTGTCATTTATAAGCACATTTTTCTTATTTAAAAACATGTAACAAAAATTTCGGTGTTTGGGGGGATCCCGGAACGAATTAATGGCATTTCCGTTCATTTCAATGGGGAAAATTGATTCGAGATACGAGCTCCGTCATGGAACGAATTAAACTCGTAAGTCGAGGTACCACTGTATATATATATATATATATATACAGTTGTACCTTCCTTAATGGACACTCCCGAATAGCGGATACCTCTTATTAACGGACATTTTCCCGAGACCCAGTCCTTTTATATAGGACAATCCATGTTATTCCCTATGGATAGCGGACAGGTATTTTTTAAGTACTTTTAATTATTTTGGCAAATATTTCAAAATTATTCTAACATGCAAGCTAAAAATATATTCAGTAGTTTTTTTTTTCAGTAGTAATTAAAATGATTTTGCTCTTATATATTGTATTTTGGGATTATTTAAATGCAAGATAAAAGGATTAGCACACAATTAAAAGGTAAAGTAGCAAATAGTTATTCTTTTCTTACCTAATTAAAATTTCCTTTTTAATTAAAATTGCAGCCGTAATTTTCAATCAAATGTCAAACAGAAGTGCAAAAAATTTTTATATAAAAAGGTTGTCCTCCCCAATAGCGAACACCTCCTAATAAGGGACAAAACTTTTGGTCCCGTGACTGTCCGCTTTTCGGAAGTACCACTGTATATATATATATATATATATATATATATATATATATATATATATATATATATATATTCATTCTCGGAACCGTATTCTTGTGATACATGCTATCCTACCCCGACCAGAAAGGTTTTAAATAATGAAATTAAGAGTTTTCCCGTATGTTGAAGAGAGTTAACATGATATGTACTTCAAAATGGCACTTATAAATACGTACTTTACTAACTAAGCCTCAAATCGTTCACTATTATTTGATCAATGAAAAGAATACCAGAAAATGAAAAAAAAAAAAAAAACTTTAGCTGGTGTAAAGAGAATGAAGAATGAATACCTTATCTGCTTGAACGTAACGCGCCTCCTAAAGTAGCGCACACCTCATTCCTCCAGGTTCGAGTTCATAGTCCGAGCGAAATGCAAACAACGCATCATCCATAATCAAATTCAACGCGCATTCTGAATTTTTTACATTGTTTTTATTAACTCGCTTTCTTGTTTGCGTGTTTGTCCAGTACAAATCTTGCAATCGATTTTTAACTAACGTCCCGACTAGCTAGACATTTGAAACTTTTAGAATAGCTCAGAACACGATGACAATGCATTCTTTTAATACTTTTAGCCATCTTTAAGCAGATTTGAATTCATTTTCAGTTAATTTTGTTGTTTGAAAATTTCTTATAATTGCTCTCTTTATTACGCATTTGATCATTTTCTTTGAAGTTGATGGGATAATTCATCAAAAAATTTAAAAAAATATTTATTAATACATAGAATTGTCAAGTTTATATGATTCAACAGAAAATTTAAAAACGTGGCATATAAAAAGTTCTTTTTATCTTGTAATTATTACCACAGTATCCTTGGAAAAATGTTCACATTGGAATTCGAGTTTAGGGGTTCAAGTTAAATTAACATGTGCAGGAGAATAAATAAATATGAGAGGAGATTACTAATCACTGAGATAAAAACGTTGCTATTAAATTTTACATTAATGAAGATTGTAAATGAGACTATATTACTTTTTATTTTTTATTTAGATAAGAATTTAATTATCTTATATATCAAAATCATTACCTTATGTTCCTGCTTATTCATTTTTATTAACGTTCTTCATGTTTAATCATCGTTTATTTGTTCATTTATTTTATACCCTCTTACTTTTTAAATTTTCCATTCACATTGATTTGTTGCATTTTTTTGTTTCTTTCTGAAATGTCATTTATTGTAATAATTACCCCTACATGTATTTTCGCGTTTTTTCTAATAGCAATGCCCTTTGAATACCATATTGCTGCGGTTTTTCATTTAGATCATTGATTTTGCTACTGTTTGTATGAAGTTCGTTTGTCATGACCCCAAATTTAAAACTGAATTTTACTAACTTTATTTTAAGGTAAATTTTTCTTTATATATCATTTTAGTAAGTTAAGTGAGAATATATTCTATTTCTACGAATTATGTTTGATAAATTTAGGTTATGTATTTCCACTTGACGCATATATATCCTTCCGGATGAAGAGCTTATTATTAGGGATACGTAATTTTCGTATTTACGAAATAGATGCGAATAAATGCGAAATTTGCCGGTATGAGCGAATAAATGTGAAAAAAAATTTTTTACTACTTTTCGGTGAAAATTCGGTGATAAACAGCTTTTTGAGCAAAATTGGGTAATAATAGTAATAACTTATAATTGTATCTAAGACCATCCACGGTCTTTAACTGAGAGATCTCGCTCTCGAAATTTGCTTATTACTTATTGCTAAAGACTTAAGAGAATGGGGAGACTACTACAATGTTAGCTTTTAACTAAGAATTTTGATATTTACCTAATCAAGTAAAATTGTGATTTGTTTTTAAATAAATGCGAAATGTTCTGAATTTATATATTTTTTTGCGAATAAATGCGAAATTTTATATATTGCAATTTTTCTTTTGCGAAATTTCGATATTTTTTATGCAAAATTTACGTATCCCTTCTTATTATATAAGATTTGCATGCCAGTCACATAATCAGACCCTGAAATCAGAAGTCACCTTTCGAAAGAAATTGAAAATGTGCAGTAAAGATGAATAATTATAACCGGAAGACTTATAACGGTGAAGTAAGGGTTTCGATTCATTGCCATTACTAGCTAATCGAAAATTGTCTCTACGCAGAGTATGCTATCTTTAAATTTGTTGCCTAAAAAAGGCATTCCCCGGTGACGGTCGAAAGGCTAGGGCACCGGCTTTCAATACCAGAGTCTGCGGGTTCGAATCCCACTATGGGCATGGATGTTTGTTACTGTTCGAGATCGGCTTTAAGCAGTAGTTCTAGGTCTAATTAGCTCTCGTGTGACAAAAAATGATCGTAGCGCTCTCAACAATCCAACCAGAAATCCTTATATGCTAATAGAAGGATAACGTGCTGAACCATGAAGTTTCTTTCCCTTGCAGTTGATTGGCATACCTCGTCTAGTGGTACTGAAATTTAAATGGATGTCTAATTGATTGGATTTTGCGTGCAACGGTAATTTTTTTCACAAACCGGGCCAGTCTAAAACTGTTTCCGAGATGCTACATGTACTAAATGAGAAACTGCAGATTCTGGTATCAAAAGCCCACCAGGTAACAAAAGTAATTCCATTATGCCCTTTTACCATCCTATCCATATACTACTGTGCTCTGCAGAATCAGATTTTAGTTGAATCTCAGTTGTTTATTCATGCATCATTTGTAGGATTATATGTCATCTAATAATATAAATATTTTAGAGAGAGTTATTTTAGATAGGTAATGAAGTCCCTTTAAATGTATATGTAAAAAAAAATATTGACTTTGTTTCTCTTATTCATACTTGAAGTATTGTATACTTAAAGGAAAATAAAAGAAGTTTATGTATAATGCTTTATAATGTATGTGTGAGCATATCAAGCGTATGGTTAAGAATTTGTTGTTTTGGAAGTACATTAAGTATGAGTATATAAAGTAGCTGTAGCTTTAGCTTCATTTGCCTATTATGTAGCATAATCGAAGGATTTGTTTTCTTTTAGACAGTACATGACGTAAAATACCCATACCGTGTAGCAAATTTCCCAAACTGTTCATTAATACCCAAATAAAAAAATAGCATGGTATCTATACAACTTTTAAATTTAATTCAAGTCAAAGATTGTGTTACGTTTTATGGTCATATTTACTCCATAACTTTCTTTTATAGAGTAATCAGTGGAATCTTATCTAGTCATTTTAGAGGAAAGTTTTATGTTTAATGTTCTCTCTAACGAGTCTTTAAATATAGTACATACTTATTTGTGTTAATTTACTCCAATCCTATTAAATTAAGACATCATTAACCAGTTCTCTATAGGTTTTAAGATATGTAATTATTAAGCATAGAGTCAATGATACGTGTTTCTGTAGGATAAAACTAATTTATATCATGTTCCTAGCACTTCTGAAATGAGCAGAGTGTAGGGTTAGGAGTATATGTCAAATGCAGACCCACAGAATGGGCTATTTAAGTAATCTGATTGGTGATACACAACAAAATCCATGTGTCACACCCAGCGGATAGAAACCCCCCTCCCCCCCGTAGCAGACGTTTTGTGATTGAACATGCACGGTGCGTAAACATTTTGACAACGTTTAAGTTCTTGCTGGTCTGACAGAAAAGTTTCAAAAACCACCCCTAGGACAAATATTGCAGCCCCAGCAAAATAACTGTTAAGCCCCTTTCTCCAATGCTATATAGAATTGTGTGTTCAGGCATTTTTTTTCCTTGTGTGTTTCGACTGACATTGAAGGGCCAGATGAACGACTGCAGAGATTTTATGAGAGCAACGCTGAGATTCTACTTCCCCCCACCCAAATGTAAACATTGCCGTCTATTTTCATGCTAATAGTGCAGAAGCCTGACTCGCTGAATTACAATTGCGGGTTGCTATGCTTGGCCTCTCATCGCCCCAAAGATTTGGGTACCAAGTCTGATTCCAAAACTAATACAAACTTTAAGGTCATCATCAGGGGTACAAAAATTTCGCATAAAAAATATCAAAATTTCGCAAAAAATAATTACAATATGTAGAATTTCGAATTTATTCGCATTATATATATATATATATATATATATATATACATATATATATATATATATATATATATATATATATATATATATATATATATATATATATATATATATGGATTGTTCGGTGTCTAAGTATGTTTATTGGTTGGATCATACTTATCAGAAACAATCCATTTGATTTTAGACAGTATCGACACCGCTGATACTGTCTAGAACTGAAGAGATGCTGTCTAATAGCTTTTAAATTCTTTTCTTTTCATGTATATATTTCACGCTGCATAGTGTAATATGTCTTATGCTGGATTTTCACTATCAACTCTTTCTTATATATATATATATATATATATATATATATATATATATATATATATATATATGTATGTATGTATGTATGTGTATGTGTGTGTGTGTGTATTTGTTTGTTTGTTTGTGTGTGTGTGTATAAATTCTAAAATTTCGCATTTATTTAAAAAAATCACAATTTTATTTACTTGGTTAGGTAAGTATAAAAATTCTTAGTTAAATGCTAACATTGTAGTAGTCCCCATATTCTCTTCCTTAAGTGTTTAGCAATAAGTAATAAGCAAATTTCGAGAGTGAGATCTCTCAGTAAAAGACCGTGAATGGTCTTAGATAAGCAATTATGTTAATAAATTATTACTATCATTACCCAATTTCGCTGAAAAAGCCGTTTATCACCGAGTTTTTTGCCGAAAAGTAGTAAAAAAACAATTTTCTCATTCATTCGCTCATATTGACAAATTTCGCATTTATTCGCATCTATTTTGTAAATGCGAAAATTACGTATCCCTAGTCATCATGTACTTTATATAAAAAAAAATATTACCTTTTAAAAAATATCAAATAATATTGAATTATGTCATATTGATAATCATGTATAATTGTATGCTATTTATATTCGCATTGATATCTAACTTTTCATCTCATATATTGCAGCTACGAGGTGCTGAAAACTACAGTTGAAAACTATAATGATATTGACTCAAATTTCATTTCACTGAGAAGTTTAACTATGCACTAAAGAAATGCGTCTTTCATTAATAATTAAAAAAAACTGTGATATCGCTATAATTTTATAAAATGCAAGTATTTGAGATCATTTAATCCGGTGTATCTATTACACGTCATCTTTGAAATTAATGTGTAGCTAATTATTTTTAACAATACTATGAAAAAATGACATTCGAATCACACGTAAAAGCTATAAATTCTGTTAGAGTAATGATAATAATCTTAAATCTGATTATGAATAATCTATGTAAGAGTAGGAGGATAAAACTGAATTCAAATCATGAAGTTTACTTGTAAGTAATATATAAATGACTAGATAAGTGAGTCTTATTTTATAACACAATATGAAGTCTTTTTTTCTATTATTTTTTGTTGAAACATGTTGAAATTAAGCATGTTTATCTATTCCACATCTGAGATAATGGATTATTTCTGTGCAATTTTGAAAATTTTCATTCAGGATTTTACAAACATTCTTTCTAAATCTATGATAAGTTTGTTTAATATTTTTTCCTTTTCCTTTGAGTTAAACTATTGAACCTAATTGGCTATAATTCAGTATTTAGTCTTAAAAGTATTTATGTTTTAACATCCTCACACGGAGTATGGTGATTTCTCTTTTGATTAATTTTTCAGAAAAGTTTAAGTGTTCATACAAATTCTCTCCTTTTATTGAAATTTAATACTGGACTTTTTTACTGGAATTTAATTTATGCGATAATATAATAAAAGGAAAATTTTCATGTATTTTTTTTTTTTTTTTGCATATTTTGTTCAGTTTTGCTCGAGAAATTTTTTATTAAAAAAAATCTGTGATAGTGCATGACTGTCATCTTAGGAAATATTAAATCTAACAAATAATTCCCAATTGAATCTGACAAGTTCAGTATCCAATAATTCATCTAAAAGTTTTATAACTTCAATAGCTTTCCTTCAGACATTTCATTCTTTCCACTAAAATGCATGTGTTGCACGAAGAGAAAATTTAAGATTTCATTATAAATTTATTCGTCCACTGAGGCACGTATGATTTGAAAAACCAATTGGAAAATAAATTTTTGGAGTTATTCCTGATTTCCCAATGCCAAATCGTAAAACTAACGACCAATTTGTTTTGGAAATATTTCCTTCCCTAAATTCAAAAAGGTTATTTATTTTCAATATCAATTTATCCAAACATTTGAAATTTTTGACCAATTCTGTATGAGCTTTCTTTAAAAGTTCTGTTTCATGTGGTGATATTTGGTTTCGTTTCCTGCAAACTTAACCATGAAAATCGCAGATACTTTGAATTGGCGATTTTTTTGCCTCTTTCTGTTACAACCCTTGTTAGGATACGATGTCACAGAATAGTACCCCCTATGAAAAATACTGACGGAGAATGGAAGAGCACAGCTACAGGCGAGATGGAGGGGGGGGGGGGGGGGTCAGGGATCTAGTGACATGTGGCAGGGGTTGGTAGATATCCTTTGTGATTTCGGACATGAGCCTGTGGAAGTTCCGCAATTAGCAGTATCTCAGTGTTGTGAAAGCACGTGGTTTTCCGGATAAAGAACTTGTAGAGGGGGGAAAATCCGTCTGCTGTCGTAACTCAGCGAGTGAATTGTTAACAATATTATTGTGCATTTATTATGCGAAGTTCGTTTAAAGATTTTCATGTTCCGTTGCTCAAATTATGACGTAAACTTTAGTTCCAATATGTAAATCAATATCTGATTAGTTTCAGTATATTAAACTAAACAAAATTTTCGTTTGCATGTTTAACCAAATATTTTTGAAAAATAAAAATCATGTTCTATTTATTTATTTTGCTAATACTGTGTTGCTGAAAATCGACATTAAAATTATCCAGTTTATTTATTTGTAATTATGGCAATATGTAGTAAACAATTGTAGGTGTAAGTGTATAAAATTCCACCAACTGTATTTTACTGGGTGAATGTTGTGTTGTCAGATCTAAATTATTCTTCTGTTAAGGGACCAGGGTTGCCCCATTTGGTCGGCAGATCTGTACTGTCCGTCCGGCGCCCAGGACCATAACATTGGACTGCTCCGAACTTGGGAAGTTAACCCTCGGCTGCGTATTCAGGAATTGCTGCGTAGAGACCGGTCTTTAGTCTTTCAATGGCCGATACACGAAAGTGGAGGGGGCCGAGGTGTCAAGCGCATTATTCTTCTGTTATGTTAAAGCAAAACTTTGTGAAGTTATGAACACACTTTACTTTTTTAGTTAATCCTTGGGTTTCCATCTAGTAGTTTTATATTGATTCTATGGAGATTTTTGATTGATCCATAAACGGCGTCTCTGTTTGACTGTTAAAAGGAGTAAGTTTTCAGCGGTATTGAACAATTTGTCTCGAAGATAGTTGAGATATTTCTTGTACAGCTGGGTCTGGGAGCTGTTGACTGGTTTTCCGAAAAGTCAACTGCGTTAATACTAATACTGTTGAGAAGCGCTATATTGTGAAGTATTACGTCAAACACTTTTAGTAACAATCCGAAACACATACAGGAATCCCGTTGTTCAATACGTAAATATTTCTTTATGTATTGAATTGTTCTGAGCTGTTCACTGGTTTTCGGAAAAGTCAACTGAGTTAATACTAATACTGTTGAGAAGCACTATGTTGTGAAGTATTACGTCAAACACTTTTAGTAACAATCTGAAACGCATACAGGAATCCTGTTGTTCAATACGTAATTATTTCTTTTTTTATTGTAGGGTGTTTATTTTATCAACAGGTTCACTTTGGAAATATTTAGTAACAACCTTAGTCTTATGGGGAATGGAGAATTGGGTGTGTGTGTGTGGGGGGGGGGGGGGTTAACTTGTTAGATCCATAGTAATAATAGTCACCGCTGCGATTCTCATTCATTTTTTAAACCAAATCTGAAGATATATAATTGATTCTTGTCCATAAAACTAAATTTTTTTTAAAACTTGAAGGCATTTTTTTTAACAGGAAGCTAAAATGATGTACATTTTTGTATTATAAAAATACAAGAAATTTATAGGAACACCTATAATGTATTCTCTTCTCTTTTTTTTCGAGTAAACTATTCATTCTTTCATTTTTTCACTGCAGTATTTTAACTCATTGTTGTTTAATTAACTATATATCAAATCTAAATTTCAAATTTGACAGATTGGATAAATATAAACCTAGTTTAAAGAGAAGTTTTATTTTCTTAGAAATTTTAGACGCTAGCGTTGTAAGATCGTAGTAGACAAGTGTTTTTTTCACCATCAAATTTATATAATAATTTATTCGTTTTGATGAAATATACATTAATGAAGAAATTTTTCTCCCGCAATCGATTATAGAAAGCTGAAATTTTCTTAATGAAAACGGAAGGACAAGAATTTTAATTTAAATATCTTTTTATGTGTTTCGTTCATTTGCAATGCATTAACTTTAACTTATAAAAAATAAAGACATTGCTTTGAATATTTATTGTTCTATAATAAATGTGAATTTATGTACGACTTAAAGTTTCTCTTCCTGTAGGTTCATTATACTACTGAATAGTGGTGATAATTTGTTAATAAAGCTTAAAAACTGGAACAGAAACTCTCTTTCGCTGATTATATTTTAATCTATTCCATCAAACTATATTGCTCTCCTCAAAAATTACAAAATATAATAATTTACGAAGGAAATATTCAGCTTCGGAGCAACAAAAACTAAAATATATATGACCAATTTTATTCCTTCACCTTGACCTGTGCTTTGAGAATTAATGGAAATACTGATACATGAACTACATAAAAGCTTTTAACAGTATACGGAGAGAAACCTGTTAACATAGCATTTTAAATATTGTTCTTGCAAAAATAAACGTGTTGTTAACAGACAGAAGCTTACTAATTTTAGAATGTTCTTGAATATTAAAACCTAAAGAGAAAATGCTAAAAATATTTTCTTCGAAGGGATTATCCTGAATAAACCTCAAAGTCAAACAGTTTAAGCTCACTCAGGAAGCATATTGGGCTGCGGCACGAATGGCGGACCAAAACTGTAAAATATATGTATATTCTTTGAAACGCACAAATAATGCATGAATATAATTATTTATTAAGAATCGGGAAAAACTCGACACGCCTTTGAATAAATTATTAAGAATCGGAATTGACCCCCCAAAAAAATCCCGCCTCTAAATAAAAAAAAAAAAAAAACCACGAATGAACGCTCTTTTGAGTGGGATAATGCTTTCAACGCCAATTTTGGTGTTCGGGAGCGAAATTTCGCCAAAATCTCGCCAAAACGGTCCTCCTTTAGTACCGCACCCGCATATTGTAACACTCTTACTTAACAAGAACAACATAAAAAAAAAATAAAAAAAAATAGTAGAGTTACTACTACATAGTTGCCACTCAGAAATGGGTACAAATATTCCGTAACTGCCAATAATTATAATCCTTTTCTTATGATTCGATAATCTCTACTTAAAATACTGCTTGTATTTAGTCAGTATGAACTTGAATTGAATATTAAAGCAATTACCATTACGTATAATTTACAAGACAATTTTTTTTAGACCTGTGCTGATGAAACCTAGCAACACAGGATATTACTATATAAAAACCTTAACTGGTGGTAATTATCTACTAGCTTATTTATGAACTACATTCATTCGATTCCCTTATTTTAATTCCTGAATAGATCAGTAAAACTTTCTGAAGAAAGAAAAAAAAACTTTCGAAAAAATATCGAAAATTAAGTGATTATGTACACGAGCGAAATTCCTTTGAACTTTCCTAATCTCGGACCTCGGCACTGGATGGTAATTGAATTTACAAGAAGCAAAATATTAAGTTTGTATAACGGCAAAAGTAAGAGTGTATTGAAAAATTATTGCCTCGCATCATTCTATTAATGGTCGGATATGCATTTTAAAGCCTATGAAGCTTGTTTCTACGAAATCTGAATTAATTTTTTATGCTAGAGCAATACTTTTCCTCTACTTCGCGTGCCACACAAAATAAAACAAGTATTTAATATGAAAGCAACTCCTAGGCGCAATGTAAAAGTATAAAATAAGGAATAAGGAATTTTACTCACTTTTTTTAATCGCCACCAATTCTGAAGTTATCAGCCTTGGTTTTCCTCCTCTCGAACATCGGATGTTTCATCCGAATAAATTATTAATCACAATTTTTTTTTCTCCTGAAAGTTATTAATGCTTCCAGATTCTTTCTTTCCATTGGCTTTTGGTGTTGCGCAATAGAAAGAAAGATTCTGAATTCTTCAGCAATATTTTTTCTGCAGATAGCGCGCGAACCTTTCTTGAAGGCATGAAGAATAGATAAAAGAAAAAGGGAGAGAAATTTAATCTTTTTTTCCGTTCCTCTTTTTCCAACGAAACAAAAATTCATTTTGAATAAGCGCCGTAGAAAACTACACGTTCTTATTAATTTTAGAATTCTCATCGCAAGTTATAGATCCCTTACTAATTGTCTTCTAATTAACGATTACTACAATAATCATGCAGCTTTTCTGTTTTCTTTCGAACTATATTGTGTCTCCCTTTTTTGCTCTAATTAGCTTCAAGATCGCTTTTCTTTGAACAAAATTATCTTCAAATCCGAATATGACAACAGAATTTTAAATCCTAAAGATGTTCAAATAAGAAAATGAGAATAAAATGCATTAATTCAGCGATCAGTTAAAAACTTTAATGTTGTGCTGAACTGTTTTGATGGACGCAAACAAATATACAGCTGCAGAAAAGCTACTCAGGGAGAAGTGCAGTAATGAAAAAGCGAGCCGCGTCAGTTGATGTGGTGAGTTAGAAATAAAAAATATAGGGTTTCTTGTGTTTTTAAACTCCCCGTTAAGTGTGGTGTGGAAAACATAAAAATACCTTTATTAGGCTGAACTGTTATTAGAACATCTAAATCCAGAGTTAAGTTATACAGAAATTCTTTTAGGGTGACAAATAAAATTAATAAGTTTTAATATTGCTGATGTTCAAATTATGATTTTCCTTTAATCAATAAAAATTAATTTTACGTAATCTTAATGTACTGGTTTCCATTAAATCTGAGATCACTTTTTAAAGCATCTCAGACCTTTAAATAAATTTGTTGCATTTTTTTAAAATTAATATAAGATTATTTGTTCTGTTACATTTCTTTAGTTAATTTTCTGAAGATAAGAAAAACGATTTCAAGATGGGGAGTAGACGTATTTTATTAATAGATAAATATAATTTTATCCCTCATCATCAGAATTTAAGGTGAAGCGTGAAGATTTTTTTTAGTAAAACTTAAATTTCTTCAGGTAAAACTGCTACCATTCTCTTTGTTCGAAAGTAAGAATATCAAAATATTTCTCATTAGTCACCTTTAATTTGATGAAGATTTTAGGGTGAGAGGTATTATCGTGTTTGTTCTTATTGAATCAACTCGCACCTCTTCTTAATATTTACCTTGTTTGAACTTATTGTACAGAGATTAATCAGAAGGTGTATGGATTATGCTACATATTTAAGACATTTTTTTTAGAAGACTAGGATTTTTATCTGTGCTACTGATAATATACACTGCTTTGGTCACCTTACGTATTTAAAACTGATAAAACACTTTAATTCATGCAGTTTGTATATATTTCCTCTGATTACTCTCGATTTTGTAGAGAATCAAGTCGTTTCAGGATTAAATTGACATCTTCATATATGGACTCTTTTCGATTAAAAAAACAAAACAAAGCAAAACAAAAAAAAACATTTCTGTACTGATTTTAAATATAATCGAGTAAAATTGGTGATTAGAAGCAATACTATGACTTTCCGATTTTACATTTTCCCCCCTTTTTATAATATCTGTTAACACTCATATAAAATCCCAAAAGAATCTATATATATATAAAACGCGTAGGTATGCGGCACAAAAATCGGAGATATTTCTACACTCCGAATGGCAACGGCTGCATGTACGAGATGTAAACATTAGCGACCAACCGCGTGTGTGTAGTAGTTCAACGATAGCACGTAATTTGGTACAATTTAATTGCTGTATTTTACACGTGAATAATTTTAATTTATTCACGAGATAATTTATTCTTTTGTTCCATCGATTTT
Organism: Dolomedes plantarius; assembly: GCA_907164885.2. Lineage (NCBI taxonomy): Eukaryota > Metazoa > Arthropoda > Arachnida > Araneae > Dolomedidae > Dolomedes > Dolomedes plantarius. The sequence continues at coordinate 51,779,849 of OU015501.1, read as the reverse complement.
TCTAAATGTATGTAAGAGGACAAACTTTTGACAAAATAAGTTTAGACCTATCAAATCCAGTGTTTAGTCATGGACAGTTGTATGTAGGTTTCTCTAGAGCCCGTTCTTTTGATTCTATCACTGTAGTATCTCCTATTTCTGAAATACTCAACTGTGCATATCGAGAAGTTTGAGGAATATCATAGTAAAATATTAATAACTAGCCACTGCGTGACCAGCATGGTCGCTTTCAGTTTTATATTTTCTTTTGCAAAACAACTCAACTGAAAGTAACATATGTAAGGAATGTTACCATTACCTGCCATCATAAATATTCTTTGTTAAGGGGTATTCTCTATAAGGCTGATTCTAAAACATTGTAATTTAAAAATGTGAATTTCCATTACTTCTGAACAGAATTAAAGATAAGACTACGAAACCCAACACCAATGATTTTATAAATTACATCCCTCTCTGTATGTAATTTTTTTCAAAATTAAGATATCTACACTTTATCATTACATCAAATAAATTGTTGGAGAAAAATTTTTTTCACTTAAAAAATGGAGTAAAAATTCAGAAAGTACTAAAATATAGCGGGGATTATATCACTCTCTGTATGTACTATTGTTCACAATTCAGATATCTACACTTAATCACATCAAATAATAAATTGTTGGGAAAAATTTCTTCACTTATAAAATGGAATAAAAATTCAGCGAGTACTGAAAAAAGTGTAGAAAATTAACTATTACTGGCTGTCGGTTGCTATACCGGCGACAGTTAAACGTAACTTCGCGAACATTTTTGCTCTCTCTTAATGAATTATTTCTTCTTCGTTTCTTTCTTGAGACTGTTCTTAGTTTTCATTTGATCATGCAGCTCGCTTTCGAGCATTCCTAATTTCAGTGCGTAAATCCATGTTGACACGCGGTTGCAAATTGCGGACAGCCGCTAATGTTTACATCTGGTAGTTGTAACTGTTTCCATTCGGAGTGTAGAAATATCGTCGATTTTTGTGCCGCATACCTACGTGTTTCATATATATAGATTGCAGTATAATATCTTAATAGTAAGTAAGAGTTAATTGTCTGCACTTTTTTTAGTAGTACTTCCTGAATTTTTACTCCATTTTATAAGTGAAGAAATTTTCCGAAAATTTTTTTATTCGTATGATCAAGTGTAGATATCTGAATTGTGAACAACAGTGCATATAGAGAGTTATGTAATCCACACTATATTTTAGTACTTGCTGAATTTTTACTCCCCTTTTTTAGTGAAAAAATTTGTCTCTAACAATTTCTTATTTGATGTAATGATAAAGTGTAGATATCTTAATTTTGAAAAATATTACATACAGAGAGGAATGTAATTTTTAAAATCTTTGTTGTTGGGTTTCTCAGTCTTATCTTTAACTCTCTTCTGAAGTAATGGAAATTCATATTTTTTTAATCACGATGTTTTAGAATCAGCCTTATAGAAAATTTTGCAATGATTATAAATTTTTTGGCTGAGTTCGCACTGCCACTTAACAACGTATATTTATGATGACAGGTAATAGTAACATTCCTTACATACGTTTCTTTCAGTTGAGTTGTTTTGCAAAAGAAAATATAAAACTAAAAGCGACCATGCTGGTCGTGCAGCGGCTAGTTTTTTTTAATAAAAATGTGTGTATATATAGTGGTGTAAAATTTTTACTTTCAGCTGATTGATATTTTTCGTTGACAGGTTTCTATGCCGGAAAGAACTGATATGCCCATGACATGGTATTATATAGACGCGCCCATTTCGCAGTTATTGGATATTCGATTGTAGACGGTACCAAACGTTAATTCTCATGTTTGAATTCCCAAAGCAGATTATTTTCTTGGTGATTACCTTACATGCAACGAATGAAACACTTTTTTCATTGAAGAATCACTTTAAAAAATCAGTATGGTCATTACACTTCCTTTTATTCATTTATCTCCATGCAATTAATTTAAAGCTCTAATTACAAGTAATTACAAGGTACATATATATCTATATATATATAACAGTTCCGTAACTGACTGACTGACTGACTGACAGACAGACAACGCAGACCAAACCGCTGGACCTAAAGGACTGAAATTTTGCATGGCGATTCTTCTTATGTTGTAGGGGTGCACTAAGAAAGATTTTAGAAAAATTCTTCTTAGATTTTTCAAAATAAAATTTTTAAGCTGTTGTAGTAACTTTTTTTAAAGTTTACATTTAAAATAATAATTTGAGGGTTATAAAATTTATATTGCGAGAAAGATCCTAAAAATTCCTTTAAAACGAAATCTTTTTCGAATCTTTACCTCCATTTTCTGATTTTTGGTGAATTTTTAAAGACTAATTTTTAGAATTAAATTTATTAAATGCTGATCACGCGATTTCTTTTTCTGGTACTTTAATAAATTAATTTATCGTCACGTGCATAACAACGAAATAGACAAAAAATATTTTTTTTTCTTCTTGCTAATGCGGCAGGCGATTGGACATTATCCCAAAAAATATTATAATACAGTAAAAGATATGTTCCTCGAACTGTACTATTTTAACTGTACTATATTCTTTAGTATGTTCTATTAGATTTAATTTGAATATTTTCTTCTACATTATTTTGTCTATAAAAATATACGTTGCGATTTTCTTATAAATATATTTTTTCGTTTTTTTTTACATCAATTGCATACATTGATCGTTGTATTTATTATAAATATTTTTATACATATTTTTGGCATTAATTGCATACATTGACCGTTGTATTTAATTTGAATGTACTCCGTAGCGAAGTACGGGTTTTCAGCTAGTGTATATATATAAATATAAATAATATGTGTGTCTATGTGTGTATGTAAATATATATATGTATTTATAATATACGAGTTGGAGTGTAGTATAAATACTTCTATAGTAAAACGCAATTTGCAGCGCTTTCCTGTCTAAGAAGAAAAATAAGAAAAAAATGGAAAATGAAAGACACGAAAGTTTACTAAAACAAGAATACCGGAAATAAACAGTTTTATGATAACAATATCTCTTTGTCATATGTTAATAATAATATCTTTAATGATATTGTCTGCACTGTTAACATTATTGATATTTTTCATGATAATTTTTAATGATAGATTATCTATAATTATTTTTATAATAGTCTGTAATGATTATCATAGTCTATCTTTATAACAGTCTTTAATTATTTTCCTAATGTCTCTTTAGTAATTTTTATGATTAATTATTTCAATTATAATTTCAGCATTATCATTAATGAGAAATCTTTTGTTTAATAATAATGTCTGCATTGTAGACAAGGGATATTATGATTTTGCTGTTTATTTCAGGGTATTATTGTTTTGGTTTACCTTCATGTTTTCAGTTTCAGCTTTATACATAATTACAAGGTAATAGCATTTTAGCTTTCCATTCTTTAAACTGTTTAGAGGCTTCTCAGTACTATTGTAACCTGCGAATATATTAAATATCGGGATATTTAAAAAAAAGAAAACCTCTCTATTATCTATATTTTTGTGCATCATAATTAGAACTATATTGTTGTAATAAGTATATTAACATCACTTTGCCTATGAATATTGGTTTTATAATGCCATAGGAAACTGGTGAACATTTATTCGAAGAATCGAAGGGAGAGTTAATGGCAACTTCTTCAACAGTATAGTTTCCTAACAGGTTAGGCCTTTTTTTTTCTATACAGAATTCCAAGATTTCTTAAGGCTTACATGTTTCAATTTTAATAAGAAAAAAGCTCGCTGTGTTACAAGATGTGCTATGAAAATTCATTAAACGTTTTTAATTAAAAAAAATTTAACGTATTTATTTCTACCAGTTTCTTATGATGCTATAATTCCCTTTCAAGGACTTTACAGGTTATTTCTCACTCCCTTGGCGATTATGATAAGCTCAATTTTATGTTTCATATAAAACTTCCAAACGTTCATGTTTGTTTTTTAATTTTAAAAATGTTTATAGTGCAAAGTAGATTAAAAAAATTTTTGTAATCCTATTTAACGTCTTATAAAATGTTATAGAATCGGGAATTCCGTGTGATGTTCATCAGTAAAACAAAATTGAACATTTCATGCCGATCTAAGAAATGTGCCCACCAATAAATATGCATGTGCATAGTTCATGCATTTTCCGAAACCGGGATAGGTCGTCTTTTGTGAATGAGCGGAACGTTAGCGATTCCACCGCTGCCAGCAGGCGTTCATTAAATAATAAAAATGAAAAAGTCTACTGTTGCCGCAAAAGCTAAAAGGGCAACGGTAAGCTTTTTTCTAAAGGGGAGTGGGGGTTGCAATGAGATCTCCCTAAGGTTAACAAAGCTCCGTAACTCCCCTTGTTCGACTCCATAAAAAAATGATTTGTCCCGGATTGAAAACAGGGACAGTACGCCGTCCCATTATCTCCTGGGTGCAGCCAAGGGATCTAATTGAAAGCAACGTTCTCGAAAATCTCTGGATATTTAATCCCTGTTGCAGCTCCCTTTGGAGAGGATTAAGAGCAGGAGAGGGGGAAGGGCTATATCAGGATGGACAATCCTTGTTAGAAACAACGGAAAAGCGGAACGTCCTGCCCGCTTGGATCTTTCAATTTACGATGACTATTTTCCTGACTGGAATGCTTTCTGTGGTTTCTAACGCCTTTATCGCTAACAAAATACCCGGGATATGGAATTTCAGCCGCACTCCTAAATACAGATCCGCTCCAAGATATGAAATATGTGAAAGGCTATCACGTGCTTATCGTAGATTTCAGATTTCATTGCATGGATCGCTTTCGGCAACTTCTGACTGCAGCGGCCTGTGAAAACTATGATATCACTCCACACGTGTCGCTTACGGTATGCATTTGATCTTGAAAAATGGCCATCAAAGAAGCAATGGTGCCTCATCAATGGAGTAAATGATCCCCTTAAGCATTTTGTACTAATGGGCCTTGTACATATTGAATTCTTTATTTAATTGTAGATTTTATACTACACTGTAAAAGTTCCCTTGTAACTTATAATTTGTCCAAATTACTTGCAAGGCAGTAGCGGAACGCCCGTTGTATAAGTCTGTCTAATTAAATATTTGGATGAAAATAATTTTATATCATTAATAGATAACAAAAGCATTTAAATATGTGATGGAATCTTCATTGATACTTTTCTCTTTAATTAAATTTAGTTGTCATCTAACTTCTTCAGGAAACAAAGAAAACCATAGTGTGTGTGTATGTATATATATATATATATATATATATATATATATTTATACAATGAATGAAAATGAACCAAATATATAAATATTAAATCTAAATTTCTCTCTCGAATGTTCTCTAGATGTTACATATTTGATAACAGCAGTTTAATCCATTAACCAGCTTTTTCTAGTACAAATTGCATAACCGCTAATACAGAGATTCTCGTTTATAATTGGGAACATTACTGTATATCTTAATGTAACAGAAGAAATCTTCGGCTCTCACATCTCAGTAATGCAATTTGTATGGTAGGGAGCAAATTATTCTCCTATTCTCTTGGTATTGACGGTAATTTTGCTTAAGATAAAGTACGTTGCTGCTATAGATTAATTCGCAAATAAATTTAAATATTAAGTCTTCAAATTCAGGGAAAGACTAATGTTTCAAAGGGAGCGTGTTTAGTCAGATAATATAATTTGGTCTGTACGGATGGATTTGCGAAAAGAGCTATGATATTCAAGCAGTCCTTTCTCCAATTTTTAAAGCTTCTTTCTAAATGGAAGACAAAGATTTCAGTACTGTCCTGAAAGAGGGTTTACCGTTACATTGGTTAACTTGTTAATTTTTTTTTACTGATATTTGACGACTAGCATAACAGTTGCAATACAACTAATTAATAATGGATAATTTCTAAGAAATGAATGTAAAGAAAAAAGGTGACAAAGCAGTCAATATGAGCCATTTTTTCTCTATTGTTTTTGTGTTGGAAGAACTTGGTTATTCTTTTATGGCCATGAGGAAAAAAAAAGAGTCCAACTCTAGGCATGGCCTTAAGTTGTATGTTTTTTTTTAGTCAATTTAAATGTTGGGCTCTTTGGCAAAATTTGCTTCCCATGATAAGTGAAATTTTTTTTATAGGATTAGAGAAATTTTTCTGTGTTATTATGCTACAGTTTTCTGGTTGAAATCAAATTATCAAACTGAATAAAAATTTCTCAAGAAATTCGTAAACAATGATACAGCAAATTTTTTTAACTATTCAATTTACCTAACATATACTTAATGATAATTGCGATCAGAAAATGACATTCGCAAATGAAAGGGAAAATACGATAAAAGGATCTGTCCACAACACACAGTTATTGATTTCAGACTACAATCTTTTTATGTTTTTTTAAAATTTTCAAAGGCACAAAAACAATTGTGGAAAAATAATTAGTCTAATCTTTTAATAAAGTGTTTCCTAAAGAGGAAGGGTGGAGAGTTATAATGGAATTAAGAAAATGAGATCTAATGCTTTTCTTTTGTATGATATTAATATTTTCCTTGAAATAGATTTTTTTCTGAAACGCTAGAGTGGATTCAAAGTAGCTAGTTTATAATATTAAAGCAGAATACTTGTGCATTTTGATCAGTATGGCAGCATTCAGAAATAATTGGCTGAAAATGGATGTCTTAATTTATAATATAACGTTTGGAAAGAAAATAATAAGTATTCAAATACTCGATTTCCAAATTTCTACAGTCACTTTCTAATTTTTCCCAAACTGCAGTTCGATGAAAAATGGATTCGTGAATAAAGCAACAATTTATAAATTTTATTTAATATAATGCAGATTTAATATACACACATTTCTACTCTGATGTCTAACGCCAAAATCTCGTTACTGCAGTTTTAAATTGATAAGAGGGAATTATCTTATTTGAAATAAAACACCATAAAACATACATCTTGGTTTTTAAAGTATATAAAGTAATTTTGAATCCTTTTGCACCACAACATGTTGTAATTTTCTCTTGTATTCAATTCCTGGCAAAGCTCATCATTAGGAACTTTATAAAATCTTGTTTTCGATGGCATTATGTACAGCACAATTTAATCTAAGTATTGAACACATTTAACTAAATCGAACACTATCTAAAATGAACTTTATCTGGGTTATGATAACGATTGTAATGTCTCAGTTTGTATTTCCAATAACTCACTATCTTTCCCCTATTGTATTGGAATGTGAGCGCCTCCATGCCAGCCGTTGGGTTTCTTTGAAATTCAGTAGAATGTTTCGGAAGCCATACTCTGCAGGGTCAGCAACACATTATAACGTCACTAGAAAGGGGGTGGAGTGTCTCCACCCATCTTCAATCTCATTGGAGGCCTTCTAAGAAGGTGGGACAGCGAGCATCGATCAAAGGCGACCATTGCGCCTTTGTTGTGGCTTCGCTCCGGAGTCAGTACGGAAATTGAGAGGTAATTATTATCTAAGAAGAGCAGACGCTTCGCTTATCATATAATTTATCGGGAGAGCCCCAGGGTAGGCACCGGGGATAAGGCGTTAAAGGGGAAAAAAGGAATTCTTGGTTGTCCCCTCAATTTACTTTGAGACAAAATTATTAAAAAGCAATTGCTAAAGATTAAAAAGCACGTGATAAAGTATATTTATGCTAATATGCATATAGAAGCGAGCCTGAACTAAGACTGTTACGTTGTGGTTAAGGTGCATGTTATCTTAATATAACTATTTGCAAATAGTTTTAAAGAGATATATTTAGGCATAGAGAGATCTATGACCTATAAAATATAATGAGCTAGATCCTATACGATGTTACAACCAGGAACATTTATTTTACTCACCTGCATTTATTAATATATGTTTATCACCGGAATATATTGCTATTTCAGATGTGGACACGATAGACTTGACAGTGACATCAAGTGGTAGACATAATTAAAATGCTAATAATACCACAATTAAAACAAGAATAATTCCATTAATACCACAATATTACAGTACAGTATTTACAGTTTCCTTTTATGAAATAAATTATTGAAATTTTTTTTTTTACCTCAAAGTCTATCAAATCCTAACATTCTCCTATAAAGAAATAGCCTAATACCTTATATAGCCTGGTGTGCACATCTGATTAGTGGTTAGTAATCAATAATAACAGTTGATTGTTATAAATGCCTTTCTTCTGGAATAAATTTTTCCCGTTTTGATTTATAGACCCCCACTTCTTACCCAGTTAAATTTTGGAGGACATTACTACGCTACTTTTCCGAAGTTATTTTCGTCGTGCCTTTGTAATTCTATTCTTCTGGAACGAATTTTATCTCATAGCGCATATAGATTGGTGCAGAGTTCTCTGCCCGACTCCTGTCATCACATTAGTCACGGTAACATTAGACACGGTATTTATAACCACCCCCATTCCCGCCCGCAAGGTTTCTTTGATGTGGTGTCTCCCCCGACCCCGCTCGACACCATTTGACCCGCTGACCCCTCACCCTTTCTTTGATGGACCGCCAGAGGAGGCGATCCACGCATAGTACAGAGTACAGAGTGACATAAATCACTGGATTCCCCAAGGCACAGGCAGAGAACGCTGCACCAATGTATATGCACCATCAAAGACGTTTCTCTATATTTCCATAGCTGTTAAGTACCTGCTGAATTGTAATACAACAAGAAAGATATAATATATCAAATCACCTATACATGCTGAAGGCCTGTCACGCTTCATTTCTGCTGTATGGAGTCGATTTGCGAGTAATATAGTGCACTGACAATTCATATAAACGTAAAACATTTTACAAATTTGTGAGGATCATTAGTAAAAATTACATTTCAGTTTCGAGGATATCATGGTACAATCTTACCTGTTTGAAAACAGGAAATGTCGAATTCGATTCCCCCAGTCATTAGCATTTTAAAGAAAGTCAAAACTGTGGCAGAGGGCTTGTTATGTGTTAATGTCGTTCAAAGAAGATATTCTCAGAGACCTGTTCATCCACATTTTTAAAAACCTATTTATTCTTTCAAAAGACTGCTGAGTATTTTCAGGAGTTTCTTTGAAAAGCGTCACAAGGTGTACAAAACAGATAAATCAAATACAAGTTCTTTGTGCTACATTAATATCTTGGAGATCTGCATTTAGACTGCTCAATTGATGACTTATACAAATGGAAAAATGAAGAGAAACTCTGTTAGCAATCCAAAGGAAAGTGATTGATTGATTTTAACATATCTCTAAACGATGACACAATGAGAGAGCTGCAACTCGAGTTCCGGAATTCATCTTCAATATTTCAAGGTCAACCTTGTTTGAATTATTGAACTAAAAACGTAAACTTTTTAGAGTGTTTGAAATTCAACTGGATATTTAATACAGGATAAAAATTCGGCTTTTATCCTGTATTAAATATCCATCAGTTGCATGATTCTAGTAGCATACAAAAGGAACTTTCACCCACTTTTTCCACAGCTAGGAGAACTAAAAGGAAATAGTGTGGTATATAACGAAAGCTTTCTGTTTCAATTTTTGTACTCGGTGTTTATTTTATATTAAGGGGACTGCTTACGTTGAAAATGTCATTTTTGACTATTTTGGTCAATTTCATTTTTTGCAAGAATCGTGTAGGCCTTTCTCTTTTCAAAATCGTTTTGATTTTCATTCTACATCAATTAGAAGCAGAGTTATAGCTATTTAAAAAAACATCGTCTGCTACAAAACTGAAGGGGAAAACAACTTTAAATGTGTTTTTCTCAGAATTATGTTTTTTTAGCACAAATCTCTACCGTTATCATGATATCTCACATAATAATATATAACTTGATTAGTATATAATTTGCTAAAATTTTCAGGAAATGTTTTAGATTGCTATTGTTAATGAAATGACGCACAATAACTGATGTATAATAAATAGTTTTTTATTTGGGGCTGTTTTTATAAGGAAAGGAATGACGAATCGGGGAAATTTTTCATATTGGAACATAAAATTGTCTGTATTATTTTCGCATTTTAAAATTTCTCTTAGATTGTGGGTCATTTTGAAGATAACTGTCATGTATCATGCGTGAGAAGGAAATTAAAATAGTAGCATTAGAAATTTTGTGCAGAGTGATAGGCGTTTTAGCTAAATTTCTTTAAAAATTACTTCAAATTGACCAATTTATAAAAAAGTATGGTATTTACAGGTAAATTTTTGTTCCTTTTTTAATTTTTAAGTGCTGTTTTACCATAAAAGACCAAAAAATCCTTTAAAAAAATATTTATTAAAAAAATTGGCTCCGAACGTAGGAAGTCACCTTAAGTTTTAAGAAAGTTTTAAATGTTACCTTTAATTTTAGTTCGCAGTCATATCATCCAGAAGAAATATTTCTCTAAGTTTTCATAAGACTAAAGATGTCATGATATATATATATATATATATATGTATATATATATATATATATATATATATATATATATATATATATATATATATATATATATATATATATATATATATATTTATTTATTTATTTATTTTATTTTTATTTTTGAAGGATAGAATATCCTAAACTTGAAAAAAAAAGAGGAGTTTTTAATAATTTAGATAAATTTTGCATAACCTTTAGTTGTTAAGTAGGTGAGAAAATTTTCTCAGCTAAATCTCTAGGATTTCCCCTTCTCTTTTACGCGCTTACCAAGGGTGTACATGTATACATGATCTTCATAGGCAGGGTAATAGCTGAGTTGCTCTTAGTTGACAGGCGCCAAACCAAGTATGTCGTCGATCCCATCTTAATTCAAGGTCTGCTGTTGTTGAACTCAGTTGTCATCCTCAAAGCGGTTAAAGAGAGACACTGCAAGTAAATAAATAAATTGTTACAGATCCATTCAAGCTTTGCTGAAGCTTTATTTCAGGCACAGCAGACATGTATTCATAAAGAATCTGTCAGTCACATATATACAGATTTCAAAGAAGATGAAAAAAATCCCTTAGGGAGAAAGATGTTAGGACAGATGATCGAGCTCAGTTGTCACCGTGTCATTTTAGTTTAGAGTTTATGACTGAAGAATTATTTCACTAATATATCAAGTAAACACAGAGTTTGATTTTCATCAAAACAAAGGATTCTTTGGTTTTGCGTGCATCAGTCACAGATGGAGTAGTGCCTAAACACAAACAAAGGAAGTAGAAAAAGTACTACGATGCTAACGTCTGATAGCGCATACAGATTAGTACAGAGTTCTCTGCATCTGCCAGTGATTTATGTCTCTCTGTACTCTCTACTATGCGTGGATCGCCTCCTCTGGCGGTCCATCAAAGAAAGAGTGGGGGGTCAGCGGGTCAAATGGTGTCGAGCGGGGTCGGGGGACACACCACATCAAAGAAATCTTACGGACGGGAATGGGGGTGGTTCTAAATACCGTGTCTAATGTTACCGTGACTAATGTGATGACAGGAGTCAGGGAGAGAACTCTGTACCAATGTATATGCACCATGAGAGGGTCTTAAATGCATATTTTTGTAATGGCTATAATAGGAGAGGTTATATGATAGAACTGTTTTTTTTTTTTTAGTGTTCTCTCCGGGAATATACAGTCTCCTCTGTAGAAAACCGTTAATGTATATCCTTGCTTAAAGAGCCCGCAAATGAAAATAATTCATAAATAGTAATATATCATTGCAACAAGCCTAACAAATGTATTCAGAAATAACACTCAACAAACACTGTTGCAAAAATTTGGGCAGTTAACCTATATAATTAAGAGGATTTATTAATAATTAAGATGATAATAATTAAGGTGATTTAAGATGTGAGTCACTGGAATATCACACATTTGTTCTTACTTTTTTATCATAGCACCCAATTTTCTTCTTTCAGATCACCTTATATAACTTATATCCTTACGCCAAATTCTCATTTAAGTGGGCAGATTATCTTGCTAGCATTAATTATTAAAAATTCTTATGGACATATGAAAACTTTACTCTTTTGTCGGAGTCTAATAGAAAAGAAGCTACTTTATCAAATCTAACGTAAAAGATGCATCTTTTTGAAAAGTGTTGAATTTATTTATAAATTAGGAGTAAAAAAGTGCTGCAAGTGCGTTGCTGTTAGTAAAGGCCATGGAAGAATGGTATCTATTGACATGCAAAAGTAAAGGTAAACATTTCCTACTAAAACAACTGACCGAAAATAGGAAGTAGGATGGTAAAGACAGAAAGAGATTAAATAGGATTTTGACATGTTATAAATAAACAATGACTATCAAAATTGAATGCTGCACTGAGTCGACATCTTCACAACACCTTATGTCTGTCAAAAATGTGAGGGCAATATTCCTGGCCACAATTGAAATTGCTAAGCCATCGGCAATAAAACTGAATGTACAAACGTGCATTCAGTTGTACAAAAAGAACCCATATCCTGGAATGCTGATGATTTCGGGAACATGTCATTTGGTCAGACGAAAGAATCTCATCATGATCTCCCCAACCACAAGTCGAGTTCATGCATCGAGAACATGTAGTGAAATTAGTCACCAGGACTGCATTCAGGATAACAACCTAGACCTGTTCAGGAGGGTTTAGTGGGAACAATTAAACACCTTTCTTGGCCTGCTCAGTTACAAGATCTAAACATACCCCCCCCCCCCCGTCCCCCGTTCTACTTTTGAAACCAGAGTTCGAAATTCTTATCTTCTTCAAGCATATCTAAAGGAGCTTGAAGAATGTTATAATATTCCATTAACCACGATTCAGGAGCTGTATAATTTCATTGCTTGGAAAATTCAAGATGTTTCACATTGTATAGGTGCACCTACACCGTATTAGTAACAGGTTTTCTTCTTACATTGGTGTTTTCATTATTCCTCTCCTCTATCCCTGAACATTTCAACTGAAGCCATTCGCATTGTGCGGTGATTAGGTAGCAAGCTGCGAGCACGAGAGCCCAACTTTCAATCCCTATTAGGGCATGGATGTCCCTGTAGCGTCCTCTCATAGGAAGCGACTGCGCACTTGCTTAGTTCCTGTTCGCAAGTTTGTTTAGCAATCCTTTTCCTAGGAACTTACGGTAAATCTTGGTTTTGTTACAAGTCTATAACAGAGTGTATGTTAGGTACTCTTCTAACTGTAATTTGAAGTTATTTTTAAAGATACTCCCTGTTCCTTTGCGTTTGGAATAACACTGTTTTGGTAATAAGAATGAGGAAAACTTCTTTTTTGGGATTAATTTCGTGTTCTAACTTTCTGCAGAAATGAAGCACATTTTCTGTAGCATGAAAAAAAAGGAATATCAGCATTACTGTTCTTTATTTAAATATTAAGGTCAATAAGTAAAAAATTATTTAATAATGGGAATTACTTTACATAATATTTCTGATTTCAAGAAAGAAAGGAGATTTTTTTCTAAAACTTTGAGAGAATAGGAGAATGGACGTATATTTTATAGGAAAATTCAATTTTTAATATTTAAAGCTCTTGAATTCTCTTGGCGAAATCCTTTTATATGGTTTGGGAAATAATTTGATGATGTAGAAAATTGACACAATTTCAAATGTTTATATTGTCGTACTTGTTAAAGTTCTTTGACAGTCATTGCCTCCTGAATCTTTAAGTTAATATATTTGCTCTTGTTGATCAACGCTTTTAATATTCCCTATACCGATAAAATATGCACCGAGTTTCTAAGACTACTTTGACATTCCCCTGTACGCTAACCATTACATCTAATACATTTTGTAATATTCTATTAATTTCTGAATGAAATTTTTAAAAAAATCTTTTTCTTGTAAAAAGGCAATTTTGAATAGGGTTTCAAAGTCGGGATATCCCGAGTATTCTGTTTTTAAACAAATTAGTTTAGAGTGAACTTCTGTCTAATCTCTTCTCGAATTACTGTCTGTAATTAATAGCAAGCATTTTCCCAAGGAAATTTCAGTATAAGAACCTACCTATATTGCATTACGTATTTAAGCGTAACATGTTTCATTTCGCCCCCCCCCCCCCACATGGTGTATTCGTTATCATTCTTAGCTTCCACGCAGTGAGCTTGGGTTCAGATCCCGAATAAGGCTTGGTCGTTTTCGTGTCGTCCCCCTCATAGGGAGTAGCGCTGGCTCCCCTATATAGTGCTCCCTTAATAAAGTAGCCAGTAAAATTGCGATGAATAACACAAGGTGAATGTCTAATGACAAGTGCCTACACACTAGACTTAAAAAAAGAATCATTTAGGTCTAGTTAGTTTATTTAAATCCACCTTATTTTAGAATAATTCTAGGTAATTTGAGGCTAAGTTAAAATTAAATATCATCAAATGAGTGCATATTTCGTTAATATAGGGGAACTTTTATATCGATTAGTCGTTTATGCTCTGGAATCAGTGGGAAAGTTTTTAGAGCTATCACTACTCTTTAAGCGAGGAGCATAAATATTTTTCTATAAGTATTTCAAATTTATCTGTACAGAAGAGAGATTTGTCCTTTTTGAGAAAATCTGAGTACTGGCCCAGCTTAGTATAAGGGAATACAAAGAATTTCATTTGCTTTTCATGATATTGCTGCAGTTAGTATATTAGTCTTAACTATTTTCCCTGGAAAAAAAAAAAAAAATTACAGTCAGTACATATAGTAACAACATTTATCAATCTTGTGAATTCAGTCAAATGATCCAATGACGTAAAAAGATCCCTAAACCTTTACAATTGCAGTCGTTAAAAGTTGGTATTGCAGCCCTCCACCTCTGCGTATGCTAATCCGGAAACTCTTTGGCGGAGAGATAATCTCATTTACTCAGGCATTAAGTACGGGGGTGAGATACGGGATGTGAAAACAATTTAAATATTGATAAATAGAGAAAATAGTTTGCGTATACTCAGAGATTCTCAAAGTGAAAGGATATAAATGGAACTTTCGGGTGACGTTTTGCTGAAGAAAAGGCAATATTGACCATAAAAATTCATTCCAATGCAGGTGTTCATATTCTTTATGTAACGCTTTCCCCAATCCCCTGTTATTTAGCCACAAGAGTTTCGTCAATGGGTGAACCGGGGGGAAAGTAGCACGTGTCTCAATGCTATGAAAATTATGATCTCTCAATGATTTTCATCTATTGAAAATTCCCTTAAAAAATTGATAAAATTAATACACTCTTCCCGCTGCCATTTAGCTCTTACTCAAGGATCTTCAGTACTGAACATGACATAGGAAGGATTTTAATACGAAAATGTGTCTTTTAAATCATCTCTTCTTCGGGAAGGATTCGTTCTGTGTGGGATGTGTAAAGTGGAAGTGCGTTTAAAGAAAGAGCGCTGGCAAAATTACAGAAAACATAGCTCACTCACACCATCAAAAGACGATGCCGGACCAAAGAAAAAGCTTTTTTCTTAGATTTTAGATCTAACTCCCTCTAGCAGGGGGCCAGCCTCGAACTCCAAACCTCCCGGATCCGAGAAATCTTAGCCATCTTCCTCCGGTATCGCCAGGACACAACTAACTGCAAACTATGTCAGAGCCTCTTAATACTAATCACAAATCCCGGAGCACATCAACTTAGCTATTAGTCCACAGTAAACAAAGGATTTCGAGTAGAGGTCTCCTACACAAGACTTCTCCTTACAGAGTTTCACAATCAGCGAGAAAAATATTTTTATAAATTAAAAATATAATTAAATTTCTTAATCAAAGCTCTTCATTATAGATTATAGTTTATACCAGAAATGCAAATGTAACTGATTGCACCGATTTCAAAATAATTGATTGTAGCAAGTTATTTGTTATTTAAAGGAATTTATAAATAATATAAATAATTTGTGTCTACATAAAACTTTGCACACACATGCACATGTGTGTGTGTGCGCGCACATTAAACAGAAATGAAAAATAACGTCCGAAACATTGGAAAAGTTTGTGCTTTGTGTATACCGAGAGAAACTGAGAAGGAAAATTTTTTCATGTACACTCACATATATACACTGACCGATTTATTATAACCACTTGACAATTTTATTGAATTCAGCTATGACATCATGCTGTTGCTGCTAGAGGGTGAGATTGGTATAAAAAAGGATTGCTTGAGGGTTGTACAGAGAGTTGAAGTATGTTACATGTAGAGGCGGGGGGAAAATGCGGTTTAACTGACTTTGAAAGTGGAATGATTGTGTGGATTACAAGCAGTGTAACGAGTATTGTCCAAACTGCTT
Organism: Dolomedes plantarius; assembly: GCA_907164885.2. Classification (NCBI taxonomy): domain Eukaryota; kingdom Metazoa; phylum Arthropoda; class Arachnida; order Araneae; family Dolomedidae; genus Dolomedes; species Dolomedes plantarius. The sequence continues at coordinate 51,763,680 of OU015501.1, read as the reverse complement.
CTCTTCTGAAATGTTCAATATCTATTGTTAATGTTTACAAAGAATGGGTTACCATAAAAAAAATGAAAATTAAGTCTTAATGTAAGGCTTGTCGCCGCCATCGGCTACTGCATGTTTAAGCGGTGAGGAGAGTTTCTAGACATGCCCAGTCCAACAGAAGGGCATCAGTACCTTATATTACAGCTAATCTTAATAAGGGACCAACTCCGATGACCTCTCAATGTACTGTTCGCAGCACCTTACACTGTTATACGGCCTTGAGTACATTGCCACAACACTTCAAGCTAGTGAAGGCAACGTTATGGTTTGGAGGATGTTTTTACTGGAACTGTTAAAGCACTTAATGCGCACGTTACAGGGTATCAGGTATAGAAGCCGAGGGCCTCTTCAAAAGCCTTTGTTGTTTGCATCTAACAAGATCAAATGTCTCCAGTTCATACAGGATCACAAGGATTGGACAGTTAATGAATGGCAAAGAGTAATGTGGTCCTATGAATCCCGTTTTCAAATACACCATGAAGATGGCAGGGTGCGAATATGGAGAAAAAAGCATAAAAGTTACTGCCTGAACAATTCAAGCTAATGGAGGCAATGTTTTAGTTTGGGGATGTTTTCCTGGAATTGTTTGGGCCCTTTAATTCTCGTGGAAGAATGTCTGAATGTCAAAAGGTGTTTAAATATTGTCGCTGACCAAGTACGGACAGTTATATTAATTCTTTACCCCACTGGAGATGGATATTTCCAACAGGCATAACGCTCACATTGTCCAGGATGGTTTGAAGACCATGATGGAGACTTAACCTTGCTTAGTTGGCCTCCATAAACTCAAGATTTCAAATCAATTAAGTTTTTGGGGCATGAGGTCAAAAGGGGTATCAAACAGTTGGATCCAGAACCATTATATCTTAGAAAACTGAAAAGTCCAGTTCATCGGATATGGTCTCATATACCTCAAGCCACTTACTAACGTCTCATAAAGTCAATGGCAAAGATAATCTCAGCATTATTGAGAGCAAAAAGTGGCTCAACGATGTTCTGAGTAGGTGGTCTTATTAAATAGGCCACTCATCGTATATAGGGGGTTTAATGATAGCATTTTGAATAAACGTATTTTATTATATTTGCCAATACTATTCAGGGAAAGAAAATCTTTAGATACATTTTTTAAACTTAATTGTGTGTTCTGCAGGTCTCAAATTTCGAAATTTAGAGATCACGAATATTAATCCAGTATTTAAGTCGTTGAAGGATTAATATGTATATTTAATTTAATGCTTTTTAAATCCCTTATTCTAGCGCATAAATGTGAAACTGTTAAGCATTATATTAAGTATTCATGACTCTGTTTTTCTGAAGTTCTACAAAAATTCACTTCTCGAATTTTCTAAAACTTCCTCTTTTTTTAAAAAAAGAAAAATATTTTTTAATCAAAGATAGCATTGTTCAATTGTAAACTATAAACCATTTTTAACACTTTCAGATAAATACATTTTTTAATCCCAGGTTTGCTGTGGGAGTATTACTGATCTAAGGCCATTGGTTGCAACTACAAAACTAAATTTCCTGCACAACTTTCACTTCAAACATCGCGTGCGTATGCTCAGAGATACACGTACACGTATACGCACAGACATAGATGAACACATATATTCTCTAACATACACGTCTAAAAGCACGGAGATACATGCCAACAGATATACACAGATATATACACGTTACACAATCGCAAGATAGAGAAGCACAAATGCGCACATGTAAGTATATGCAGGACCTTTTTATCGCATGGGCAAATCGGGACTTTTCCCAGGGCCCCCTGATGTTAGGGGGCCCCAAAACCCCCTTGGTGTATGCACCTAGTACTTCTAATAGTATGTATTTTTATAAATGTCCGTAAGGGGGGCCCCCAAATAGCATCATGGCCCCCAGCGTTCATAATCGGGCCCTGAGTATATGTACGAATATGCATAATCTTGTGTGCATTATAGAGTGGCTCATATTGATATAGGTACACGCATTTTTAAACATGAATGAATTGTAACCCGTGTGTTTATACTTACAGCATATAATACTCATACAACATTATCCCAAAAAAGACGTGTTTTGTGCATATGTGCATAAATGCCCAACGAAGTTAAGAAAGCGGGAAAGAGAAATCGAGTGAGAGGAAGGAATATTGTTTTAAGATACTGTTAAATAATTTGTACTCTAAAGAAAGCTGAAGCAAAAATGTTATAAAAGGGCTATGTGTTAACTCTGTGGACTCAATGAATTTTTTGTGAAATTTAAAATTAAAAGAAAAATGTACTTCAAACTCAAAATTTTACAGCAAATAACTGTTGCTCTCTCTAATTTAATCAACTATTGTTCGTAAACACGGACAAGAAACTCGATCTTATCTTTTAGAGAACACTCTATCGAGCTAAGGACATTCTAAGTATTCGTAAATTATAATCGCATAAGAGGATTCCCTACGAACCACAAAATCAGATCTGTAATGACGTGAATTTCACTTGTAAATTATTTATTTAGTTTGAAAGTTTCTAAGATATAACTTCATTCCGCTGATCATGTTTTAAAATGCTATCACATAATTAAATTGGGAATCCATGTGATTATATTGTAAGTGCTGTTTAAATTTATTTTTCCTACTAAATCATTAACTAAGACAGTAAGTACTGTTTAAATTTATTTTCCATGCTAATACATGTTTGAAATATGTATTAAACTGTTAATGCCTAAAGTAATAAAAGTTGTTTCGTTTGAGAACATTTAAGTTTTAACTACTAGCAAAATTCTCAGTGTAATTCTGTAACAGAATATTGTTTGTCAAAATGTATTTGTTTGAAAATTTTTCTTTTAATAAATGATTGAAAACTCCCGCTAAATTTCAATTATAAATTGGACTGATATCGATACAAATATTTGAATTTAATACCCTCTATTTTTTGTTTTAAAACAAATAGTTTTCTTGCAGGGAAAAATATTGCTGGTTCATAGTTTACAGATTGGCAAATAATGGGTTTGTATTCAGTGCATTGCCATTAAAGATGTGTAAGTTGAATTGATTAATTATTCAATATAAAAAAATTCTTAATGCATTTTTAGTTTACGAATGACATACCATCATGTGACATAATGAGGTAATGTCATAGTATTTAGTACATCTCACAATACTGGGGTAGTTTAGTTGATAGATTACAAGATTTCAGGTTTGGAAATATGTGTCCTCCCCATGATAGGTGGTCTTTATATTGGCACTTGACTGTGGAAAGTAAGATCATGTGTGTTCAAAAAATTCCTCCTGAAAAAAATTCGTCGCCGTTGAAAATAAATAGATAAATAAACAAATACATAAATAATTATAAAATATATGACCAGACCAACTCCCAGTTTTGTTGCCCTCAAAAAGGAAAGCGGGGAATATGTGAATGAAAGTCATTGGATATAATTCAGCCTCACAGCGCTGGAATGGTTCACATGGTAGAATGCCAATACCAATCTGGACGTCTTGGATCCTTGTTCCTAGCACGTGCTCGTTACAAGGTAATGATTTCGCTATTTTATTCTTGATATAACTTTAAATTCCTTAAAAATGAAAAAATAAAATTTATTTTTACTGGGTTTAATTTTTCTCTGATGTATAATTAGAATATGATTTAAGACCTAGCTAAAAGGCGAAGAAGTTCCACTATGATCTAAGTGAATAAAAAACTTATTAATCTACAATAATTTACTGATATAAGAATTAGTATCACGCAAACACGTAATACTTTGTCTGATCATAGCATTAGGCACGATGGTCTCGTGGAGCTCGATTTAATCCACGATTTGTTCCGTCCTTAAAAAAAAACGCACGTAAGGATAAAATGTGGTCATAAGGGATTGATTTTTTTATAAATTTATATTTAAAGCATAACACTTTTATTTACTATGTATTAAGATAAAGATAGTACTATATTTAATGTACCGAAGACATTTTTAATGTATGAAAATGGTTCTCAGTAACAGGAAATTATACTTCTCTTGGTGTTGGCAAGCAGAACTCCAGGACTGAGATCCGACTTAAGAGACATTTTTGGAAGGACGTTAGACTAATACGAGCTATTCTAACTGTACAACTGGCGCATTAGAGTTTACTTAAACACCTTGTCATATTGTGGGATAAATATTCAGCATTTATCTACATATATATTTTATCTTTTATTTAAATGAACAATCATTTCATGTGTATCGCAGTCTGATTCAGTTTTAGATGAAGTGTAGTCTGAAATTGGGTTAGTGGGACTCGGAGGCGAAAAAGAACTTCTTGACTTTACAGCCCTTTCTCGTGAAACTAAATCTACTGTTGCAGAAACGCCTTGAATTTGTATCTTTGAGGTATCAAAGATACAAATTCAATGTGTCTCTGCAAAAGTAGATCAGTTTGATACCTCAAGGTATTTCACTTTGAGGTATCAAACTGAATGAATCCCGCACGGAGAAAACATTTCTACCGGATTGTATTTAAGAACATCAATAAGAAAGGTTTCCCCAGATGTTGAGAAAGAAATTATATTACATATTTCAATCCTTTGGACAAAGTAAATTTTTTACTTTTGGAACTGATTTTAAATTTTTTCAGTATAATTCAAATTTCAATTTAATTTCCTAGCATACCATTAGGGAAATTTCGGAGAGTGAAGTGCAAAAATGCAGGCCTACATAATCTGTGCGAATGTTCCTCACTGACATTTTAATACAATAAGCTGATATAGCCTCACTGACATTTTAATAGATAAGCTGAGTTTCGCATTTACGAGGAATTGAGCTGGTAGAATAGCGACCCAGCGATCTTAATCGATCGGCATTTCTAGGTACATTGAAAGACTTAATATAGTATTTGTGTTATAAACACTATAATACAATTCAAGGGCAATCTCAGTATTATAGTTTTTTTTTATAATAAGCGGATGACATAGAGAAAGCAATTACATTTAAAATTTTATTCTTTGTCGGTGAATGTTAAGTCAGATAAAGCTATGAATATCTTTGCATATACAGAAAGCTGTCTATCCTCTTCAGAAATGATAACAGAGGATGATTGGTAATGCTGAAAAAGGGTTGGAAAGGAAGACAATAAAGCTTTGCACAGGTGACTTTTTCTTTTATATAGGATTATCTCAGATAGTATGATATAAACATTTGTATTTTAACCGCATGAACTTTAAGACAGTTTTAAAGGGAGAGCCTTTAATTTCTAAAAATTCTTTTTTTATTGTTTATAACTGACAAAGGGTTTAATGTTTAGCTTCATCCCATTATGAGTGGAAATTTACAATGTATTTGAGGAGCATACTTTTTATCGAAAATACTATGATTGGGTCTACCTGCTAATGCATACTGCTTCAAGTTCTTTTCACCTGTAACTTCCGGTTTATAAAGGTGAGATAGAACTGTAACTACCTAATACACGAAGACCTGCGACTTTGAATCTTATTTTATATTAATTTGCTGTGATTTAAAGTTAAACAATATCCCGAAGAGATGAAAAATTGATATTAAATGCATGGATTTTAGGGGACCCGTCTATTTGACTCCATGCTTCCAATGTATCTTTCTGGTGCCCTTTAGAGAGGAATGAAGCTAAAACACAAAACAGAAAATTGCATGTCTTGTTAACTGCGCGAGAGAATTTTAAAAGTATTTGTGGAATAAGTTTGTTGATCAAGAATACTTGAATCGGTCACTTTGAAAAGAAGTCATCTCCACTTTTCAAAAACTTATCTCCACTTTTCTCCAAATTTTCAGGGAGCCTCCCAAGTTAAAAAAAATATTAACAAATTATATTTTTGCATCAGGATTGATGCCTTATAAACATAATAAATACTAAATTTAGTCTAACTAATAATGCTTGAAAGCGAGTTATAGTTTTTTGCTTCTCATGAAAAATTTAAAAAAAAGGGGATGTCTCCTTTTCAAAATGACCGATTCACTTAAAATAAAACTTTAGCAAAGTTTAATTGCTGTATACAACACAACACCCAACAATATGATAACGGCGATTATAACTATCTTTTAAAATCTTTGATTTTATTACTTTTCTCAGTTATGGTGTTTTGACAAATTTTATTTTACTTTCTGTTTCATGACTTACGACTTAAATACCTCCAAATATTTTTTTTTTGGTACACGTTTACATCATAGCTCTTTAATTGCAGCAATTATTTTCGTGTTACAGTACATGGTAATAGGCTTTTAACTACTTTTAGGCTATACATTTTGATACTTTATCAGTACACTTTGCTGTGCAATGAAGGAAATATAATTTAAAGACTTTGGAAATTTAGAATTGTTCAACCACTTTCCAATGAGCAAAACTTAAGGGATTAATTGTAATAATTTAAAGCAGAATAGATAACAATTACATATATATCTTTTTTACAATGATAATCATATCCATAACTCATTTAAGAGTTTAAAAGCTCATAGTATTAGAATACACAACTGCATTCTAAAATCTGAAGCAGTTTAAAAGCTCGTGATGTAGCTTTTATTTACTGTTGGAATTTTTTACAGATGTTCTATATACGTATTTTACAATAGTCTAAAAAGTCTGTGTAGGCTTGATATCAAGTATTTTTTATTCAGTAATGAGTAACAGACGCATTACTGGATAAAAAATGAGTAACAGACTCATTACTGGACAGGAATAATAAAAATCGTACACTTTGAATATTCTTAATTTCCCCCATTTTGAAACAGACATCATTCAATCAACAACAAATTTATGTTTTTTATTAAATATTTGTAATTTAATTTGAAATAGAGAGATTACGAAAATAAAAAGAAAGGGTCATGTGTCTAAGTTTAATAAATACACAAATAAATTATACTCATAAAGTATCATGAACTCAATTTTTAAAGAAAATTATGTAATGCTGTACATAAATTGTTACAAAAATGTAATTTGAATGAAACTTAAATGTTAAAAAGATGAAATTTATTTTTCTATTCGGTACATTTTGCACTCCATGAATTTCATTTTCCTCTTTACCGAAAGAAAATCAAAATACACTTCAGCATAAAGCCTGTTTTATATCATCTTAGCGCTCATACTAAAAGTCATTTCTAATAAATTATTTCTGGTCTCAAAGGAATACCTGTCTTTCTTTAGTATGCAAAACGCTACTTATATATTCCATTAAGTTTTGCTTAAATACGTACATTTATTACTTACATTTGATTTAAAATTTAAATACAAGTAATTTCTAGAGCATAAATTTTACCCATATATGAAACTCATCTTTCAGAATCATGCTAAACAATGCATTAGCACTGTAATCCTTTTAATCGCAAATCCTAGCAATGAAGGCCGTGAAAAACAATGTTGTTACTCTCAAGATGGAAAATATTATTGAAAAACTTGATTGGAATACCTTTATTTTCGTATTTGCTTTAGTCAAAAAGACTATGAAACACAATGCTGTTACTATCAAGATAAACAACATTATCAAAACACGGGATTTTAATACATTTTGTCGTTGCTTTAGTCAGAAAATCTAACACTGGTTGTACTGAAAATTGAGCTTTAAAACTGAAAACAAATATATAATGCTTATGATGATTTACTGCAGAGAAATTACCTCTGTAAGGACTAAATATAAATGTGCTTTATGATACATCAATTAGAAAGGATTTTACTTTAACTGTTCATGTTTATTAGCTCTAAGCAGCTGTAAAATATTGCAAATAGATGCCTAATTATATCAGGAAAAATTGATGGAATAACAATTTATGTTATGCGCTAACTAAACTAATGTACAACTAGATAATGAACATATCATGAAACTAATTATGAAATTTTTGCAAGAAGAATGAGTTTCAGACACAGTTATACTTTTAAGTGGTATAAATTATAACAATTTTTCATTAGAGTTTGAATTGTTTACAAACAATGTTTATATCAATGATTGCAAAAGTATCAAAAGAAAGTGCCGAGACACTGGAAGAAGGAAAAACAGGAAAACACAACTTATCAACTGTTATTTAGATTCAATCTATGAATTTGTTAATTTTTACTACTGTAAGAAAGAAACTTAAATTAATTTCAGCGAAAGATTAAACATATAATAAAATATCTCATATCTTCTAAGAGTTATTTTGAAGCTTAAAACAGAGCTCAAAGATATGTACACATGGAAGATTTCTAAAATACCTGCTATTTAAGCTCTTTTAAGTTCAAACAAGTAAATAAATGTCAGACAATTTTTTACATTTAATTATACTTACTTAAATCAGAGGTATCAGCAGTGAGACGCATTTAAGTATAGTTCAACAGTGAAACCAAGATCATATTTGCTTCAGTTTTAGCTAAAAAAATATAAAGTTATAATGGATTATTAGCCTTGTTTCTTGCACTATATTTTTCTTCAGAAATTTGCTGCTTTTTCTTTGTACTAGAAGTTCTGTCATTTCTATAACTTGAAGGCAACTCATTAGCATTAGGCATGTATGTGACTATACATGAATTCGATTAATGGAAGTTCTAATTACTTTGTAAACTAAATATCAAAAATTACATCTTGAGTGAACTAAAAAATTCTCATAATGATGATAGTGATTACAATTTGAAATTTTAAAAAAATCAACTCTGTCAGTAACATAGAAAAGTTTGAAGTTCCAATCGTCAGACCTTAAAAGATGTGTCTAGGTCATCGACTTCTTGACTAAATAGAAACACTAATCAGTTTGAAACTTGTACACTGACACAGATTCGTTCCCTGTGTCAAGAGCGGAGGAGGAACATACAAAAAAGAAAGGAATATATAAATACCTAAGTAATCATTTAGTTGTTAATATTTTACTGGCATCACATAGTAACATGTTTACGCAGGGAATTTAAGGAGTTGAATGATGAACTTGAAATGACTGGCACTCCAACTGTAGCATCATGGATGTTGGACGAGAAAATGATATATTTAGGAAATCATACTTGTTTCACAGGAGGCTTCCTCCTTCGAGTATGGTGTCGGAGGAGAAGATTAAATGAAGAAGTTGGTGGCTGTAGACGTCCCATAGTGGCTAGCACGAGGCTCGTTTGTAGTGCATCGTGTTGAAGTGGGCAGCAATTTGACTTTAAAGGTTGTGCTTATCCGAAAGTCGTGGAATGTTGGAGTTCTCTCTCCTTCGGCAAGTAAGCCGAGAGTAAAGAATAGCGGCGGCGTTGCAGGGAGCGTCGTCTCGGCGCAGTCTACTAGAGCAGTCTGGCAGACAGCCGCGTGAGTCTTGGGCCGAAAAGGTAAGCCTCTTAGAGGAACGCGGTGATCTGACAGTTAATTCCAGTGTTTAGGAAGGTGCTTTGACAATAGATTATATCTTAAGCAGGCCGGATAGACGGGGTCCCGAGCAGCGCCCTCGCTCGCTGCCGACTTCGGGAGCTTAACCGCAAACAGATCCCAGTTTTTGTGATTTTAATCGGATTTGGACTCTGGGAACGCCTCTCCTGCTCTTTTGGGCATTGTCCGGGCGGGGGTTACCTGATCAAGTCCTCCCAGTCATTATCAAATAACGTTTTTATTTATTTACTATTGATCCTCCGCGGGCTCCGTGCTTACAATCTCGCTAAGCTTATTTCCGGAAAGGATTACGCGGCAGCCAGCGAAAGAGGACGCTCATATTGGATTACTCGGTAACGCTACTTGAGTGGCAGCCGCACTCTTTCATTCACTATCACCACTTGATCTGTTTTATCGCCGCCTTTATGCTTTAGAGCCTAATAAGACGCTGGCCCAAACACTTAAGGGAGGGGATAAAAAAGCTCCTCACTTCTTGCTACGACACTCGGGGTTTTAGAACTTCTCAAATTAGAATTTCGTATCCCGATAAAAAAACATGTGCGCAGGTGCCCTTTTTTAAGCCCTTCTACCCAACTTGAAGGAATTCATTTTCCGAAACAAAGGAGACTTTGATAAGAAAGAAAAAACTTCTAAGTACTTCCAAGCATTCTCTTCCATTTGGCGAGCAGTGGCTTCAGAATGTTTCGGTTTTCAACAATTTTGGAATTTCTCTCTCCTGAAGAGTACAATCTCCTATGTGACATCCTTAACCATAATAATAAAAATGCGGTTTTAATTAGCTTTTCATTTGATGTGGTCACACTACATTAGTGCAAAGTACTTCTAGACCTGCACTTCTACGTAAAAATGCTTTTAAATCACATTAAGTAGATTAAAGGACTCGGGTAATACATTACCGTTTCATTCCGCGTGCAGTATTCAACATTTTCTCTCCCTTCGCTTACAATTCTCGTTTATTACATGCAGTAGCTGGGGAAAATAATTTCTCAGGAAGATGAGGCTTTTAAATTTTCTCCGATCCTTTTAATATTTCTAACATGAAAATAGACATTTCAATCATGATGTTGACCATTAACATTATCCTCTGATGTTTGAAAATTCGGAGCACCGCTCCGTAATAGCTTTTATAAATCTTAGATGCATTTCTTCTTCTTCAGACTGATAGAATATTTTGATTTGTGTTACCTTTACGAACGTGCTTTTCCATGTTTTCCCGAATCATTGTCGTAGATATATTTTAGAGGCGCAAGATTATTAGAAAATTCTTTGAAGTATATCTAGTACGCATGAGAAAAGATTACCATAATGAAGATAACATTAAAACATACTTTGGTTTCACAGTTCAGTTCTTATTCATCCCATTTATTGAATAATTGAAGATGCCAATCTCTGTAGAGTATCAAAACGTCCTATTAAAATGTGGGTCTCTCTATATATGTTTGGAGGATTCATAATTAACTGATGTCTTAATTAACTGTTGTTCGCTAACGCTGCAAAACTTGAAAAACAGAATTACTGTATTAAACGAACTTTAAACATGTTATACGATGTACAAAGTTGAAAAAATTCACCTTTAAAAGGACCATTTTTAAATATTCCCTTAGAGATACAAAAGGAAAAGCAAAAATATATGTGAATACATTCGGTAAATACCTAATAAATTTACTTTGTTGAGATGGCTTCATCTATTCCGAGCTAACTTAAAATTTTATTTATTATTATTTGAAATGTGTAAAATTCTACTAGACGATATATCGTCTACCCAGACCATAATACGAAAAATCGTATTTAATTGGATGCTCGTCCAACCAGTCTATCTACCAGTATGACGAAGCAAGTTTCGTATCCTATTATCCCCTTATATCTCTGACTAACATGGAATGCACTTAAATGTAATACTGGTTACTTCGGTTTTCAATAACAGTCGTCAGGTTGTACCCCAATGACTGTACATTGGGTACAGTCATTGAAATACTATACATTGAAACCGAATGAATAACTATACATCGAAACCGTACATTCTTCTCATCTGGTGACGGGTGCTCTCGGGTTGTTTTATTTTCCTACGAGGGTGTATATATTTTTTAAAAATCTAATGCGGAGTCACTTGTCGTTAGACATTCACCTTTCATAATTCACCGCTATTTACTGGTTACTTTATTATGGGGGCACTTTATAGGTGAGCCAGCATTGCTCCCTATGCGGGAACGACACGGAACGACCAAGCCTTATTCGGGATTTGAACTCAAGCCCACTGCGTGACAGATCAGAACGCTAACCACTACACCATGTGGGTGGCAAGATGTATACATAGAAAGTCAATTTAACCTAAAATAGGTGTTTTCAGGCGTTTAAAATTATTAAAGCGACAATGAACCTTCAGATTGACAAAAATATGTCCCCAAAACGATTTTTTTTCTTCTTTTAGAAAATCTGCAACTCATCAGCTTTAAATTTTAAAAAAAAGTATGTTGATCCGATCATTATTAACCGAGTTATAAGTATTTTTTAAATGTAAACAATGGAAATGTTAGTCAAATTAAAACTTTAAATGCCATTTTCTCAAAACAAGTTTTCATGTCGCTTCGGTAAGTTCAAAATGTTCCATGCGTCATAATTTTTCTTGAATTTTCATAAAATTTCATAAAATGATTATTTATATATGTTAGAATAAAACTTTGTAATCAATTCATTATACTAATTAAAACAACTTAAAATTTTTACAATAAAAAATTGTTTTTTTGATAAAATTTGTACATAAAATGACTTATTTTTATCGATTTCTTTTCTAGTTTTTATAAATATGACTGTAAATCAAATATTGCTACTAACTTTTATTATAATTATATAAAGCTAGCTTAAGAGAGAAAATTAGATACCTGAGACAAAAATTAATGTGCATGGACATTTTTAAATAGAGTAATTAGCAAACTGATTTTAATTAATATCTTAATTAATTACATTCTGATTTTTTGTAAATTTAGAATTTCCATCTCTAAACAACACTATAAAAGTATACAAAATTTCATAGCAATTGGTTAATAAATAAAAAAAAAGTATTTCATGGTCCATTGTCGCCTTAAAAACAGTCTATTTCCTTCCGTTTAAAGACTGAAATGGTATTGCATTATTATTTTTTCTAGTCTTTGTTTCTTAATTTCCTTTACCAGTCACCATTCTTAGCAAACTTTCTTCGTATTAATGTTTTCATCTCACACAGTTGTCAACCCAGAACAGACTACAGAAGAGAATGGTTTGGTAATTATAGAAGGAGATCGAGCTGCTTAAAAGCAAGCCTATGGCGCAACACAAAAATAGATAATGACCATGTAAGCAGTTAAGACGTAATTGTATACGTAGGATTTAACTCGTCTAAAGCCGAACTGGAGCCACGTGACAGCCAAGACGTGTTCAAAGGAGAGAAAAATGACGAGTTGAATTAATGCAGGTTTGCTCCCCGTGTCGATAAGTTAGTTGATGACAAATAGTTTATTGGGCGAGTTTTGTTCATTTGAATGTTGGATATAGTGTTAGTGTTAAGCATCCAGTGTAACTAGTTGTTGTTGTTGTTGTGTCTAATGCCCCCTGGAGGGAAGTTCCAGACCAGGTCCATAGGCTCCTGTATATATAGTACCACAAGGAACGGAGTCCGTCTTAGCTAGTTGCCACCTCAATTTTGACCAAGTACCCCCAGGGGTGACATCTGAGGGAATCGTACCCTCTTCCACCATCTCTCACCTCATAGAGGGACTATCCAGTCTACGGATTTAACGTGCCCATATCCGGCCTAGACACGGAGGTATTTAATGGCGCGTATTGGGATTTGACCCGAGCACCCTCAGCACCGAAAGCCAGCTCCCTATCACAAGGCTACCTCGAGCCCGTAACTACGAGTTTTCGAATTATAAGTTTTTACTTATACATCTTTTAGCTTTGACCTCAATTTGACCTTAAAATGAATCTTTTAGGTTTATTTGGAAAAAGTATAGCGAATGAAATTGTATAAACAACTTCATTTATATTCTTTCTTTCACTTTTGAAACAACTCAACTTACACGGGAATTGAATCCTAACCTCCAGGTTATAGAACAGGTGCGCTAACTAACTATAACATTATGGTGCCATGCACTGTGAAGACGAAATTCTGATCCTCGCTAAAAAATAAGTACCTTTTTCAAAGCATAATGTTCCTGGGTAGCGGATAAATCTTTTTGGGGTAACTGAAATTTGTACATAAAGCAGGTAGGAAATATGTTCTATTCTAGCTATACATGCTGCCTGGTATGTTTTGTCTATTTTGCCATGATCTCCTTTAGCGAGCCTCTCAACATTAGTTGGTCACATCTTTCCTTTACTTATTCCTTTGATTTCTGTAGCTTTTAGCCCAGTCAAAATAGGTTTTATGGCTAAAAAAAATATGAAAGTTTTGAAAATTGGTGGAGATGTTTGTTTAGGCATGCTAATGAACATACTAAAAGTCCCCACCGATCAGACTTGAGCTTTCGCCGCCATCTTGGAAAATGTGTACGCTTTTTTGGTTTTTTGAAAATAACTTTAAAAATATTTATTTTATAAAAAATAATTAAATGCAAAATATAAAGAGCATTAAATTATGAACAAAAATCATTCATAACATTTTTTTATATGTCTAACAGGAACAAAGATAATTGACTTTGAAAAGAGCGCACTATCACACCTGTGACGCGCAAGCGCGGTTCGCCATCGCGGTGGGGGGAAATATCCGCGCATGTGCATACCATAATTAACCAAATTAGTTTTACACTAAATGGGAAGGTTTTTTGTATTTTTTCAAATAACTAGGGAAATATTAACTTTATGTAAAAAAGTTTATTTCAAAAATTAAAAAACATTAAATTATGTACAAAAACGGTTTTATACATATTTGTCGTAAACCTAACAGGAACGAAGATATTGACTATAAAATGCGCGTTGATAATGGAGGTAGCTTTAAAGTCTCGTTGCAGGCGCTCTTCTTTGAATATCTAACCTCTCCCACATTTCGGCATTCTTTAAACACAAGAAAATAGACATAATGTTTTTGGCTATGTAGATAATTAATCATTATTAATTTTATACATGAATGTAGTAAACTTGGGGGTATTCACTATCAGATTTCCATTGCGAATAATTGTTCAAGCTTACCTACTTCAGGATTTACATGCTTTTTTCGGTACGGGATTCTCCCCTTCGTCAGGCATGTATAGATCGTCTATGGATCCGCTAGCATCGGCCCATTCATCATCTTCTTTCATTCGATCGTCATCATCAACAGGGGTGATGCCATTCTGACATACCCCATTGCAATTATTGCCGGCCGTTGTGCAGTTGATGCCTGCTTTCCGACATCCGCATCTTACTTCATTGTCAGTCTTACAGTTGCAAAACACCATGTTTAAAACGGAATCGGGAGCTACTGCATCCATAGTTGTGATGTGCACAAGAATTTTCTCTTGACGCTTCCAGCCCAACAGGCGGTTGGGCCTTTCTTTTTCAGGTGCTCCAAAGTCTTCCTCATTTTAATTTCGATGGCTCGTATTTGAGTGTGTGCGTTTAAGGTTTCTTGCGATGGTGGTTCAGTAGCAAAATCTCGAAACAACTCACGGAGATTTTTACATTCCAAATCCGATATGTCCATGCCGTCAAAAATTATTTTTGCTAAAGCTGTTTGGGTCAATAAATGAGCTCGGACTGCCCTAGCATATGCATGGCCAGGCAACATTTTTCTACTGACGTAGGTGCATAAATCAAAGTTAGTATTTCTTTCAACCCACTTCCAGCCATTATGTACCCAATGCAGCCTAAGAATGACATTAAAAGATGGAATCCACCAAGCCTCACAATACAACTTCAGATTAATGGATTGGATGTTGCTGCGACTATCTCTCGAGCTTTAATATACAGTGGTTGGTCAAACGTGAGTATGCAAGACTTTTGGTGCATTTTAACACACTGCTGGGCAGCACATTTCAGCTCAGGGGAAATGGTGTCATACTTGCTTCGTGGTAAATTAACAAAAGGAAGGGGTATTACTTTGGTCTTTTCACAAGGCTGGTTTCTGGTTATATAATGGAAAAATCCTTTCCATTCAGGTATCTGTGGAAGACCTAACCACTTAGCACACATCCAGGAGATATTAGATGGTTTAGGCAGTGGTAAATCTTCCGCTAAAGGATTTAAGACATTCAAATCTTAGATAGTACTTGTTTGTAACCCAGGCCCTCGAAAATTTTCAAACGTTTCTAGAGGTATGATTCCCATTTTGCCTACGGTCGATGCGGATGTAAGTTCGGTTAATTTTTTTATCTTCGTCCCGGGTTCCACTGCTGACTCTGGAGTTAAACAAGCAATGCCCCCCATGCTATGAAACGTATTCAGGCCATCGATTGTCGACACATTGAAATCTGCATTGTCAAATACGAATTGGCAGAATGATCCCTCGAGCATTTGGGGTTGCGGATGATTTATGGCTGACATCTCAAGTGTTTGGGCTTCATAGTAAGAAGAACAAAATCCCAAATTCGAGAGCATTGTTATTAAATTCTTGGAACAGAACTTTTTGTACAAAAATAAATCAAGACCATTGAGCAGAGGAGACATAAATGATCGTGACCTTAGCGCTGATATAATGACGTGAGCTATTGAAGTGACTTTTTTCCGCCCTTTTTTTAATAATCAAGTGCTCCAAAAAAGATTTTGGGCTTTCTGGAATTCCCTTGTTCACATCTCTGAAAAAAGTATCACTTGGAGGGTAGCAATGAGTGTCATAAACTGGTGTCTGGATATCTTCTTTTATTATGGCTGCAGCAGTTTGTACTATTCGTAGACGCTCCTCACGATCATTTCGTATCCTTTTGTCGTACCAAGAGTCTGATAAGACTTTCATTCCAGTATTACGTAAACATATGACAGTAACTTTTTGGAGTTTGAAGCAAAAATAATGCCATCCCCGTATTTTGTTTCAACTTATTTCTCAAAGTGATGTCGTCTGGAACTAGCCCTGTAATTTGAGATTTGAGTTCAGGTAGTGAGAATTGACAGTCGTCATTATTATTAAGGAAGAAGGCTATTTCGTCTACAGCTGCTGAGGCGTAATCCGACTCAGGCCGCCCTCTCTTTCTGATTGGTGCAGTGTGTAGAAAAAAAGCCATGAAGTAATCTTGGTGATAAATCGCATCAGCTGCAACTAAATCAGCAACGTTTATTATACGACACTGAACTTCCTCTCCCCACTGGTCATGTCTATTCTCTGCAGCTTCAAGAACTTTGTGTTTCATTTCGAGACTCCTAACTTCGTATATAGTTCTTCGTCTGTCAGTTGGTTTTTTCTTTTGTCTTGCTTTGAATTTTTCGTCTATCACTGCCGTACAAAAGAAACATTTTGTTCGAAAATCGAACTGAAGTAAAAGATCGTAAACTTACCGCGCGCTCTTCACTTTGGGATGTTGACGCGATTTCTGCATTTCTTTTTGAATCAACTTTTATATTTCCTGGTCTGGTGTAATTTATCCGACACAACGAATGAACCGAAACAGATTTTAAATGTTCCAACTGTTCATGCTTATTGTCTTTTCTTTGGACATTAGCTCTCTTTAAAGCGTCGATCCCCTTTTCTCCTACATTCACGAAATCATCATTTGACATTAATTTTTTACTTATAAAACATAGTTCCGTATCAGCCATTGTTCACAGACGTACACGGAACGGTGACTAACTATTAACTGGCTAGGAAAATACTAGGGTAAGACCGATTTGGCGCCTTACGGTATGCACATGCATGTGTCTTCCAGCCATCGCGATGGGCACCCACGCATGCGCGTCCCTGGTGTAATAGTGCGCTCTTTCCAAAGTCAATTATCTTTGGTCGTGTTAGACTTAAAAATATATAATATATGATTTTTGTGCATTGTTTTTTGTAGAAGCTACCTCCATTATCAACGCGCATTTTATAGTCAATATCTTTGTTCCTGTTAGGTTTACGACAAAAATGTATAAAATCGTTTTTGTACATAATTTAATGTTTTTTAATTTTTGAAATAAACTTTTTTTACGTAAAGTTAATATTTCCCTAGTTATTTGAAAAAATACAAAAAATCTTCTCATTTAGTTTAAAACTAATTTGGCTAATTATGGTATGCACATGCGCGGGTATCTCCCCCCACCGCGATGGGGAACTGCGCTTGCGCGTCTCAGGTGTGATAGTGCGCTCTTTTCAAAGTCAATTATCTTTGTTCCTGTTAGACATATAAAAAAATGTTATGAATGATTTTTGTTCATAATTTAATGCTCTTTAATTTTTGTATTTAATTATTTTTTATAAAATCAATATTTTTAAAGATATTTCCAAAAAACCAAAAAAGTGTACACATTTTACAAGATGGCGGCGAAAGCTCAAGTCTGATCGGTGGGGACTTTTAGTATGTTCATTAGCATGCCTAAACAAACATCTTCACCAAATTTCAAAACTTTCATATTTTTTTTAGCCATTCGTCAAAATCGGGTCTATTTTGACTGGGGTATTTTGAATCATACGCATTCATTGTTGAAAGTTTTCCATGGCAGCACAATTTGTTATCTTCATGTAGTGTTGATAGGTGACTGAAAATTTATTTTTAAAGCTATTTTAAATGGGCGCTGTAAACTGATTCTTACTGGCACGGAAAAAATCTTTTTAATTTTCTTCTATTCGCTATTTGGTTTAAAATCTTTGAGAGACATATGATATTTTTTTTCAATTGATTTCGTTAACGAAGATGAAAATTTAATTGAATTTCTCTCACAAACATGCAGTCCCTGATTTTCCCTTAGGCCCGGTTGGTCCGGACCTAGGGGCCCCCGAATGTTGGGGGCCCCTAAAAAATTTTTATTTTAAAAGAAAAGAAAGAAAAAATTCCCAATTCAATTTTTTTTAAAAAATTTTACCCTTTTTTAATAACATTTTTTTTATATATCCTTTCAAATTTGATTCATTACTTCATCATATGTATAGTTATATGTAGAGTTCATCATGTGTTTGTTATAGTTTATATAAGGGATTAATAAGTTTTCCTGGTTGCATTGTATTGGTGTTTTAATGATGAAGTTAATATGTTGTATTGCTTTTTGTTATTTGATAATGTTCTAGGTTTCTATGCTTCAAATAGCCAATTATTGGTAAAATGGTACTTTCACAATGATTCATGATAATTTTTTTTTTTGTGTGTGTCAATTTTGGAAACTTTACGCCTACATCAGTGTTAGGGGCCCCCATCCTGAGTTGTGCCTATAGTCCAGAATTTTCTAAATCGGGCCCTGCACACATGTGTTTATAGGGTAGTCAATTAAAGTGCTCTCTCCGTGACTGATTGGGAGCTTTGAAGCCTGGCGGGGAATCTTTCACATCCTATTGCAAAAATTTACTTGGAACTAAAGTTGTATGTTGTTGTGGTGGTTTCTAATGCCTCCTGGCCAGGTACTCCAGACCAGGTCCAAATAGGCTGGCGGGCTGAGGGTTGCAGCTCTGGTTTATAATGGAACCACGAGGGTCAGAGTCCGATTTAGCCAGGTGCCACCTCAATTTTGATCGAGCATCCCCAGGAGTGAAATCTAGGGCGGGGATCGTACCCTCTCCCAACCTCTCTGACCTCACAGAGGGACTTTCCGGTCTACAGATTTAACGTGCCCATACCCGGCCTAGCCACGGAGGTATTAAATAGCGTTTGTCGTGGCATAATTACTTAATTTCTCTCTTCTGCTTAAAATATGTATAAATGAAGGAAAAAGGAATTTACACCCATGAAAAAAAGTTTTGCTTTTAAATGTTCAAATTTTTACGAGCTTCAAAACAAGTGTACAAACACTTATAATTCTACTCACCCATAATAACACCTGTTATTTCGTGTTTGACTTTTAAATACCAGGAAGCTTTTTTTTTTTAAATTGATTTTTTTTCTTAAAATATTACCTTAGAGACGAGAAAATCTACTTGTTAAAAATCTTGTGATATCCCCCATTTGTCTTTACATGAGCAAAATATATTAGTTTACAGAAGCATATATCATAACTTGTTTATTCCACGTAAATATTTTACTAATATTAAAAATGACTGATAGGACTGATTCTTCGAAGAATATACGTAAAAGGGTATAAATATGTATAACGTTTTGAATTCCAAGTCTGTAGCTTTCGAAATAAAATTGAATCAAATTTTCGAAATATAAGATTGGAACAATGAAATTTTAAAATGAGGATAGCGCTTCATTTCTATAATCCCATCACAACAAAAATAGACAAAAATAAAATCAAAACAGGGAATATAGCTTGACTATAAATAATAAAGAATGTCAAAATGTAAGTCTTCTTTCAAAAGAATGCCTTACGTCTTCATCGCTTTTTTGTTTTGTGAGAGTAAGAGAGAAATGTTAAAATGTGGAGTTATTTCCTTATTTTAAAAAAATCTCTTTACTACGTCTCCGTGAATTTCAGAAATCTTTTGATGATGGGCGAGTGTTCAAATGAAATCGGAAAACGTCTCATAGAGAAGAACGTAAAGATATATGTTATGGAATCGAGAAAAATCGGAGACTTTTTTAAAGTTTCGTGCTATTAAGAGCTGCATTGTATCATTTTTAATATCTACTCTATGTTGTCATAATTCAAGGAAGAACTTAACTCATAGGCTTATCCACATTAAATTGTGCTCTATCGGAATTCCTAAGTTTATTAAAATGAAAAAAAATTAAATTGGATCAAGTAAATATTCTTGTCTTTATTGTATTTGTAAATTTAGATAAATACAATGTATATTTCTCAAATATGAGCCATTAAAGTCTAGCACAAGGGGTTACTAAAGTGGAATACAAAATACGAGGTAACCGCATTTCTGGCTATACTTTTTTCTTCAGTCTTTAGATACTAACTACGCTCGGTGCAGGGATGAAATTCACCACCTTTGGCTTCCCAGCTCGACGTTCGATCTACTGAATTACAGCGTCATTCTTCTGATCACCCCTACATTTTCCACCACAGAAAGAGACATCTGAGGGTTCTAAACTCGGTTAAAATCTCTCATATTTTTTGTTGGGTATCATAGTAGCTACAAAATCTCTCACTCATTCTTTCTGTCATTAAAACCAACCTACGGCCAGGGATAAAAGCAAACCCACCACCTTCTACACATTTCAATGGGCCTTTGTCATTTTGAGGAAATTTGTAAGATTTATTCTGGTTTAAACTTGACCTATGATTCTCACCTGTAAGGTCCTGGAAACAAAATCTTTAGATATAATACTGGTGGACGATCAAATCAATACTACTTTTCTTATTTCTGCGAGCTCCTAGATATTAAATTATATCTATCAAGGCAGATACTTTGTACCTTTACAGTATAAAAAGGAGGAAAATAATCTGAAGCAGAAGTTTAAACTTGGAAGTATAGTATCAAGAGATCTGAAAATCTGTAATTTTTTGGTGGAGAAATGGATTTTATGTTTATGTTCAGGACCTTTCAGCGCTAAGTGTGTACCCGGTTCATTAACACATTACAGGCTCCTTTAACAAAGATTGAAAGAATTTTCAAAAGTAAATAGAATCAAAAATGCTTATGTAATAGTTGTATACAAGTTTTTATTAGAAATGAATTTTACCTTAAAACCGACTTTGAAAAATAATATGTTACATGTACAAGAAATAACGTGTTGTCTCGTCTCACAAGAAGTAAATAAATAGAAAAAGTTTATAGTTTATTTACAAAATACTTTACAAGTTTTCGTTTTGAAAATTTTATTAAAATTTCTGCAACCTCAATTTTTCGTACAAAATTAAGATTGCTATGTCGTTGCTTCAATCAACTCAGTCTCTCTTGAGGCATCGCAGAGCGATTGAAAACTTAATTTTAAGATACTAAAATCTTTCTGCTCTGACATAATGAACCCATATAAACTTTAAAACACTTTTAGATGCATAAACAAATTTGGAAGAATTTTAATTAAAATTTATTCCAAAATATTGAGTGAATTTTTTTTTCTGAAAATTTGATCGACAATTTGTTTTTCAGATACATTACTTCACAATTTTTATAGGACTGACTCTTAAAGTTTCAAACACTTTGAAATTCAGTCGAAGTTTTTAACTAAATGCAGATTTTTTTCTGAATGGATATTATTGTAATATGTCCAGTTTTCAAGAATATCTGAAAAACAATTAGAGGTTTCATTCATTTCAACATCCAAGGTTGAAACATAAACTTCATTTATTATATTCATTTTGAGCTTACTTCTTCAAAATTTTTATTGCCGCTGAACTCAGAATTGCTCCCTCAAAACTCTCTAAATACGTACTATTCAATAGAAGGCTGATTGGAACAAACATGTATAAACACAAATTCAATGTTTCTCTTCATTTAAGGAGCGGTCATGTGATTACCTGGTCATCAACAATTGGTTTGATTAAATCAGATCCTGTTAATTTTGGTACACTGTGAGGAGAAACCTTAACCTTTGAAACTTACCACTTTTGAGGACTACTGCTGAAAAATTTTTACATTTGTTGAACTAGCCCTGAAATTAAAACTAATTCATCATGATACAATTCTGCATTGTCAGTAATGGTGATATTGACTGTTATTTTCTAATAAACTAGCCGCTGAGTGACCAGCATGGTCGCTTTTAGTTTTATATTTTCTTTTGCAAAACAACTCAACTGAAAGAAACGTATGCAAGGAATGTTACCATTACCTGTCATCATAAATATATGTTGTTAAGTGGCAGTGCTATCTCAGCCAAAAAATTTATAATCATTGCAAAATTCTCTATAAAGCTGATTCTAAAACATCGTGATTAAAAAGATATGAATTTCCATTACTTCAGAACAGAGTTAAAGATAAGACTGAGAAACTCAATAGCAAAGATTTTAAAAATTACATTCCTTTCTGTACGTAATAATTTTCAAAATTAAGATATCTACCCTTTATCATTACATCATATAAGAAATTGTTAGAGACAATTTTTTTTTCTCTTAAAAAGGAGTAAAAATGCAGCAAGTACTAAAATATAGTGTGGATTACATCACTCTCTATACGTACTATTGTTTACAATTCAGATATCTACACTTTATCATACCAAATAAAAAATTATTGGGAAAATTTCTTCACTTATAAAATGGAGTAATATGATATTCCTCAAACTTCTTGATATACACAGTTGAGTATTTCAGAAATAGGAGATACTACAGTGACAGAATCAAAAGAACGGACTCTAGATAAACCTACATACAACTGTCCATGACTAAACACTAGATTTGATAGGTCTAAACATATTTTGTCAAAAGTTTGTCCTCTTACTTACATTTAGAAAATCCGATGGAACAAAATAATAAATTATCTCGTGGATAAATTAAAATTATTCACGTGTAAAATATAGCAATTAAATTGCACCAAATTACGTGCTATCGTCGAACCACTACACACACGCGGTTGGCCGCTAATGTTTACATCTGGTAGTTGCAGCCGTTGCCATTCGGAAAATAGAAATATTGCCGATTTTTGTGCCGCATACCTACGCGTTTTACATTTATAGATGTTTATTTTTTTTCTCACGGCGATACACTTCGCCCATTCACCTCTAGACACCGAAACCAGACCAAAAAGGACCTCCAACTCCGTCTTCTATTAGAGCCTATTTATGTATACATTCCATTATTTCGTAAATAAATTATATAAGTCCTATTTAATTTGGAAAAAATCACTTTAAAATCGAAATAAATCCTTTGTCACATTTTATCGGCAGATTTTACAGATTAAATCATGCCTTCCAAATTCTGAAGTCATTTAAAATTAATTGTATAAGAAAAATCTTCATTGGATGGACTGTGGATTATGGAAGAGGGTACTATGAAGTCACGGAATATTTTCTGACAACGCTATGGATGATCAAATTCTTCCTTTGATATTACGTGATATGTAACTAAGATTTATTTTACATCCTTATTGTGACTGGGTTTAGCTTGTTTTCATAATAGATTTTTTTCAGTTTTACTTTAAGTAATACGACGTATTTGGAATGAAAGAAATTTTGAAAATGTAACTTCTAATTGCTTGTGTAAATTAAATAATTAAAAATTTTATTAATTTATTCCAGTAATCGAACACTGGTTATTAGGAATGGAAAAATATTGATGCATGTACTTAATTTCTTTTCATTTCTAAACTGAGTTTAAATTCAGAATATACATAGATTACAGTATAAAATCTTTAATCGGGAGTGCTTAAAGTTTACTATTTTAGGTTTAAAGGCAGGCATAAATAATACTGAGAGAAAAACTGAAAAATTGAATTGAACCAACCTAAGTAAGTTTTGAACTATTTGGAATTTAGAAATCCCTCAGTAGGGTGTTAAAAAGGATTATCGTGTTAAAACTTAAAAGGTTCTACTCCAAATCTTTAGCATGGAGCCTAGTATCGCCCAAAATGGCATGATAGACGTTAGTGTTTAAAGATTCATTCTCCAGAACCAAAGAAATGAGTCAAGGTAAGAAAGACACCCTTTTACTTTACCCCTAAAAATTCTACAGATAGGACAAGACGCTTCATATAATGTTTGATTACTGTCAGGTCAAGAGTCGTCCATCGCATTGTCAAATAATATTTCGTGGCTCATCACTTCATAGTACCCTCTTCCATTAATTAACACTCCAATGAAGAGTTTTTTACAGAATTTTAAATGACTTCAGAATTTGGAAGGCATGCTAAATGGCATTTGTGAAACAGCAAGACAATGAAAATCAAGTACAAGCAGTTTTCCCCAGCCATTTTTTTCCCAAGCTCATATGGATGTTATTAATGCTGAGATTGATCTACAATATACTTTGATAACATGCTTCATTGTTCATCAGTCCTAGTCCATCAGTTCGAGTGACTTATCAAATCGATTGAGGCGTTCAGTGCCTCCATGATATTTTCACATCTCGAAAATGTCATGAATGGTTTGCCAGTACGCATTCAGGAGTAGGCCCAGTTGCGTACATAACTCTCTGAATGAACTTCCGAGGTTTCTAACGTTCATGCCAAATTCGAACGTACCGAACACTCTCCGTTCACTTTTAGTGATGTCCGCATTTTTCACTAATGCGAAAGTATCTTCCCTTATATAGTGTTGGTCGCGTTATCTGAATGTAATACACATTTTATAGTGCGAAAAATCATTATTTAAAGGAGTAAAACCTAGAAAATCTAAGAATGTACTGTTTTGCAGAGAATGCAAATTGAGAATGAGATTTTTTCTTTCTTTTAGGATCGATATCTAATAAATATACTTTTGGGGATCTATAGTTTGCTTTTGTTTGTTGTTACTAATTTTGAAGGATATTTGCATTGAATTAACTTAAAAATTTAGTAGAAGTTTTGGATGTGTCACTTCACGACTTCAAAACATCTAAACATCAGAATATTTTTATTACAATATTTTTTTCAGAAGTATAGGAAAGGTTAATGCATGTTTGTTTCGGGTTTGAACTGTTATGTAAAAATATCTTGTATTACATACTGGGGTATAACCACTATGCAGATATTGCAAGATTTCTTTTTTCAACTATTTGAAGAATGCGATTCAGTTGTCTTCAGTTGTCTAACTGTTTAGCAGCATAAAATACTGGATACATTTCTCAACAGGACAGAAAATTAGTGTTCCAGCTCCCTTATGAATTTTTTTTTGTTTATTTGAAGTCTAACATTTTTCTCCTTTCGTAATTCCCCAAGTACATATATATAAGGAAAGAACAAAGGACCTTGGAACCTTGTCGGAGAAAGATAACTTGGCGATATGGTGTGAAACTACATTATCTTTATCTTACAAATCTCTTTCGTTGAACACTGACATCCCCCTCCTCGTGAAGAAACCTTTTTCAGATATGTCACTCTGTGTGCAAAACATAACAGCAAATATCTTAATACCACTAGTAGATGGCTACCTCAATGTTCTCTCTAATTGCTTAACACTTTTCACTATCTTTCTCCATTTTGGCGCCTTGCAGATACCAAGATGTGAACCTTGTCAACCGAATGTTGGGGAGCTGATGAATTTACTTTTTGCTCTAAAGCTCTAAAATATTTTCCTTACAGTTAATGCATATTATTCTGTACTTCTAATTTTACTCAACGATAAGATTCAGTTACTTTGCGCAAATATCTGTGTTTTGACACGTTTCAGCTCATAAAAGATAGTTTCTCATGTAATTTTGACTACTCAAAAATTTTTCCAGTTTCTAAAGGAATCTATTGATGACAAAAAGTATGTTTAATTTTCATTATAATTTATATATTTTATAAAAGGATCATTGAAACATAAAATTTTAACGATATACGCATTTCTTTTCTAAAACCTGTATTAGAGCAATAAACTTTTGGATGTACACTGAACTCCCTATTATTCATGCTAATTAAAGCACGGGTGTGCTCGGAAAATCAGAAAACACGGATAATCCAAAAATGCTCCTTAAACTATAATAAACTATTCAGAAATATTAATTAAAAATACTTTTTAAAATAATACTGGATTTAAATAATAAAATTTGCCTATTTTTAATTTTCCCCTCTCTCTACGTATCCTTCTTTATCTCTTCATATTGCAGTCTCTCTCTCTCTCTCTCTCTATCTATCTATCTATCTATCTATCTATATATATATATATATATATATATATATATATAAATAAATAAATAAATAAATAAATATATATATATATATATATATATATATATATATATATATATATATATATATATATATATATATATATATATATATATATTCCCTCTTAGACAAAAAACAAAAACAAAAACGACGCAGCAAGAAGGAGTTATTCGAATTGGGCGAAAATCGGAAGATGTGATGTATATGAACAGAAAAACAAATTATTACAATTTTAGAAAAATTGGATGATTTATTCAAGAGAAAGAGTTTTACAAAGTGAAAAAGTGAATAATGCGTTGGTCCACCTCTGGCTCTTATGGAAGCAGTTATTCGGCTTGGCATTCGTTGATAGAGTTGGAGGATGTCCTCCTGCGGGATATCGTGTTAAATTCTGTCCAATTGGCGCGTTAGATCGACAAAATCCCGAGCTGGTTGGAGGGCCCTGCCCATAATGCTCCAAACGTGCTCAATGGGGGAGAGATCCGGAGACCTTGCTGGCCAAGGTAGCTTTGGGCAAGCACGAAGAAAAGCTTTAGAAATTCTCTCCGTGTGCGGTCGAGCATTATCTTGCTGAAATGTAAGCTCAGGATGGCGTGATATGAAGGGCAACACAACGGGTCTAAAATATCGTCGACGTACCGCTGTGTTGTAAGGGTGCCGCGGATAACAACCAAAAGGGTCCTATTATGAAATGAATTGGCACACCAGACCATCACACCTGGTTGTTGGCCCGTATGGAGGAAGACAGTCAGGTTGATACCCCACCGCTGTTCGGGGCGTCTCCAGACACGTATTCGCTGGTCATCGGGGCTCATTTCGAAGCTTGACTCATCATTGAAGACAATTCTACTCCAGTCAGGTACATTCCAGGTCGAATGTGCCCGACACTACGGCAAACGGGCTTGTCGGTGTACAGAGGTCGATGGTAGTCGATGCAAGGGACACTACACGCTCAGCCCCCTTTCTCTGTGCTCCTATGAATGGTCCTTGCGGTCACTGAAGCACCAGTTGCACGTAAGATCGATGATAATGATGAATATGGGGCTGTGAGTGCCACTCTGATGATTGCTCGGTCCTCACGTTCTGTCGTTTCTCAAGGCCGACTGCTTCCTTCTTGACGCTGTGTTCGACCATGGTTCACCTATTCCTGCCAACATCGTCTAATAGTGGCATCACTTCTATCCAAATGTCGAGCCATTCGTCGATTAGACCAACCGGCTTCTTTGAACCCAACTACACGTCCTCTCTCAAATGCTGACATCTGCGAATATTGTTCGCGCATCTGTATGCGAGGCATAGTTATTGTCTACCTGAGTACACGGAATGAAATTCGCAAAGAATTTATGACCTGGAATTGAAATTTCTCCTCTTTAAAATATCCTGCCAGTTGCGCAGTTAAGATGCACTGCAACGTCACATGTTCATTCATTGGCCGCCAAACTTTAAAATTTTACATTTTCCGTCGAAACCTGTATGTATATCAATTTGTGTCCAATTTGTATAACCCCTTCTTGGTGTGTCCTTTTTTTTTTGTCTAAGAGTGTATATATATGAAATATATTAAATTTATCGCTTTAAAACCCTTAGCCACAGAACTTCCCATGAATCGCATGCCTTCGCATTTCTACACGTGTACATGTCCCAATTCAGGAGTGGGTTAGCGTCGCAAGCCCCTAAATCTGCTGATCCTACAAATAATAGCCACATGTTTTTTCAGCTCCCTTGTGTTTATTTTTGAAAGTTGATATTCTTCCGAGCCGTTCTTATGGAATGAACGGATGTATTTTGTCGCTCTAATAAACGATTCGGCCCGACAGCTTACAAATGTAATTTTATTCCTTTCAGGCTGAGTCTAGCTCCAGCCATGTAAATATGAGCTAGTTTTTCCTTTTAGGTTATAATTTAAGGACGTGATGTAGTGGATATATTACACACACACACACACACACACACACACACACACACACACACACACACACACACACACACACATATATATATAATATAATTTTCTAGCGATAAGTGTTCTCGTTGTTTTAAATTTAGGTTTACGTTAAGCAAATAATAATATAACATGATAGCTTCCGGATGAATGTTTATTCAATACCAGCGATAAATACTACTGGCCAGCCCCATATTCTAATAGCTTTGCTAAGTTATAAGCTTAGTTGTAAGCAAGAAATAGTTCGGGATAACTTTTTTGTATATTAGACCGGTAAACTTAAAATAACATAAAAAGGAGATTATACTCGTTTTAGCTAAGCGTACTGCGGTAGCACAACGATTCCATGCAAAATATTTTAGAAACAAGAATACGTACATTCTACCCCTTGAAACTGCCCATTTGACGGACGAGAGAAGATGAGGGATAAATGTTGCATACGCATGCTTCTTTTGCATTTTATCTATAATCCTTTTTTTTTTTTTCAAGGGGGAGAGGGGTGGCCTCTATAATCGGCATACAGATAATCCGAAGTTCAGTGTAAATTCTGATTGACGTCAGAAAGATGGCAATGTTATTCTTTTTTATGGTTGATATTCGAAAAATTTCACTAGAATTACAATAGATTTGTAAAATATGGATGCTTTCACTGCAGAAATACTCTTTAAGATTGTTTTTTTTTTTGTAGGATTGCGTTCCTCAATAACGGTCCTTTGGAGAGAAAAAAATTGTCCGGCGTCGCGAGTTATAATTTGGCAAATCTAGTAGCACTAAACAGTTAAACAGAAAAGTACCAAAATGCATGAAAAAGAAAAAAGAGGTAGGCAACGATTAGTAATCCTACGTTAATAATCCGCGGTAGTTTCGTTAGAAGAGACTACCTGAAATATATATTTTTTTTAATTAGGAACATTCTCACATATTTTACTGGAATTTTACCTTCAAACGTTTTCATTATTTCTTACAATTTTAATATAACTTAAGTTATATTTAAACTGGATAGGACCAGAATCTCCTTATGCAGAATCAGTGGAAGAACCTGTAAGGTCGATATAAGATTCGATTGACAATAATCGAACTTTTAAGTGCATAAATTTAAAGAAGCAGCTTAAGTTATACCAATTTCAGAATAGGCCGTTGGTATAAATACCGAGCAGCCAGATTACAGAAGAGAGTCTGGTTAGTTTGGGGCTGTCCAAGCGAATTGCTTTTGTAGACATTACTTAGGTTGCTTTGAAATCTGACGGGAGTCTTGCCAATCCGGCAATTCAGAGGATAGTGTATTATTACGTGGGAAGTGTCGTGCTGCAGTGCTGGTGTGACTTTAGCGTTGAATATTGTGAGTATATAAACTTCACTGTCTTAAACTGTGTCTATATCTGTTCTTTCAGCCTATATTGCTGCTAGTTATTGTTGTTTTCTAGTTTAAATAAACATTGTCATTCCTTTAGAAACTGTGTTGCTTCTAATTTAGTAGAGGGTAACTTCGTATACATATACCCAAGTTAGGGTAAAAGTTAGCCATGTCTATAAACCTAGCAAAAGAAGATTCAGTTTGATTTTTTGACAATAGAAAAGCATTATTAAGATGGTTTGACTCACGATTTTTCGACTATACAATGGTGCAGCACCTGTTTTCCATTTTCAGTACTGATTTTAATAAACAACATGAGATGTTCAAAGCTTTAATATAAAGTAGACTTCCTGTAAGAGAATTTTACTCAACTGTATGATAATGTAATATTTTGGGTTCATTTAAGCTGGGCTACGCCACGCTACTATATTCGGTATGTTTAGTATGTTGTATACGTTTTCATTTTATGAGTGTTTTATCAGCACGTTACCCTAACGAACTTAATCAAAAATCATTTGTTGTTAGCCCCCCCCCCTCTAATCCCGAATAGTTGGTAAATAACACAGGACGATGCATATCAAGAATTATATTCTTGACTAGCTGAATACCCGTGCTTCGCTACGGAGTACATTCAAATTAAATACAACGGTCAATGTATGCAGTTAATGCCAAAAAAATAATTAAATTATTATAAATACAACGGTCAATGTATGTAATTAATGCCAAAAACTAATTTATAAAAAAATCGTAACGGATATTTTTATAGACAAAATAATGTAGAAGAAAATATTCAAATTAAATCTAATAGAACATACGAAAGAATATAGTACAGTTTGAGGAACATTTCTTTTACTGTATTTTAATATTTTTTTGGATAATGTCCAATCATCTGCCGCATTATGAAGAAAATTTTTTGTCAATTTATTTCGTTGTTATGCAAGTGACGCAAAATTAATTTAAAGTACACCAAAAAGAAAAGTGACCACGTGATCATCATTTAATAAATTAAATTCTAAAAATTAATCTTTAAAAATTCACCAAAAATCAGCAAATAGAGGTAAAGATTCGAAAAAGATTTCATTTTAAAGGAATTTTTATAATCTTTCTTGCGATATAAATTTTATAACCTTCCGATTATTATTTTAAATGCAAACTTCAAAAATTTACAAAAACAGCTTAAAAATTTAATTTAAAAAAATCTAAGATTTTTTCAAAAATCTTTCTTAGTGCACCCTTACACTATAAGAAGAATCACTATGCAAAATTTCAGCCCTTTAGGTCCAGCGGTTTGGTCTCTGCGTTATCTGTCAGTCAGTCAGTCAGTCAGTTACGGAACTGTTTTATATACACTCAAGAGCCAA
Source organism: Dolomedes plantarius (assembly GCA_907164885.2). Classification (NCBI taxonomy): domain Eukaryota; kingdom Metazoa; phylum Arthropoda; class Arachnida; order Araneae; family Dolomedidae; genus Dolomedes; species Dolomedes plantarius. The sequence continues at coordinate 51,733,007 of OU015501.1, read as the reverse complement.
AACATTATGACCACTTGTCAATAACGAGTTGGCCCACCTTTGGCGCGCAACACAGCTTCAACCCGCCTTGGCATGGATGCCACAAGTCCTTGGTAGATGGCCTGAGACAGATTGTACCAGATGTTTAAGCAACGGACACGCAAATCCGAGATATTGCGAATTGATGGTCTTTGAACTCTGAGCTGCCGTCCCATGATATCCCAAATGTGTTCTATCGTATTGAGATCCGGTGAGTTAGGCGGCCAGGACATTAACTGGAATTCAGCATCATGTTCCTGGAACCACTCCAACACAATTTTAGCCTTGTGTGACACGGGGCATTGTCCTGTTGGAACATTCCCTTTCCAGCTGGAAAAACAGAGGCCATGTAAGGGTGCAACTGGTCCGCAATGATGTTCAGATACCCTGTAGCATTCATGGTCTGCTCTACCACAACCACGGGTCCCAGAGACGCCCAAGAGAACGTCCCCCAAAGCATAATACCGCCACCACCGGCCTGTGTATGACCTACTGTACATTGAGGGAGCAACAGTTCGCCTGGAAGACGGCGTATCCTGACAGGGCCATCGGCGTGATGAATGACAAACCGTGATTCATCTGACCAGGCAACTCTCTCCCACTGATCCATGGACCAGTCGCGATGTTCCCGGGCCCAGCGCAGGCGCAGTTGGCGATGATGCTTGGTCAGCAAAGGCACACGAGTGGGACGTTTGCTGCGTAGCCCCATATCCAACAGTGACCGCTGAACAGTGTGCTGCGATACTATTCTACTTGGCCCTGTATTGTATTGGGCTGTCAGCTGAGCCACTGTCTGGCTCCGGTTTTGCTTCACCATGCGAGACAGTCTCCGACGACATTTTTCTTTGATAGCGTGTGGACGTCCAACACCATGTTGTCTACTGCTGGTTTCACCTTCATTCATCCACTTTGTATAAGTACTAACAACTGTAGGTCGCGAACAAACCACGAGTCGTGCAGTTTCGGAAATACTTGTTCCGAGCCTTCGAGCCATTACAATCTGCCCTCTATCAAAGTCGCTTAGATCCGCAGTATTTCTCATCACACACAGAAGTAAGTGAAAGAATGATTCTTCAGACTCTCCAGCAGCAGTTAAATACCACTTCCACCTGATCACGTGCCTTCCACGTCATCCAGGCGAATTCATTGCAAAATGTAGGGGTGGTCATAATGTTTTGGCTCTTGAGTGTATATAGATAACGGGAGACGACAACCCTTTTAATCCGCTGACATTTTTTTTTTTTCAGTCCGACAGGAAAGGTTATAGGAAAATATGGCTGGAGTACATTACCTTTAAAAAATTATTACTATTTGAAATCGGGATTCAATCTGTGTGAAATTTCAATAATTTACCTTTAAATGAAATTGTGGTGCATTGGGTTACATTTTCAAAAACAAAAGATTTTCACTAATATTAAGCTTAGATAATTGTTTGGAAATTCAGAGAGTGTTGAAATTTTTAGGACTAAATCTCTTCCAGGAACACTCTACGCCAATAATTTTCATGAACAAAGCAATTTTTTTTTGGTAACAGCTGAGTTGATTTAAAGTAAAATAGTAAAATTGGAACTTTAAAACCAGAAGTCGTACTCCTAACAATTAGTTTTACCACTTAATGCGTTTTTTTACTGTTATTAAAATTTTCATTCATTAGGAACAAAGCATTTTTAATATATATATATATATATATTTTTTTGCAAATTAACATCACCACAAAAGAAGTATTAAAATTACACTAAAGTTATTTTAACGTTAATAATTCTTTTCAATAAGAAAAAATTGTGAGTCTTCAAGAGAAACATATTTTTTTCCTCCTACGAGACAGTCCAAGGCAAAATTGTGCTTATGTTAAAAAATTATTTCAATTTAGAGTAATTTTTATGATAAATAATTGTCTAGGCACTTTACTTTCTAATTTAATTTATATTAAATAAGAGATTGAAATAATAACATAAACATATAATTTTGAAATAGATTACGGATTTCGTTAACAACATGTCTTCAATATGTATTAAACTGGTTAAAAAGGCAAACGTTCAAAATTTCTCATATACTTTCATCTGACGCAATTAACTATGCTTTATTCTACATTATATAGTGAGAATAACTGTTAAAATATTGTGAAAAATGTTGTTATATTCGGAAAAAAAAATCTAGTCTTTGAATTTTCAAAGCAAGGTCTGCAAGTGTGTGTTATTTAAAAAAACTATTACTGATAAATGTTTCGAAAGTTCGCGAACATGGCATATTTTTAGGTCCTCTTCACTTCTTAAGGGGTCAATTTTATACTGCTGCAAAATTTCCATGTGCTCAGATGGCAAAATATTCTAATACCACAGTCAAAATAGACCCGATTTTGACGAATGGCTAAAAAAAATATGAAAGTTTTGAAAATTGTTGGAGATGTTTATTTAGGCATGCTAATGAACATACTAAAAGTCCCCACCGATCAGACTTGAGCTTTCGCCGCCATCTTGGAAAATGTGTACACTTTTTTGGTTTTTTGCAAGTAACTTGAGAAATATGGATTTTATGTAAAAAATTTGAATACAAAAATTGAAGAGCATTAAATTGTGAACAAAAATATTATTTAAATTTTTTTATAAGTCTTACACGAACAAAGATAATTGACTTTGAACGGAGCGAACTATCACACCTGGGACGCGGATGAGCGGGTCATTCCCATCGCGATGGAAGATTGACACGCGCATGTGCACCAAAAGTTACATACTCACGTTTGTCAAATCTCTGCATATCAAACCTCAAGAGAAAGTTGCAGCAACTTCTAATCCATTGTTGTCAGGTTGTATTGTGAGACTTGGTGGATTCTATCTTTTTATGCCATACTTAGGCTGCATTGGGTACATAATGGCTGGAGGTGGGTAAAAATAAATACTAACTTTGATGCAACTACGTCAGTAGAAAAAAAGATTGCCTGGCCATGCATACGCTAGAAAAATCCTAGGTAATTTAATTACCCAAACAGCTTTAGCAAAAATAATTTTGACGCCATGAATATATCTGATTTCAAAAGCAATAATCTCCATGAGTTGTTTATAGATTTTGCTACTGAACTACTATCGCTAGAAACCATAAACGGACATACTCATATACGAGCCATCGTATATAAGATTAAAATGAGGATCACTTAGAAGCAGTTGAAAGAGAATGGTCCCACTGCAGCCATCTGGGTTCAGTACTTTGAAATAGTAAACCTTATGAAAGCTTGATCACCGTCAATTGTACGGTGAAAGTAAACGGTTTCAATATAGTAGTAAACCCGTTGTTGCTTTTTCAGGGAATAGAGATTGCTAAACAAAACGACAAAGACCTAGCATTTTATTTAGAATATGAGTTAGCTCTTTTTCCGTTGGCTCTGTTTAATGAAGCTGGTATGCGAGAGACAACGATATTGACCGTGGACGACGGTTTTGAAGTTCCAAAAAAGACCTTAACCTCCTGAACTGCGTCAACATTGTGGACAGTGGTTTTCTCCTACACCGTGTCAAATGGCGAACAAAAATAAATTAACTTTTTTTGCTGTTTGCACAAATTAAGTTAACTATATAAAAAAGCATTATGGTACCAACTGTATAGTCGTTTTAATGGCTAATCCAACACCACTAACAGTACAAAAAAATTGAACAAAATATACGTCTATTGTGAAAAAATCTGTAGATATAAATTTTGATGGAAACATGTGAGTTACTGTTCAACAAGAATAGTTCCTTTAAAATGAAATCAACAAGAGCGAATTTATCAGCATTCTATCAGCTCAGCTGGAAAACAATGGGATTCCATTCCGACAAAGTAATGACGACATCGACATTCTCATTGTAAATACTGCAATCAATGAAGCATATTCTGGTAACAACATCGTTGCAATCATCGGTGATGATGTTGACCACCTGGTTCTATTAACAGGTCTCACTCCTACAGAAAAAAGACATTTTCCTTGTCAAACCACGCAAAGGGAAAGCAAAGAAAAAAATATATTCATCAAATAAAATACGATCATCGGGACATACCAAAGTATCCCTTTTCTCCATGCTTTCAGTGGATGCGATACTACTTCTGCAGTATTCAACAAAGGAAAGAAACTTTGTGTAAAAATGTTCCAAAGTAAAGATATGGAACACAACGCAACAGTATTTAATAAATGCAACTCATCGCACAGTGATGTTGCTCAAGCAGGAGAAGGCTTTTTTCTTATCTGGTATGGAGCACATTCCAGTGAACAGTTCCTAAAAAAGTTTAGGTACAAATGCTTCGCAAAATTTGGCACTAAAATAAAACCACATATTTCGTCTCTTCCCTCAGCTGAAGAGGAAGCTAGGCTACATTCCTTTCGCTTGTATCATCAAGTGAAGTGATTTGGGAATGAGTTGAATCCTGAAGTCTGGGGCTGTAAACGTCAAGAGAAAACCCTCGTGCCCATCACAACTATGGATGCAGTGGCTCCTGATTCAGTTTTAAGTATAGTGTTTTGCAACTGTAAGACTGACTGAGGAGAAAGATGCTTGTGTCGGAAAGCAGTCATCAACTGCACAACGGCCTGCAATATCTGCAATCGGGTATGTCACAACGACATACCCCATTGAAGTTATTGCCCTGTAGATCATGACGATACAATAAAAGGAGTTGAGGAATGAGGTGATGCTAGCTGATCCATAGACGATCTTTTCAAGACTGACGACGCGAACAATCCCGTTCGCGTACACAATGAAAATACGGTAGTGAATACATCCAAGTTTATTATATTCGTTTATAAAATTAATAATGATCAATTACCTACATACCAAAACACATTAAAGTGTATTTTCTTGTGTTTAAAGAATACCGCAATGAGGGAGTACAGATAATTCAAAGGAAAGCGCATGCAACGAAACTTGGATGCTACCTCCATAATCAACGCGCATTTAATAGTCAATATTTTGGTACATGTTAGGGTTGCGACAAAATATATTTAATATTTTTGTACACAATTTAATTTTCTTTAATTTTAATATTAAAAATTTTTTTTACAGAAATTAATATTTCCCAAGTTATTTTCAGAAACACAAAAAAGCCTTCAAAATCTCTAAACAACTTATGGAGATTATTGCTTTTGAAATCAATATGTCCATGGCGTCAAAAATTATTTTTGCTAAAGATGTTTGGGTAAATAAATGAGCTACGATTTTTATAGCGTATGCATGGCCAGGCAACATTTTTTTCTACTGACGTACTTACGTACATGAAAGTTAGCATTTATAAGCTTAAATGCTAACTTTCATGTTAAGTGGAGCAGCAAAGTTCATGGAAAGTTAGCAAAGTTACACACCTCCAGCCATTATGTACCCAATGTAGCCTAAATTTGACATAAAAAGATAGAAACAACCAAGCCTCACAATACAACCTGACAACGATGAATTGGATGTTGCTGCAACTTTCTCTTGAGCTTTGATATGCAGAGATTTGACAAACGTGAGTGTGCAAGACTTTAGGTGCACATGGCCGGGTCAATCCCCCATCGCGATGAGGATGACCCGCGCATCCGCGTCCCAGGTGTGACAGTTCGCTCCGTTCAAAGTCAATTATCTTTGTTCGTGTAAGACTTATAAAAAATTTAAATAATATTTTTGTTCACAATTTAATATTCTTCAATATTTGTATACAAATTTTTTACATAAAATCCATATTTCTCAAGTTACTTGCAAAAAACCAAAAAAGTGTACACATTTTCCAAGATGGCGGCGAAAGCTCAAGTCTGATCGGTGGGGACTTTTAGTATGTTCATTAGCATGCCTAAACAAGCATCTCCACCAATTTTCAAAACTTTCATATTTTTTTTTAGCCATAAAACCTATTTTGACTGGGCTATAAGAGATTTACGTAACAGCAATTCTAAGATTCAAGATATCATGAAAAATCTATAATTTGTTTTACATGAGCAAACGTGGTACCAATGTTTCAGAAAAAATAGTTGGCTATTACTTACAGTAGTTACAGTAGATAGAAAATATTGGCGACCGAGAATCCGGCGAACGAAAATGTGAAAAACTCAATGTTTTAAAGAAAAGTTTCTTATAACATTTTGTCATCTGATCACAGATATAAACTAGCGAAAAAGTTTCAAGATCTGAAGTTTAACGCTTGTATCATTTATGATATACGTGAGTTTATTCGTAACATCTTGAAAAGAAATTAATTTATGCTTATTTTACATACATTGTGCCCAATCTTAGAATTTTATAATTAGGGAATATTGCAATCCTAATATAGTTTTTATTAAATATGCAATACATGTAAAGATTTCGAATGTTATCGAAATTAAAATCTGAATTAACTAGTGTCTTAACTGCACACAGAATCCAAGGGGTAAAATTTTATGTTATTAAATCACCATAAACAGCTTGGTTTGCGGCGTCAGAAATATCTGAAACTGTTAATAAAGAAGTGTTCGAACTAAATGGAGAATAATTGTTTCAGATTGGATTTGAAAACCTGTGTGCGTGTATCCTGACTTATACGAACTGAAACTAAACAACAAAGCTGAAAGAATTCAATCACTATCTGCAGCTTGGCTTCGAAACATCAAGAGTTGTTGCTAACTGTAAATGAAGAGATGTTCCGATTAAATGAACAATAATTAATTACAAGGGGCACACATCATGACGGACAATTACATAGTAACACATCCAGTCCTATCAGTAACGCGGATTCTTGTACAGCTGAACAGGGGGCAGGGGGGGGAAAGCAAATTCCGATAGTGAAGCCAAAGCTGTCTACTGTGGAGATGAGCGACTGCTGGAGGGTGTTAAAAACCCTAGTGGAACGTGCTTTCTCGCCGTGGCCAGGGCTATTAGCGCGTTCTCGGGACGGCTGTTTCAACCAGATTTGGTACCCCCCTCCCCCAGGGAAGAGAGAGATCACTGTCACGATCTCTGGACAATACACTACCGGTCCCGATTCAGCTGCACACGGGGAAGAAATCCGGTTCACCCAATACTCTTGGCTCACGGAACACTCCGAGAGCCAATTTGGCGAATTTGGCCACTTTTAATAAGATTCATTACTAGGGGTGCGTAAATTTCGCATTAAAAAATATCGAAATTTTGCAAAAAATATTACAATATACAAAATTTCGCATATATATATATATATATATATATATATATATATATATATATATATATATATATATATATGGTGCCCGGTATAAGGGGTTTAAGTCAAAAACAGTGATTTAAATATATCAAGTTGTTGGCTTTTATACCCATCGCAGAACAATAATTTCGACTTCAGTCTTTTGACTTAAAGCCTTTCTTTTGACCCTTCTTTTGACTTAAGCCCTCAATACCGCGCACTTTATATATATATATATAATTAATTAAAAAAATTCGCATTTATTAAAAAAAATCCACAATTTTACTTGCTTATGTAAGTATCAAAATTGTTAGTTAAATGCTAACATTGTAGTAGTCTCCTCATTCTCTTCCTTAAGTCTTTGACAATAAGTAATAAGCAAATTTCGAATATGAGATCTCTCAGTTAAAGACCGGGGATGGTCCTAGATAAGCAATTATGTTAATAAATTGTTACCATTATTACCTAATTTTGCTTAAAATGTCGTTTTCGCTGAAATGAAGCAAAGAAATAATATTTGTATTTATTCACTTCTATCGGCAAATTTCGCATTTATTCGCATCAGTTGTGTAAATACGAAAATTACGTATCCCTATTCATTATTGACCGTTGCATACTTGAAATCCTCCTAGTTAGTGAAGGTTTGTTTAGACACTTTTTTTCCTGGTGTGTATGTGTGTCCTTCGCATAGACAGACTTAATGTAAGTTTTAATGGTGGGGCTAAATTATAAAAAAAAACACGAAAATTACCAAAGATAAAAAAATCAAAGATAAATATTATAAGATTTTGTAATGTCCTCGATCACGTGAAACAATTTCCATATTAAAAAAAATATTAAGGAAACAAGGTATGTTATACAAGCTATGCCTATCAAAGTATGTTCTTTAAATGGTTCATTTTACAAGAATTTATATTTATAAATTCTCCTCTGTTTAATAACGTTTTTTGAAGATTGAGAAGCGCGTCATGCACATGTCATAGAATTTGTATGACAGGCATATCCAGTATGCGCTAAAGCGCTCGACCTAGAAAAAAGCTTCCAGCCAGAAAATATACATATCTATCTCTCTGTCACTATCTTTCTGTGTATATATATATATATATATATATATGTATATATATATATGTATATATATATATATATATATATATATATATATATATATATATATATTATATATATATATATATATATATTATATATATATTATACATATATATATATATATATATATATATATATATATATATATATATATATATATATATATATATATATATATATATATATATATATATATTTATACATATGAGAGAGTGGCCCCATGCACATACATGTACATCATACATAAATATGCTTGCACGTACTTACACAAGACCAGAGAAACATATATGCATACATACATAATAATTCAGCCACAGAGGTTAGAAATCGTGTCTGAAACACACGAATCTTGCTCCGTAATTTCTATCGTTGTCTTTTTATCGTAACCTTGTATGTGTCATTATATAAGGCTGAGCACTTATGTGACTTTATTACTAGAAAATGACTTTTGGGTATGTTGTGTACTTCTTTTTAGTCATGCTGAATGACTGACACACACACCCAAAAAAAACCTCTTTCGATTGAATACTTTGTAAACGAAGCATACTGGAGGTATTTCAGATGGGATACTGTAAGTTCTTATTTTCAGTACAAGGAATAAAGCTTATCTATTTTGACTCCTTCTTTAGCTAGAGCTTGCCTCGCAAAGAGCATTCGAGCTCTTAAAACTATCACTTAATTTTAATATAATTTGATTTAAAATATCCCACTTATAGAAAGAAAATCAAAAAGAAAAGTCCTCAGAACTTTTTTCTATTAGCTTAAAACTGTTAAGCTAAAATTTACCTTATTTATTAAGGTGCAGTTTTTTTTAATGCTAGAACTAAAGCATTAAACTCTGACATCTGTAGAAAAAATACATTATCCAGTTTTCCCTATGGTTACGCAATATTCCTGTGAAAATGGGTGCATTAAAAGTAATTTTTAAAAGTGGTCTCTTCTTTAGATTTCAGTTCTTATACATAATTTAAAAGTTTGAAATCGTTTATGGCCTAATTCAAAGATTTCCTGTATAATAAACAATCAGTTTCAGTGAAACTGACAGCGCTCCTAAAACCACAAACAAACCGATCAACCGAATGATAAAATATCGCATGTAAACTAATATTTAAATGTCGTAAACACGAATGAAAAATCTCATAGCGGAAGTTATCTGTTAAGTTTTTTGTTGGTTTTCTTTATTTTAACACCACACCCTCATAACTTATTACGTGAGAGCACTTTTTTGAAGGAATCTTGCAATATGCGTTGGCCGCAGGGTTGACAATAGCGCGTCCTTTGCGAAGCAAATATTAACATCCCTTGATAGACCAATTAGGAGTACAGTCGAACCCTGTTATAGCGAACCCGGTATATAAAGAACTCATGGATATAACGAACTAAAATTTTGGCCCCGCCATTTTCCTATTGTACGTAATTTAATTAGTATTGTGCCAGTTTAATGTAATCGATTTTAGTCGATTTAATTTATTAATGATCATTTTTAATAGATTTTATCATTTTTTTCAATACATCATTATTGAATACTCATTGCAACTAATGAGTTATACAGTTTGTGAACTCGAGCATTTTTCTTAATGATTCGGATATAGCGAACCACCGGATAAAGCGAATAAAATCTTTGGTCCCATGAAGTTCGTTATAACGGGGTTCAACTGTATCTAGTTTCCTCCCCCACTCCTCCAGCTTTTCTTATACGGATGCTAGTAAGCAGATATAAATATGATATTCTTAAAGTCCCTGAAATTTTTTTTTACTATAGGATTATTATATATTTACTATAGGATTTACTAAAGGACTAATTTTTCAGAAACATCTTAAAAGCAATTACGTAAAATTTGGTTTATTAAATATTATAAAAGCGTAATCGTAGGACCATCAACTTAGCTAGATGAATGAAGAGCCATTTAAAATGCTTTAAGATGACAAAAGAAACGTAATATTAGCTATAAACATTTAAGTTTTTAATATTTAAGTATTTAAATTTTCTAAATTCATTGCACCTATTTGACTGGTAAAAAATTTCTTTAAATTTATATGCGTACGTACTCTCTCTTTCACTACTTAGTTCTGCTAGTTTAGTGATACTTATCTAAGCACTTTTCACAAATTAAGATTGTGGCTAAGTGGTCTTTTCTCTATTTACTTGAAAACTCGATTATACATGTAGGGAATTGTAACTCGACATTTGCACTGGAAAGGTGTGGTTGCTAGATCTCACTTATTTCACGTGTAACTTAAAAACGACAGACTTGCTGGCAGAAGGTCCTCTACTAAGACATTTTTACCCTGCTGTTGGTTACTCTTATGATGCATTTCATGCAAATATTCGTTTTCTTTGCTTTGAAATGAAAGAGTAAATTTTTTTCGAATACTGCGCCGTTTACTAGGGATTTTTCTCTTCCTCGTTATAGCCGTTAACTAAAAAACAATTATCTCGAACATTTCTGTTCAAGAACAAATTTATTTCGTAAATATTTTACGGAATGTTATCAAACAATTACTGATGTCTGCTTGAGATTTAAAATCTACAGTTTATAATTTTTCTTTTCTTTCTTATACTGCTTGCATTGGTTTATTTCGAAAACTCTTCGATGCCTTGGATTATTTCAAAACGATTTCCTCTTATAATAAAAGTAGCAATGCGAATCACAAATATTTTTCTCGCTGTTACCATGTTGGTTATATTCTCAAACTATTTTAAAGTAATTTCTATCTTTAAATGAAATATTTTTTGGACGTTAAGTTAACTGCTTTTATTAAAATTTGTAAAGAAAAAGTTCAAGGGAGGCCTGAAAGAATCAAAACTTTTTTTTTAGGTTGAAATGTAATTTTTAACTTTATTTGTGTCAAAGACACCTACATATTAGCTTATCTTAAGTTTCCTGTTCAATGTAAAAATGCATTACATGTATTGCACTTTAGTTTGTCTAGACGCAAATCACGATAATAATGGCTGAATGCTCCCATAGCAGATGCATATAATTCTTTTGAGGAAATTTGAAAGCTTGTACGAAATCAGTAACTTACTGCGGATAAGTGGGCTACAGCAAATGTATAGCATGCTCCCCTCGTTTGGACATAAAATATTTGTATATTAACTAACTAGTGACGTGTTTAAAATTCATTTAAAAATGTTATTTACCCAAAATAGGCTAAGAGAAAACCAGTGTTTTTTCTCAAAGCCGATAAAATGCATCATGCAATATGTGATATATTAAAAGAGATCACACATCGATAGGCCCTGATTTTCTATTAGGCCCAGTAGGTCTGGGCCTAGGGGCCCCCGAATGTTGGGGGTCCTTATAATTTTTATTCTAAAAGGTAAAAAAAAGAAAAAAATTCCCAGTTGAATTTATTTTTTAATATTATCTTTTTTAATAGCAATTTTTTATAGATCCTTTCAAATTTGATTGATTGGTTCATCATATGTATAGTTATATGTATTGTTCATCATATATATGTTATAGTGTATATAAGATAATAATAAGTTTTTCTGGCATTGTATTAGTGTTTTAATGATGAAGTTAATATGTTGTATTGATTTTTGTTATGTTATTTGATAATGTTCTAGGCTTCTACCCTTCAAATAGCTAATTCTAGGTAAAATGTCTTCACAATGATTCATGATTATTTTTTTTGTGTGTCAATGTTGGAAATTGTACGCCCACATCAGTGTTTGGGGGCCCCCATCCCGAGTTGTACCTATAGTCAAGAGTTTTTTAAATCGGGTCCTGCACATCGATGCATTATCGATACATGTTTTACCTTAAAATGCATCGATATGTAATGCATTCTAAGGCAAGTATTTTTTAAAATTTTCATTTTACAGAAGAACAAGGAATTCAGTAAAATCCAGTAAATACTTGACAAACTAAAGATAGGTAAATCTTTAACAAATGACACTCTGTTATGTTCTTAAAGGAATGATATACTTGTGATGACCGGGGTTCTGAAAAAATATCTACGAGAAACAGAGCTTAGGTTCAATTGTTCTAGAATCCAGTTCTTTTTGTTGATCTTCCAATCTCGCCAGAGAGAGCGATAAAACATCTTTTCCTTCGGACCATATCCCCATTCTTGTCTGAATTCTGCGGTTGACAGGTAGAGGTGGGAGAGCAAGGGGGCCCTTTTCATTTTGTGGGGGCCCGAGGTCTGTCGGCCCACCTGAGGGTCGGAGGTCAACCGGCATTACATCACTAGACGTGAGTGTCAAATCCGAATCACGACAACGCTACAGAAATGTCTCGGCGACGTTCGGCTTTTTTTATTTCTGTGTTTCACTAGATTTTTGATTTGTTTTTTTGCATTTTCTTATTGAAAAGGAGGGGGAGGGGGTCATCTTTTCATCGGGAGTCGTATAATTTTTTTCCCTCAATGTAGTTTTACTTTTTAATACGGGGAAAATTCCTTGAAATGTGTGAGGATTTTTTTTTTTCTGGAGGTTCAGGATTTTTCTTTATTCTTGTAGATCGTAACTGGTGACTCATTAAGACTGTCAGAAACAAGTTTGCGTGCCATTGTGCCAGTTTCCATGAGCGTGCTACACGATACTTCTTTTATTATTCGTGGAAAAGGCTCGCAACAAGCTCTAATTTAAACAGCAAATTCAGTTGCCTTAACTTTTCTTATAGTCTTATTTTATATCTGTTATTTTCGTTTTTGAATATTTGGATTTCATTAGAATGGTTTGTATTGTTGACTACCATATAAACTTAGCTCGTTATTTCCATAGCCATTTTGTCCTTTTCGTAATCTGGTTCAGTGACAGACAGCGGGTGAAGTTCTGCTGTAGAGAAAGAGTTGTTTGGTTGAGGTCCAGATTTTGGTAGAGTGTGTTTCTGTGTCTATGCAGAACAGTATTGATCTAAGGTTTATCTATCGGGTGAAATCTAGTTACAAGACTGCTGCAGGATATCCTGGAGGTTCATGTTACAGATTGCATTTAGTTAATCCTCACGTGAATCTGTGCGGTATGCATTTTTTACTCTATTTGTGGGAATTATTCCTTTTGTATCGCTGTTCCTATTGGCTGGCGTGAGTGAAAAAAATTGCGTCGTTATTGCGCAATTCAACTCATGGATATAAATTGGCTTCAAAGCCTTTAACGGTTATTTCATGCTGATAAGACCAAAAAGAAGAAGCGAAATCAAGAATAAAGATGTCTTTTCCATATATTTTTAAGTACATGTTAGAAGCTACGGATATACCAGTGGTAGAATTTCATTACTCGGAATTCCCCATGCTTACAAAGGCAGAAATTAAAAGGGATATTTCGTCAGCCGTTAATGACAATTGATTCTTCCTTGCCCACGTGGAAAGAGAAAAATATGATAAAGGAGTACTGTGACTTGGCAATCCCTGGTCTCCACTTGCTGTTTTAATGTTGGTGTCTCTTAATATTCATGTTTCTTCCTTGAATATTATACACTATTCTGCAACACATATCCTTATTTTTAATTTTGCGGTCTTAAACAATTATTCATCTAATGAACAGTTTAATAATAGGAAATTGCTGTTTGATATGTTACTCTAGCACAAGATCATGACTGGAGGTTTGCAACTAACAAAAGAATTCGAGAGAAGTTCTGACAAAATATTAGCTCTCAAATTGCTACAATATCAGTTATTTTTTTAGAATTGATTTAACTTTTCTGCTGAGTCTTAGAATTTGTATTTTCTTATCCTTACCTTCCTTTCATAGCTGCGGAATAAAATAATTTATTATTTTTTTTTAACGAATGATTTTAAAAGAATACGGCTGGAATTTTTTTTTAAATTCAAGGGTGTCAATGCATATGGATGTTTATGGTGCCGTAAAGAAAAAATTAATCGTAGAAGCACTGCAGCAAAAGGAGTTTATTTTGCATCACTCTAAGTGAATATTATATATTAATAATGAAATGGACTTCAATAATAGTAGGTGGAAGATTTTTAATCAGTGAACATTTTAAAACGCTGAATTGAGACAGGGTTGGGATGCAAAATGATATCCCCAAGGGAATGTAGGATATATTTTATTATTTGCCCTGTATAAGAGGGAAAAGCAAATAGGCTGTCTGACATTGTTTTTTTTTCTGTTTTCTTCGCGCACTTCTCTGAGATTAGACCATTAAGTCACCGAAAATAGAACAATATAGTAAACAAAAACATATAGTCAACTTAAAGAGACAGAGCAGAGGACCGTAATGACTGAAACACACCTGAGTGCAGTTACACAATCGTTAGTACGTATACTAGTGATATTGAACGTAGTTGAAAGCTGTCCTCTAACAATATTAGTTTAAAACTGCAAAATCCTTTCTTTTGCTGTCAGTAATTATAAATATATGCATAATACCTAACTTAGGACATAGTAACATTTATGTAGGGCATAATAAAGCAGACATATAAACTTTAACACTGGTCGATGAATATTTTCCTTAATTATGCGACTGACTTTATTGCGCTATTGGTTTGATAATACTCCAAGTTATAATCAAGTTTCCTCGTATTCATATATTTTAACTATATGGTATTTTACTTAATGTTCTGTTTGTACTTCTTTTTTAATATATAGATATATGCAGGGGAGATACTTATCGTATTCCATACATTATAAGCTAATTTCTAAGAGTATTTGTAATAATATATCATTTCAAAATGTACTCTTATAGTGAGTCTCCTAATATCTTTGAAACGAATCTGTTAATGAATAGAATTTTCAGAGAGAAGAGAAGCCTTTCAAATTGAAATATTTGCTAGGATTTTCTAGCAAATTAAAGCTGTAATTTGAATAAAAGCGAAAATTCATGTCATTATTTTTATGTACATTATGTTGCTCTATATACATTTCAGAGAATTTCTATGTAACGAAAGGCAAATATGAATGTCTTAACAGCTTATCTGTGCACGATGATACGTAAATGATTTAACACTCTGGAGAAAGAAGAAATGGAAACTAAATTTTATTCCTTCACGGTATCGTTATTCCAGATCATATAAATTAAGAAATTTTATCCAATCTGAATCATATTGAATGTGTTAAGATCATTCAATAAATATTCATAAAATATTATGATCATTCAATAAATAATCATTAAATATTTTTTTCCCTTGCTAATGCTGCAGACGATTGGATATTAACCAAAAAAATATTAATATAAAGTAAAAGATATGCTCCTCAAACTGTACTATATTAACTGTACTATATTCTTTAGTATGTCCTATTGGATTTAATTTGAATATTTTCTTCTACATTATTTTGTGTATAAAAGTATCTCTTACGATTTTTTTATAAATATATATACGATTTTTTTATAAATATATATATTACGATTTTTTTATAAATATATATATATATATATATATATATATATATATATATATATATATATTAATTACACCAATTGCATACATTGATCGTTGTATTTATTATAAATATATTTATACATATTTTTGGCATTAATTGAATACATTGACCGTTGTATTTAATTTGAATGTACTCCGTAGCAAAGCACGGGTATTCAGCTAGTACACTCATATAAATTAAATATTTATTCTCCAAAATCTTTTATTAGAAAATATCATCCAATAGTTAATAAAATACATATTTTCAGCTTTATAAATAGTCTAAACACAAATTTCTGGGAACCTGGAAATTGTCTATACATCGAAACTTAATATCGACTTTCGTTCATTCATTCCCACTTTCCTTATTGCATCTGTAAGTGTTGAGTTCTGAAGGCCAGTTCTAGACCGCTACAGTAGTGAAAATGGTCGATTCTTATCTTAGATCACATCCTGCAGGTGAGTACACTTGTTAACAGTTACTTAGAAAACAGGTAAAGGTTTGATCTCATTTGGTAGCTGCCTAGCTTGATTTTCCTTTGGAATTGGTATGTATCGATATTCAAATGAATTTTAGCTTTTTTGAAAGTCTTTTATCGCATTAGGTTCTTATTAGATTGTCAAAGTTTATACGTCAAGGAAAGAGTAACGAATTATAACACCATTTCATCGAAATAATTCCCGCGGTACGAAGGAGAAACCTAAATATTTTAAGTAATATGTCTTTAGATAACTTTCGTATTAATCTCAGTGTTTTCCTTCCGGTCCAAGCGAATAGACAAATGACAGTGTTTGTTTGGAAATTGGCTGTTTCAATTTTGCTTCCAGGGAATTATAAAAAAATAAATCTAAACAGGAGGAAACGCGGAATCTTGATTTTGAATTGGTTATTTATGTTTCACTGCATTAAACATGAGTCAGAAACTAAGTATTAAGTTGTGGTTGTTTATATATATAATATGCAAATAGCTTCGTAATAAGAGCCTTTTGCATAAGATATACCATTATTTCATATCCTCTCTCTCATCAACACATATTTTTTATGTTTAATGATTTCATTACAAAGTATTGTATTTATTGATTTAAAATTGCTGGAATGAATGCTTAGGAGGGGATTTTGCCGGTTCTGAAAATTGAACTGTTCGTCTCATCTCGAGACAGGGGCTTTCCCTGTCGAACTATCCCCAGGAGGGGGCGATTAGAGGAAGTCGTATTTCCGTTCACCTTCCACACATATTTAATAGAAGTTAATCTTTGTTACTAAACACTTAGAAATTGTATATAAAAAATTCAGAGTTGGGTGGATATCCAAGTTGGGTGGATATCCAGAGTTGGGTGGATATCATGTGCCGTAGATAATACTTAAGTCTCATCAGAAATAACACTGCCGGAGCTATTAATGTAACTATAAATTTAACATATCAGGGATTTTTACTTTATCCTTTACAGACGTCATATATGGTCGAATAGTTAAAGTGGTGGTCTTTGACACTAATACACGTAAGCTAAAGTAATATGTTCACTTATATAATTCCATGAAACTATAGGCTTCGATGTATTTAGCGGTTGTGTAGCAAAATTTCCCCGTTGGGGCTGTCACTGAAACCAGCTAACAAACAAACCTGCATAAAAAGGTTTGGAGCGATACGACCACTTTTAGCTACACAAGGGATAATTAGCCCGGGGTCTCCTGCATAAAGCCGATTCCGAACGGCAGCAAACATCCATGCCACGAGTGTGACTCGAACCCACAAACTTTGGTACCGAATACTAGCGTCCTATCATGCGGCCATCGTCCGGCTGGGTAGAAGGAGGTTAGTTATATAGGTAAAGCAATAAGCTCTAAATACTTAAGAGTCTTAAAATAAATTTAATTGAAGTTTCCGACTATATATTTTGACAGAAATGTAATTGTATGGGGAAGGACTTAACGAAACTGTAGATTATTCATCTGTGACTTGAAGCCAAAGATAATTAAAATATGCAGTACATTTGAGAGCTCTTGTATTTGAGTCACTGATCGGGAATATATGAATATTTGATGATGAAGTTTTGGCTCTTTTCAGACTATACAGAAACAGTTATATTAACCTGTTTTTGGAGAAAGCTATAAAGTTTTATTTCACTTATTTAAGCCTGTAGCGGTAGTTATTTCAAATCTTTTTCGCTATTCTTGTCATATATGTATAAAAAATTGAGTTTTGTTTCCTTCAGACTATGTAGTTTCTATTTTAGTAGTTGAAGTTTAGTAGTTGAATCATGCATTTTTAAAAAGACTTAGTATTGGCGTACTAGTACATAATATACATTTTGGTAAACTCCACACTATGTATATTTATCTCAGCTGAAAAAATTAATACAGAGGCAGCTGGATATAACACATATTGAATTACCAAATTAGTTGACTGATCGGCCAGTTCAAAAAGCTACTTTGAAATAAGCTAATGATAACCATGACTGTTTATAAAAGTATTTAACACTATAACTATCGACAATTAAGATATATCTAGTTCGACACGTGTTAAATTGTGTTAACTATATAGCCAGTCCTTTGACTAGCAGTTCTAGTGTTGTTCTAGTGTGATTCTAGCAATGCGTTTAAACGCGAATAGTGTTTTCATTGCTTTTGAAAGAAACCGAAACTGGAAGATATTTGTAGAATTCCATTCAAGGTGAAATCCTAGCAGCATTAGAGTTCTTTTCTTGAAAAACTTCAGTCCTTTTCATTGTTAAAGAATTCCCCACTATTATGTCCGTTAAATTTTCTTTGTCATAATAATAATAGGTAAAATAAAGTTTACTAACTAAAATAAAGAAAAAATAGGCATATTTATATATAGGTAAACTTAATTTACAAAAAAAAAAAAAAAAGAATTATTCGGGAAATATAAATAGGTAAAATTCGTTTGCTGAAGCTAAGAATAATAAGTAAAATATTAAAGGATAAATTTATTTGCTACAATAAATAATAACAAGTAACATATTAACACATTAAATTTATTTACTAAAATAAAGAAATGTAAATAATAACCAAAACACAATTCATCCAAGAAAAATTTTCAACTGCTGCCGAGACAATTAGTACGATGTAATATTGTCCGGGATTGTAGATCGTTTCTTTTTTTTTAAAATATTAATAGAATGATTTCAATGGAATATATTTACTACTTCCTTGGTATTTGTTAAATCAATGCTCCTCTGTTTGTTCTGAATGAAAAGCCAGTCTAGATAAAAGTGCAAGATCATCAAATATCTGACATTGTTTTTGAATCGCATGTCGCAGAACGTTTGAAGCGCGGATATTGAGCATTAATCTTTCCTCTCGGTGTTAAAAATGAACTCATCCTGCGAAACCGTGATTCATAACGTATTCAGTGCAGAGTGGCAGTAGCTGTCACAGCTACTCTCCCTGCAGCGTGAAGAGACTGAGCACAATGGGAGGCCAGTGACAAAAACCAAAACACCATTCATCCAAGAAAAATGTTCAACTGCTGCCGAGACAAACGCGTAGTGAACATAAAGTTGAATTCAGAGCAATATGATTTAAAGTCACCTGTCTTGATTCGCGATAAGACGGATGCCATCATACGAGAAAGTATACAATTATTAAATGCTGCCTCTAGCTGAGTTATTTTGTTATAAAACATTAGCAGCTACAGTAACACCTGGGATACGACAATTTGCTAATGAGTAATAGTCAGGGCATTTTCTTCAGGTGAAAATAAGAGTAAGAATTCAATCATGACATTCAACACAAAATGGATTTTATAAAAGTCAAATACTTTTTCTATCGTAACCATTTATGACATCTCTAAATTACATTGAATTTTATAAACTTTGGATTTACGTGAAGAATTTTGTCTTTATTTAGAAATGCGTGGCTATAGAGATTATTTTAAACGTACAAATATTAGGTAGTTTTTGTGTTATTCCTTACACATGAATATAAACTGAGCTCCTGATTGTACGTGCTGATTATTCTAAGGAAAGCCGGCTATCCCGGGCTTGAATACCGTAAAAAAGGAATTACTTAGATGTTTTAAATGAATTAGATTGATAAAAAATTTAACTAAAATAATAATACAATTTACATAAATTTTCATTTTTTTCACATGGAATTTTTTTTTAATCTTTACTTGCATAACTTGTTGATCCTTTCCAACAATATACAGAATTCCCACCTATATCAGTTACACCCCCCTTAACTTCTAAACGGTGACAGCTAAGACCATAAAGTGGGTGTCTAGGTATAGTAAAAAGGCTACGCGCTACTCGATGAAACAACTTACAACACCATCTATAAGCAAATTTTGGAATTTGCGTTTTTATCTCAAAAACGGTACGAGATATGGGAAAAAGTCAATTACAAAGGTGTTCAGCATTATCAATTTAGTAAGAAAAGATACCTTGCGCACATTAATACTCAAAATAGAATGTAAAAAATGAACATTTGTTTGGTTGGGATTTTTAACACTATGGCGTCGTGAAACGCGAAGCAAGAAAAAACCACCTCGCGGACTAAATACCAAAAAAATGTGTATAGTGGCTAATGGAGAGCATTTTCAGCAACATAAATAAATTTTCCTGAAGATAGGGAAGTGTCTCAGTTTCTATTTTCCACTCTTTATGACATGACAATTTTCGAAATCGTGACCAAACAAATGTTCATTTTCTACATTCTGTTTTAAGTATTAATGTACGTAAGGTATCTTTTCTTACTAAATCGATCATGCTGAACAACTTTGTAAGTGACTTTTTCCCTGTATCTTGTACCGTTTTTGAGATAAAAACGCTAATTCTAAAATTTTCCGATAGATGGCGTTGTAAGTTGTCTTATCGAGTAGCGCATAGCCTTTTTACTATAACTAGACACCAAATTTATAGCCTAAGCTGTCACCGTTTAGAAGTTAAGGGGGGTGTAACAGATATAGATGGGAACCCTGCATATTTTATTACTTATCTTGTGATTAAGGACGCATGGCCAGTACCCATAATGGGTAATCAACTCATGGACAACGATCAGTTCAGTGTACTGCTTTTATGCATATCACAAGTTATTATTAATATACTGACATAGATAAGCAGACGTCTTTTACTTGAACAAGAGCTAATATTTTGGGTAAAAATAAATATTATTGAATTCCTTATTGTAGGACTTATGATGTCGTAAAATATTTTAATATAAATTAATTTACATTTAATATATAAAATCAGAACTTTCTTAATTCTATAATATGGTTGGTTTACTTGTCGTAATTTTTGCAAAAATCTTGAAGGTATCCTACGAAAATTTTCCTTTTATGTACCAGAAAGGGCTCAGTCAAATAATTTGTTAAAGGGGTTTTATTATTCCAGATAAGTTATTATCCCAGTATTCACTGAATGCCGTTTGCCATTATTATGAAAAAATTTCAGGTAGTCTAGTCTAATGAAACTACCACTGGTTATTAACGTAATATTACTTATCGTTGCTTACCTCTTTTGTATGTGTTATGTATATATATATATGTACGTATGTATGTATGTCAAAATTTTGACCCATTTTGGTACTTTTCTGTTTAACTATTTACTGCTTGCCCAAGCGATACAAACTGGTTTGGCGCTCTGCTAATATTGTAACTCGCGACGACGGACGGCTTTAGAGTCTGAAATTTTGCTTTCCGGATTTCCGTTATGGAGGAACGTAATCCTACGTTAAAAGCCATTGATACATTGTGAGAAATGTAGACAGAAACAAGATTTCCTTCCAACGCTGGGATAGCTCTCGTGATAGAGAGCCTGCCACCGGATGGGGATATCTAGGTTCGATTCCTGGTCTTGGCATACAATTTATGGCTAAAGAAGAAAACCACTATTAAAGTTCTTATTGCAAAAGTTTATAGTTAGTTTACTTCATATCACATCAGGTCAGAATGATACTGTTGAAGATACCCCCTCATTAGTGACAACTTTTGTGGGTGGATATTTATTAACTAACTATTAAAAAGTTTATTATAAATGCGCATACGCACACGCACACACACACACACACATACACATATCTCTCTCTCTCTCTCTCTCTCTCTATATATATATATATATATATATATATATATATATATGTATATATATATATATATATATGTATATATATATATATATATATATATATATATATATATATATATATATATATATATATATATATATATATATATATGGTTGATTTAGATCACTATTGTCAGCGTTTGCTACACAAGAACTAATTAGATATTATTTAGAAAAACTTTTTCTATATCAGGCATGTCTTCAAACAATGAATGTAACGACACATACCAAGAATGGGAGTCAAACGAGGCTGTTATAATATCAACAGAGCATTCCTGGCAATGTGAGGAAGTGTTTTTTACCAGTGATTTCCCCTTTTCTTTTTGGGGTCAACGATGCTTCATGCTGGCCTGAATATCTCTATTTATTTGTTGATTGACGACGCTGAATTTCCATTTCCACGATGAATTTTCTCTCTCGTTTGGATGCTGCTTCATAATCGCTCTATTCACTGTCTGAGTGCCGGTATAACGCTTCTGAGACTTTTTTGTTATCTTTTTCATCTGCGTATTAAAATTGTTAGAATATTTCATCATCAGATTCTGCAATTTTTAAGGGTGCTGTCAGAGTGTCAGTTTATTGTTAGTGTTGATCAGATAGTTGTAAGTGTTCTTCAGAGTAATTTTTGATTATGTCTGTCTAATAACTTTTCTAACCATATTATTACATAACACTGTTTCGGTGATGAGATTTTTTAAAATGGTAGTCAAGAACAGTTACAAAAAGATAAAGTCTGTGTGGTATTAATGAATTAAAAGGAAAGGTTTTCAAATACATTTATTTACTTAAAACAATGAAGAAGAAATTGGATAGGCATTGTTTTTAAGAAAAAACAATGTCTATAACTTACGAAAACCCTATAAAAATTTTCTGAAAGCAACATAAATCTACTACACTACTTTTGCTCTAAGCCAAAACACTCCTTGTTTGTATAAATAATTTCCGAATGACTTGTGTTGTTAGAGCCTGAAATTGTATACTTTATTCTATGAGAGAAGAAAATTAGGCGGGATTTGGAGGGAAAAAATATTTTTGACTTCATACAACTTATCACTTGTTCAGCTTTACTGAATATTTTTTCTATACTGTTAACAAAGTGCTTCTAAAATGTTAAGCGAATTTGTTTTGAGCGTTATTGAAAAGTGAATATTTAATGGCCTTGTCTTTGTTTGATGTAAAGTAATAAACCACGTGTGCAATTTAGATGCCACCAATCGTTATTTGTGCAGCCTTCCAGTAAAACACTAATAGCTCATAAATGATGAACTCACATCATGAGAGAGCTTTAAGTAGCTGCAGTTAATCCAATCCTCAAACTAAATATGAATAGGCACTGCTTTAGCTCTCTTTACAAACCAAAGCTCCTTAATCCCTCTTAAACATACAGATATAGCTATTTATTCAACAGCGCTAACTGAGCTTTTTTTGAGAAGCAAACATTTTATTTTTAAATAGGAGGTTTTTATGCGAAAAATATTTCTAGGAGGTTTAAGTACATTTTTATTCTATAAATGCCACTTCACGCCGCACTGAAAGCTAGATAATCCATTTCATTAGTGTGTAATATGGAACTGGAGCTGTCGATTTTTTATTTTTATTTTTTGACTTTAGGCTCAGTTTCAAATGTTATTAACAGGGAATCCGTTGATAACATCAGTGAGTATTTTTCTCTGAAAAAGAAAAATTCTTTTCAGATTATTTAGTTTGTGGTGTTGATAGAATAATGCATTCTAGCAATAATTTCTTTGCTAATATTTTTAGAAAAGCTTTCTTTTATGTATAAAGTTTTTTTTTCGTCGAAATGACATTATTTTGGTGACTTAAAATTAATGCTCTTATAAATTAGTTTTATTCCATTAACAAAATATATCATTATTTAAATCATTATATCATTAAATATATCATTAAATAATATTCATATATCATTAAATAATATTCAAATAAACTTAGCTACATTTAAAAAGATATAACGAATGAAAAACCGTCGCTCAGTTCGAATTTTAAAATTATGCATCAGACGTGTATTGTTTAACTAAACGTGTTTCAACAATGACCTTGCCAGGTAGAGAGAAAATAGAAAACTTGTGCCCACAACAGGAAAATTTTGAAGGATGAGAGTTGCCTAGTAGAGAAACAGAAAAAGATAAAGGAGAAAAATATGAAAAAGAAAACAAGATACACTACATAACTGATGAAATGAAATATGTATAAATATAATATAGATAAATACAAATAAAATCTCTCTGTATATATATATATATATATATATATATATATATATATATATATATATATATATATATATATATATATATATATAATAGCCGTTGTCTCTGTATAACACTTCCGAGCTGTACTCATCTTTCAATTGAAGCCCTCAGTAAACAAAAGGCCGTTAAGTTGGTTAGGTTGGTTAGGCTGAATTTCAATTTCAGATGTGGATCAGAATTTTTTCTTACCTAAAAACTAATATCTTCTCCATCAAATCACGTTTGTTCAGCCTATTTTTCTGTAAAACATTCAGAACAAAAAAAAAATGGATGTTTTTAACTGTATATTTAAAAGTTTTTAAAAATCTGTTTACTTTTGTGATGAATTCTGAAAGTAAACAAACTTGAATGTGAATGAATCAAGTAGCTCAAATATGCATATCGTGTAGTGAGCTGTAAAAAACTGGATGGCAGTCTACTACTCCAATCGCATGAAAAACTAAATAAATAAAAAATAATGAAAGGGTTTGTTTTTACAAGTTTTGGATTAAATGCAATATTGTTAGATAATTCGGGATATTTTTTAACTTTCATATACTTTTTCCATTATGACGTCATTATTAGTATTATGACGTCCAAATGACGGGTTGGATGGCAGTCTATTACTCCAATCGCATGAAAAACTAAATAAATAAAAAATAATGAAAGGATTTGCTTTTACAAGGTGTGGATTAAATGCAATATTGTTAGATAATTCGGAATATTTTTTAACTTTCATATAATTTTTCCATTATGACGTCATTATTAGTATTATGACGTCAAAATGACGGGTAACCTTCTAGTATATATATATAAAAGACAAAGTTGAAAGTGAAAAACCAGCATAAGCTCTACTACTACTTGCAGCCGGGATCTAAAAACATGAAAAGATAAGTATTTAAAAGGTTTTAGACAGTATCTCTTCATCAGCGGTGCCGATACTGTCTAAAAACCAGTGGATTGTTTCTGATAAGTATGATCTAACCAATAAACATACTTAGACAACGAAAAATCCATAAGAAACAGAAGAAATGAAAAAAGTTGCTCAATCAAAGAACACCAAGCCTGGCGCTAGACAAAGTTAAGAGTAGGAAACCACCAAGAGACTAACGTCACAAACCTTGCAAACATGGAGTTAATGGAAACATAGATGTAGACTTACAATGGAGACTGTGTTATAGGACATATAAACCAAAATTAAAATTGTATTATTATTATTATTATTATTATTACTAAGATTTAAATATTATTATTATTATTATTACTTAAAAACATTAATATTATTAATTAATGTTACTTTATAATTATGATTTTCACAAAATAAACTTATTAAATTACTTATTATATTTTATTACTAATTAAGTACAACAGAACCAGCTATTCATTAAATCTAAAACAACCAATTATGTGCTTGGAAAGACTATCGGGGTAAGGATTACGTTTTAGCACAACTATATATATATATATATATATATATATATATATATATATATATATATATATATATATATATATATATATATATATATTAGATTTCCGGTAAAAAAAAACTGAGTAGATCATTTACCAGAGTGTCTGCTTTGTGAGAAATAAACAAATTTTCAAAATGATCCATTTCAGAAATGGACCTGGAAGGGGAAAAATGCATGAGTATACAAATTCCAACCTATCTCCAGATATCCTGCGAAAGAGAGACAGTAGGAGACTTAAACTTTTTATTTATTATTTACTTTTTTAATAGAGTTGCTATGTACTTTGTTTAAACTCAAAAGCACAGAACGGCTAAAACTGCCACTGTTGCATTCACGAAGGTTACTGATAATGCATACTATACAATTTCCTTTAATTTAAGTGCTTTGCTTATTAAAGAAGGTATAGTGTGGACAAAGATGAAAAGACTAGCGTTTATATAATACATATATAAATGAGAATTTGTTAATATATAACATGCTCAACAAAATATATATTAATAAATGTTTCATATACCAATTAAATAATATTTTAATGTTTCAATTACCTCTATTTAGCCATCATCGTCTAAACATATTTATTTTATAGGGCATTACATTTTGTTAAAATAAATTATTCCTTAAATTCTGAGTTGAAAACTTATTATCAAGTTCAATGTGAGGGAAGGTTCTGAAATTATATTACAAGATTCCTCATTTTGATATTTCTATGGAGGGTAGTTCTTCCCCATCTCCCAACGTCAACCCATCTTTCCCAACTTCCCTATGCCTTCGATAAAGACTTTTTAATCGACAAGCTTCTCCAGCGTAAAATTTCTTTTTGATTGTTTGTTCTCGGGTTACACAGTGTAACCTTAGCAGGATTATACAATAGACACCCTGGTTCTGTCTGTAAAGACTCAACGGAACTAATGAAGCAAAGTGACCATTACATGCCATTTTTACATGACCAATAAATAGTTACTATTATGATTGCGCTGAAAGCAATGCTATGACATATGTGTAGTGTGAACAACATTGAAGATGTTTTCTTTTCTTTCCAAAACATATTTCTTGTAGATTAAATTCTTTAATGAAACCGATTTCATGAAAATACAGTTTTCGCACCAGTGCTAACTTCCGAAAAAAAAATATTATAAAAAACTCGTCTGAAATTTAATGTTCCTACATAGTAAACTTCCAAAGAAATGATCGTCCCCAAAATAAGTGTAGATTGAGCTAAAAATGATTCAACAGCATCATTTAACGTTTGCTTGCATAGGTAGCTCACTTCAATAAATGCATAAATTTAGTAAAAGGGTTACAAGTAATGTTTTTGGCTACAATGCGCTATAAACGAAAAGCACCGATCACTGCTAATGCAAGCAGAATAAAATTTTTATAGGAGTATCCTTGACCCCTGGTTATTAATGAAATAAACTCTTTCGCGATTAAATATCTTGCGTCTGAATGCAAGATGATAAAATACTTTTGTGGTTTGTATCAAGTAATATTTCCCTTTTGTCTTGATTTCAATATTTCATTAAGTGGTTAAAAAATATTAAGAAATCATTTATATGAAAGGTGACTTCCCATCATTAACACTGTTCTGGAGGAAAATACATTTTTACAGGCGGAGTGAGATTAGAGCAGGTCATAGGGAATGAATCAGGAAAGAGGAACAAAAAGTGAAAACTATATCTCTTCAAAACTTTTTTTTTTT
This sequence comes from Dolomedes plantarius, assembly GCA_907164885.2. Classification (NCBI taxonomy): domain Eukaryota; kingdom Metazoa; phylum Arthropoda; class Arachnida; order Araneae; family Dolomedidae; genus Dolomedes; species Dolomedes plantarius. The sequence goes on along the minus strand of OU015501.1, from coordinate 51,705,918 downwards.
AGTATAAATGGAATGATTAGAACTAATAAATATTTAAGTAGGAAAATCATGCAAAAACTAAAACATCTGAAGAAAACTTTGAACTTTGAAGAGTCCCTACCTGATTTATTATTAAATCAGGCGTTCAGTCGTGAAGAAAACTCGGACACAAAGTTTTATCAATTTTTCAATTACTTAATAGTTATTTGCGTATATAAGTTTAATTTTTATCTTATTTTATCTAATGGTAAAGTTTACAAGAATCGTGTGTGTGTGTGTGTGTGTATGAATATATAAAACAGCATACACATATACAGCCGTTATTTATTTGCTAAAGTTTTTAAAATATTGATAATAAAATAACTACATGGTAACTACTATGTGCATATTGCTTGTAAATGATGTTTTATTTCTGTTAAACTGAGAATAACTATTTTTAATAAATAGGATTATAATTATGAAGAGTCAAGTTTTATAATTTAATGGTATTTATAAAACGTAACTCTTCCAAATAGAACATGATAAAATATTTATAAGAACTGCTTTCAAATAAATGTTTCTTGGCGGTAATGTTTTAAATTTCTGTTTCATCTTTAAGAGTTTTCACTCTCAAGTAATATTCTAAAACATGGCTGTAAGAATATTTTTTTAGGTTTTTATACTATCCCACATCTGACTGGGTTGCTGTTAACTATTTTTTTTCTATTTCAGCAATCATAAATTACTCCATACTCTGTTTAAACGATATAAATATTTCATGTCTGAAATGCTCCTTGCTTGATAAATGAACGCAGTCTTATTATTAAATATACACTTCAGAGAAACTTTTATCTGCTGACCCATACTTCTATAGCCTGTCATATGACATCGTTCTTGACAGCGAAACGAGTGTAAGACGTTGGGAGTCCTTTCTTATATGACACATGGAGATCAGTGAGGGAAGATAGAGAAGATTGCTAAATATCCGTTTTGGAGGTCCGGGTGAAAGACACATTCTGTTCTGAATTATTGCCACGTGATACAGAATGTTTTCTTACAATGTATCTCTTCTCAGGTATTCAACACTATTCTCGGGTAAGGGTTCTGTTGCTATGAATTTTGTAGACTAGATGGAAATAGTCAGAGCAAAGTTCTCAATGAATACAATCTTTGCAAAGATATATAAAATATATGATTAAATGCAAAAGACAATAAAACAAGTTTTATAAATGTCTTTTAAAGGGAATTCACCTAATCTATATATATAAAACAGTTCCGCAACTGACTGACTCACTGACTGACATACAACGCACAGACTAAACCGCTGGACCTAAAGGGCTGAAATTTTGTATGGAGATTCTTCTTAAAGTGTAGGGGTGCACTAAGAAAGATTTTTGAGAAAATCTTCTTAGATTATTTAAAATTAAATTTTTAAGCTGTTTTAGTAACTTTTTTAAAGTTTGCATTTGAAATAATAATTTGAGGGTTATAAAATTTATATCACGAGAAAGATCATAAAAATTCCTTTAAAATGAAATCTTTTTCGAATCTTTATCTCCATTTTCTGATTTTTGGTGAATTTTTAAAGATAAATGTTTAGAATTCAATTTATTAAATGCTGATCACGTGATTTTTTTGTGGTACTTTAAATTAATTTACCGTCACGTGCATACAACCAAATAGGCAGAAAATTTTTTTTCTTGCTAATGCGGCAGACGATTGGACATTATCCAAAAAAAAATATTAAAATACAGTAAAAGATATGTTCCTCAAACTGTACTATATTAACTGTACTATATTCTTTAGTATGTTCTATTAGATTTAATTTGAATATTTTCTTCTACATTATTTTGTCTATAAAAATATCCTTTACAACTTTTTTATAAATATATATATATATATATATATATATATATATATATATATTCTTTTCTTTTACATCAATTGCTTACATTGATCGTTGTATTTATTATAAATATATTTTTTTGGGCATTAATTGCATACATTAACCGTTGAAATTAATTTGAATGTACTCCATAGCGAAGTGCGGGTTTTCAGCTAGTCTTTTATAAAGTTCCATTCTTGTTGTTGATGTGAATGAAAACGCAATGACTTACTTACGTATGTAAATGAATATGAACAGTAAAAATGTTTATCTTTTTTAATTTGTGACATCTCATACACATATTAGAAAGTAATTTGAAAAACCATACATTCAAACTATGGTCAATTAGGGTAAAATTAATAATCTCTTTTGCAGAGAAATATATTAACCTTAATATTTTTATTCTTAAAGCGGAGAAAATCTTACTTTTTCAGTTCATCTATTTTTTCTTACCCGTAAATATAGCTTTTTTTTCTTGTAACTTTTCGTTTTAAAAAAGGAAACAAATCGGAAGTTAAAATAATATTCTCTTCCTTTCATAGCTGAGAAACTATTTAAAAAGGAATAGAAAGTATTTAAACTTATAATTATAATAAAAAACCCAAACATAGCCAGACCACTTAGATACAGTTCTAAATTAAGCAAATAGTAATTTATTTTTTGATTTTACAAATCTCATAAAAAACATTTACCTATTATATTGAAATCAGACATCTAAAAATATAAATCTATAGTAAGTTGATAATACACTCTATAACAAAAAAAAATATATAAATAAATAAAAATAAAATAAAATAAAAAAATATCGACGCACCGAAATGGAGTTGTTCAATTGCAACAAAAATTGATCGATGGAAAGAACATGCACAGAAAAAACAATTAAAATTTCAGATTTCAGATCAAATGAATGATTTTTCCAGAGTTTGATAGTTACAAAAGGAGGAAGTCAATACAGCAGTGGACCACCTCTGGCCTCGATGCATGCTGTCACCCGACGTGGCATAGACTAATATTATAGTTCCCGGATGGCGTCCTGCGGGATTTCTTGCCAAATTGTTTCCAACTGTCGGGATAAATCGGCTACATTCCGGGATAGTTGAAATCAACTTTTCATCGCGTCCCAAATGTACTTTATGGGGGAGAGATATGGTGACCTAGGTGGCCAAGGAAGTGTTCGACAAGCTGGAGGACAATTCATAGCAACAAGTGCCGTGTGCGACAAGGCATTATCTTGTTGAAAAGTAAGTCCGAGGTGGCGCAAGAGGAACAGCAGCAAAACGGATCGCAGAATGTCGTCTACGTACCAATGTACTGGAAATGTGTCCCTGATGACTACCACAGGGGTCTGGCTATCAAAAGAAATGACACCCCAGATCATAAGCCCCCGTTGTGGGCCTGTGTGTCTTGCGATAGTAAGGGCAGGATACCTACGCTGTCTAGGCGTCTCTAGACGATTCTTCGGTGGTCTTCAGGATACAGTTGGAAACGAAACTCGTCACTAAAGACTATACGTCCCCAATCAGCGCAGTTCAAGTTCATCGAGTTAAGCACCCACTGTAATCGAACATGACGGTGTACAAGCGTAAGGGGTCAGCGGTGTAACGGTCAGCGCGAGCTTAGATTCCTCTCTCTTGGTCATCTGTCAATGGTCATGTTGGACAATGTGTGGGTCACGAGTCGGATGGTTGACAACGACGAATCCGGTGCTGTGACAGCTGATCTGACACTCGCTCTGTCTTCCCGTTCTGTTGTGATCCATGTCGACCGCTGCGGTCCTGACGCTTAAATCTGCCGTTGTTGACCCACTCTTCACAGCACGTCTAATCGCTGCATCGCTTCGGCCCAGATGTCGAGCGATTCTTCGATTTGCCCAACCAGTTTCTTTCAATCCAACCTCTGAATGATGAACCTCTGATGACACAACCTCTGAAATATGCTCGTAATGAGCGAATCTTTCGAATCTTTCAAAGAGGCTTCATTACTGTCGACGTAAGATATCCGCAGTCGAAGTGCAACAGAAATGTTGAACATCAGATCGTGAATCGTTCCTTATATACATGGATGCGCAGTTCAGATGCGCTGGAGCTCCCACTATTTATTCGTTGAATATCAAATTTTAATCATTTGCATATTAGGTCAAAACATCTTTGCATACGAAATTTCATTACAATCGAACAACTCCTTGGTGCGTCTTTTTTTTTTTTTTTTTTGTTATAAAGTATAGTTTGAGTTCCAGTTTAGCAAATATCAAATTTTTGTAATCAGACATTAACAGATATCTTACATAAAATTAAAGTGAGATTATAAAAGTCTGAAGAAGTCACAGTCCCTTTCAAATTTACGAGCAAATGCTCGTTTAATCATAAAATTTGTGACTGTCCCCTTTTTACTTGTCATTTAACTTTCTTTTACAGCACGAAAATTGGTTTCTTGCGGAAAAACGAAGTATTTTATTCTAGTAAAAATATTGTTCAGAGATATGAATGAACATCATTGAAACCCCTACTTTATACAATTTGAGATATAGAGGTTTGATGAAAATTTAAAGATAAGTGATCAGTATATATAATAAGAACACCAACATTTGGTTACTCTTTTTGCAAACACATATTTACTAAAATTCAACAATTGTGGAAACATTTCCTGAAATAATTGAGGAAATTTAAAGGAAATTAAACTCAGATGGATTAGCAAATATCATCAGTTTTTCTTAAAATGTTTTTATATCAAGATTGTTTTTTTTAAATATTGATTAGATTTATGCAGCATGTTACCGCATCTTTTTCGACTAAAATAAACAAAATTTGAAAACCTCGTTATTTTGCAAAATTTTGACTGTCATATATAGTCATCAAAGTAAATACGGTTAAATATGTGACGCATAAGTTAATTGATTTATTTTAATATGTCAACTGAGATCTAAAAGGTGAAAGTATTTATAATTGCATGCATTCTAAACCAAAACCTTAAATTTTGTCTCATTATTTGTAAATAAAAAAATAACAACTTTGTTCCCATGAAAATAATAAGGACTATGACTAGGAAAAAATGAAGTGAACGTCTAATTATTAATTTTAGACCTTCAGCTAGCGAGATAACACGTTAAGACATCTGAAATTATCGGTTGTATGATTTTCCTCTGACTGTGAACTCCTTGTTTATCAGGTAAAATTATATCAGCTGGTAAAACAAAACTTTACATAGGTGTATATATATATATATATATATATATATATATATATATATGGCGCATTCCTTTGAAAATCCTTAAAGCTTTTCCATTAAACAGTTAATGATATCGTTGCCTTTGTTTTCATTATTGTAAAAGAGACATTTTTGTTTACGTAAAGCTGCGACAAGAGAATCAAAAGGAAGTTACATTTAATTAACAATCAGATAAATGTGACATATCTTGATCAAAGGAGTTTTAAATATATTTATATGTGATATTTCAGATTAAAACTTGCATTCAGAAAAAAACTAATATTTCATTTCGATTAAAATATTATAACTGAATTACACGGGAGAGTCATTTCCACCAATCATTCACTGCTTGACCAAGAAATAGGGAGTACAATTGGATCGGGAGTTTGACATTATATAGAAATCCATTGTAATATAATTCGATGCACATGGCTTTATGTAATAAGGGCATTATAATCCTTCCGATAGATGGAAGGAATTTAACAGTAATGCATTTTGGAGGACAAGTAATCAGCAGTCACAAAATAGGAACCATCATAGAGGAATGGTCACTTCGGGATTGAGAGTTTTTATAACAATATGTTTGTACAGTTAGATAAGAAAAACCATATTTTTACATTTTGTTTTCCTCGACTTTATTTCACGTTTCCTATCAAACTAAAAAATGAATAAATAAATAAATTAAAACTCAAAGCTTATGTCAAGACAGGTTTAATGTAAACAACGTGTGTTGCTTACTATAACTTGGTATTTTTTAACGCTTTATATTCCAATGCATAAACAGAGTTCCACTACTTTTTCTTGAAATGCATGTATGTTTGATTAACATATATAAAACCTTCCAGCAAAAACATTCTGCATGCCAGCTTATATTTTATATAACGCATGACTTAATCTTTTGAAACGTTCTAGTATTATAAATGATTTTAAGAGAAGAGTGGAATTCGAAAAATGGGAGTTTCTACTAACATCACCGGCATCGATGTTTGGAGAACTGGGTGTAAAACTCATCCCTGCCCAACTGTTACAGTGGCGCCCGATCGTTAAAAAAATAAAAATAAATAAATAAATAAAAAAAGGTAATAGGCAGTTTGGCCGGAGACTAAAAATATTTTAAAAACCAACAGCGTTGGAAAAAAATTAATTTAGAAGGGAGAAAAAATATATTTAGGCCTACATCCTCTGTTATTAGCTAAGGCGTAATATGAGTGGACTATCTCAAAAAACTATAGTTTCTCACAATGATGGGATAGTTCATTCGAAAGATTGTTGTAACGTACTTTAATATTAATAACAAAAATATATTAAGTCGTTTACTTATAAGTCTCTTACTTATACTTTATTAGATTTATTACCGGCTTCACTCGGGATTCAGTTTTTGTTATTATTTTTTTCAATGATTAACCTCTGGTTATGATATTCTAAAGTTATAACAACTCTTAAACAAACTAATTTAATTTTTTCAGTACTAAAAAATTCATTTGTTAACTAATTTGTTGTTATTTTAATACTTGCCAGTACACAACATTTTTTGTTTCTTTTTTATCATCTGCGACAATGTATAATTCTGATTGATTCCTTGCTCTAGACACTCCCACATATAGCTGACCATGTGAAAAACATTCTTCTATCAGATCCAGTCCAGTGCTCTCTTCTTTTTGGGTATTTTAAAGCATTTATTTACAGCTAGTCAGTAATGTTTGAATGTATTTATCATTATAGAAAAAAAATCAATAATGTTTGAATAGATTGAGAACACATTCAATGTTAAAACACAGCAAATCTGATAATAATTATAGAAAAAAGTATATACACATAATTCATGCTCGGAATTCTTTCTCAAAACTAAATCGTCTGCTACGTTTCAATGCCACTTTCAGACTTTCTTAATTAGAATATACGCGTATTTCATGATTGTAATTCTTTCTCAAAACTAAATCCTCTGCTATGCTTCATGTCACTTCAGTTATATAAATCATCGCGTCAAGGCTAAACGCACGTGTTTCTAGCTAAGTGAACGTGTCCTTTAGTATATTTGAGTTTGAACAGGTAGCTTGGGATAGTTTTAATGCATTAAATGGATTTAGAACACATTCATTGAAAATGAATGACTTTCCATCTTTATATTTTCATTTTTAAAAAGAAATATTCCAGCGTTGCCACGTATATGAAAATAATACATCAAAATTCATTCTTGCATACGCCAATATATGAAAAAAAATCACGTTTTTAATTCATATCTATTTATTTTTACGCAAATGTTATAATTTAATTGGCAACAATGAAATGTTACAATGGCTTTGAAGAAAAATATTCATTGATACCGCGCAATCTTGTTCTAATATAATTCGGGAATGGATCGTCGTAGCGGGATGAAAATAGTCACATTCATCCTGATTTTCTAAGACCATTAAACCATATAAATTTCATCAAGGTAGAGCTCATGGTTCTTAAGTTTTTGTGACTCACACATACAGACACGACCCATTTCCCGTTTTTGCTTTATATATAAGATACATAACTTACGGTTAGAAAGTAGGGCATGAAGAAAATTTCTGTCTAAAAAATTCAGTCCAGAAAATTTCTATGCTTTCTGCTAGTTCAAATATACTGGTGTAAGAAATTAAGAGAATTTGAAGACTTGGTCGATTATCTCTAGAACTATTGTACCGATTTTAATGAAATTTGATATGTACATACATTGATACAATACAAAACAAATAACCATTCAATAATTGTAATACACACGCATGATCATGCGTAACACTCGTTGGAGTCGGAAGGTATGAAACAGCGGTTGCGGAATAAACAAAAAAATGGGTTAATAGATGGGTTAATAGGGGGTATGTTCCCCTTTACAGATATACAGGTCTTGCAGCGTGATTTCATACTTGAAATAAGGCAGTTTATCATTTCCTGTGGCAATTGGTCCCACTCGTTCAGCAACGCTGTTTTCATTCCTTGGATGGTTCTTGGAGGGGGGTTGCGAGTTGCAATTGCCCCCCCCCAGAGCGTCCCAGACATGCTCTATAGGGTTAAGGTCTGGAGATCTGGCTGGCCAATCCATTACGCTGGCGAATATCCTCACTCTCTAGAAATTCGTCGACCAGAAGAGCTCTATGTGGCCTCACGTTATCGTCCATTAAAATGAACTCAGGGCCAACTGCGCCCCTGAAAAGGCAAACATAGGGCTCCAAGACCTCATCCCTATACCTCACACCAGTCACAGTGCCTGTTTCAAAGACATGGAGAGGTGTGCGTCCATCCAACATGATGCCTGCCCAGACCATTAAACCTCCTCCTCCATAATGATCGATTTCGCGGACAATGGAGTGTAGGTAGCGGGTCTCTGGTTCTCTCCATATGGACGTACGGCGAGAATCGATGTTTAGGCTGAACCGGGACTCATCAGTGAGGAGAACGGTCGCCCAATGATCCACACTCCAATCTCTAAGCTCTCTGCACCATGATAAACGGATTCTCCTGTTCGTAGAAGTAAGCGGGACGCAAACAGCAGGTCTTCTTGCAAACAATCCTCTCTCATGAAGTTTTTTGGAAACAGTCACCCTTGATACATGGGTTTCTGTTGCTGCATACAAGTCACGAGAGAGCTGAGAAGCTGTAGCACTCCTGTTACGCCTCGCTATAATCGACAAATGGCGATCTTCTCTGGCCGTCGTGGCTCTTGGACGACCTTGCCCAGGCTTTCTCTCGATGGATCCGGTATCCTGGAACTGTTTCCATAAGTTACACACGACGCTGGGCGTTAAATTGAACTCTCTACAAATTTGGACTTGAGTATGACCTGCTTCTAGCCTCCCCACAATTCGCCACCTCATTCCATCATCTAAACGTTGGTGGTTACTCATTTTTACTGTTACAATTTGAAATTAACCGATTGCTGCAAAATAACACCAAGAAATTCGCCGAGGTGTGCTAGCGAACGAAATGCGTCTTAACTTGCGCGCGCTTATAAAGCTTGTTTCTCTACTGGCTCCGCCTACACACACGTGTACGCTTACGTATATGACGTACAAGATTTGCATTTTTGTCTAGAAGCAGTGGTTTTACATTCAGTTCAGTTCTTTTCATGAAATTCGATAAAATATGCAAATTCTCTTTATTTATTTCACCAGTGTACTTCAAACTTGCAAACTATTTGAATCTTTTTAAGCGTGCTTCACATGATATTACCTCAACATAATTTAATTTGAGGTTCTTTAATTTGAGGTTCTTACACATTAAAAAAGTCAATTATTATTAAATAAATGGATTGAAGGTTAGGATTCTATATTTATTTATTTTATGGTAGTAATTCCTTTCTTGCATTGCAGTGTTTTTGGGATAATATGTGGTCGGCCCCTTTATCTTATCGTTCGACATTCTTTCACAGTAGCGCAATCAGTTTCTTCACGAGAGAAGTATTCCTTTATGCTGGTGACAATAGAAGAGGGGGAGGACAAGGACGAGGACTCAATATCCGTAATGTCACAAGCCACCCGGATATACGTCCGGATGTTCTGCGCGATTTTGCGAAGAAGTACGGTTGCTGACAGAGCAAGAGTCCTCGGAAGAGAATGGTGCTGAGGAGCCTCTTCACCATTTGAATCATTTCCTTGGTAGCGAAGAAATGCTGGAAATGAAATGAGAGGCGTTTCAAGTTTTTCATGACTTGAGAAAATGAAGCAGTTAAGCTACGTCCTCATGAAATGTACCCTATGGCAGAATTCTTTTAGAGCAGGAGGAAGTTAGTCTCTGATTGCAAATAGAATTCAGGTTGAATGGTATGTGCTAATGTAAAGAGTTTTAAAAAAAGTAATTTTGAAATATTGAGAATAATATTCTTAATATTTCACAATAGTCCTGGCTAATAATTAGCCTGAATGTTCTAGTCAACTGATGCTACCCGTGTATGCGTATCTGCGTATGAAATGAAATAGGGGAGTAAGAAAACTTGATTTTAACTCTTATATTTTATAAAAATATACTAATTTCTCAACCAGCCAAAAGGATTGATCGTGGTATATTAAGGTATACAAAGATTGCATCTTAGTTGAAACGGAAGGAAAGAAGAAAGATAATTTATGTTATTGATCATAGAAAAAGTGGTGAGGCATGAAAAGTGGATTAAAATTTTAGGTGGCAATATTTAACTGTTAAAACTTGTCATTCTGACTGGCGTGATAATATGAGTGTTAACAAGTCCTACTACGAATTTATTATTTCTTTTTTTCTTCTAATTTATCCAGGTAACGTACGGTTTTAAAGTTACAGCACTCAAACACAGATTTGGTCTATTATTTTATACAGGTTTTTCCTTTATTTTATTATTTTTCTTTCTTAGCATCTCTTAAGGTAGGAATATTATGCAGAAATTTCCTTAATTAGTGGTATATTACATTTCTAGATGTAATAATTAAATTTAATAATAAGTGCAAACCTCGTATAAAGAAAGGAAAATATTATGTTTACTATTCATAAGAACTTAAAAATAAATATAAGTAGGCATTCTTATTTTGAGAGTAATGCATGCTTCATTTCGTACTGTGTATAAGTGTTTGTACACGATAAATTTCTTCTAAGAAGAGCCTTCATGTAAAACCTAATTTTTGACGGTAGATTACTCCAATGACACATGGTCACATCCAATTCCTAAATGAAATAACTTTGATTTGTTTTAGAGTTTCATGTTTCATATAATGCAACCCCCCCCCCTTCCAACCGCCCCATAAAAAAAAGAAAATGATAAGTCGCTTGAGATTTAGCTTTTGATATGCTTCACCCGTAATTTAAAATTTTCTTTCTCCCCTTCGTTTGTGAGATAATTTTAGGTATATTTCAAACCGCGAACCTCATACCTTCTATTCAGCTGAATACGATGAATCATGATGGGCGTCTCTGCCTCTCCTACTCTAACATAAATCTAGACACTATTTGATAAAAAGTTGAAGCAATCAGCTTCTGATCAAGCCAATAGGAATATATTTTCTAAAGGCAGAGGAAAATAAATGGATAATTAGCATAAATGGATAATGGACAATTAGCATATCAATTGGGAAAACAGTGACATCAGAGCAGAACTACTCAATAAGATGTTACGGTGGGATACAAAGTGTTACGGTCCTACACTGTTTCATCGAAACTTGATTGGCATTGAGCCAAAATTAATTTTGTCTCGGTGTAGAGAAGTAAACGCGTGTACTCTATGAAGTGACTCAAAAAGTCAGTACACTGTTGTAAATAATTTATGTAATCAAAACATTAAAGAACTTCTATGGTAGGCAACAGAAAAGAATTTTTTTCCAGATCTCATCTATAGAAATTTTCTGCTTATTTCATCACTTGACCATTGTCGTCATAGCTTGCCTTCATCGCATCTGCGGTTCGAGAGCGCCCCTTAGGTCCTAGAGTCATAAACTTGTATAATAAAGCCTTGAGGGAGATTACATCAGATGGCTGCGGTAGGATTCAAGCCTCCCCCCCAAAAAAAATAATAATAATAATAAAAAAAATCAGGTAGTCTCTTCTAACGAAACTACCACGGGTTATTAACGTAGGATTACTCATTGTTGCGTTTTGCGTCTATATTAAAATCCCCATCATGATGATCGGCACAATATCAAATTCTTCATCTATAAGTAAACTTTATTCGGAATATTTCACGAGCGCACTAAACAGAAATAATTTTAGATCGGCTGAATTGAGTGTTGGGTGTATATATAAGAATGCCAGTATGAAACACGAAAACAATATTCTGCCACTCTTGATTTATAACTCGCGACGATGGTTTTAATGTCTGAAATTTTGCTTTACCGCGGACCGTTATGGAGGAACGTAATCCTACGTTTAAAAGGTGAATTGGCCAGAGGATCATGACGGGATGGTGACGAAGCATGGTCTGGGAATATAGTCCGCGTGGGACCAAGCATTATGCTCCTAATAAACTACTTCGAGAAGCTGCAACACCAGTAGTAACATCAGATCTTTTACGGACGTACTGTTTTACGGCAAATGTACACAGAAAATTACTAAGCGTATATGGTTACTCAATTACTTGGTGCTGAGGTTGTTGAGGATTGACAGTGATTCCTTCAGAGAGATTCACTATACTCAGTATTCAGAAATATACTCAGAATCAGTTTGCTGTGGAGCCTTTCTCGAAATATCATGGATGTATTTGTTGGTCATTGGTGCCAAATGCATGCTGGGATTCCTATCTGAAGAAAACATTGGACAAATGTTACACAATAAACTTTCTGTTGGAATCAAACAAACACAGCAAAGGAAAGTTCTTTAAACTTTTATACATAATTCAAATCCAGAAGGTATCCGAGTTCCCTTTTGTTATAATGATTAAAAGGTGGATGGAATGGGGGGAAATAGCCCTCACTAGTTTACTTCTCAAATTTCGGGACCAAGCAGATTAGTAAAAAATTTCAGAGCCAAAATTAAAAGTTGTCATACAACTTGAAACGTGTAACCTTCATTTTGCGCACTTTTATTTAATTTAATTGGTGTATGTACATAATACTATGAATGTCTTATATACTATGAATGTTTTTTCATTAAAAGCAGACGTATTTAAGATTTTTCGTGTCATTCTTATTTCTTTAATGTAATCGTTTTGCAATTTATATCTGGTAAAAAAGTGTCAGAAACTTTTGCTTTTGAACACGTTATTAGCAGTTTAGGGCCCAAAAAAACATCACAAAAATATTTTTAAGACTTTACTTTTTAAAATTAAAACTATTTGAATGATCTTTATCTGTTTATAATTTTCGGTTGAAAGGATAGCCGTAGGGTAAACTCAATATGAAATTAAAAGCCAATTTTATTCCTAGTATAGCTACACTTATAGATACTTAAACAATAATATTATTTTAATGATAAAAGTTTATTAGATACAGTTCTTCAATTTACGGAAAGCAGTTTGGTACCAGTGCTAATAAAAATTGTATCCTCTCATAGGGAAAAAAACTGTATTCGAAGAAATTTTGAGCATTCTTCCCAATTTGTTTAACCATCCCAACCTTACATTTGCCCTAATATTAGGTTTGCAGAGGCATTATACTTTTATTGGTCAAATTAAAATAACTAGGACAATTTTGAATCCAAAACACAGTGTAATGTGTAAGCATGTAGTTTATGTATTTATTATGATTATTTCTAACGTTAAAGTGAAAATGATATTTATTAGGCAGCACAGAAGTAGTTTAAATGCGTATAAGTTTACTGCATATTAATTGAATAAAATAAACTCCCCAACACAAAAAACAGCATTAATAAATTCTAAACTCAAGCAGTGTGAGTGCGATTTTGAAAAGCCGCCGTCTTATTCTCACTTAATCTGTGTTTAGTATGTAGAAATGAGCATGAATATTTCGTATAATATCGTTTATTTTTCTCTTCCAAACTCTTCTGAAACATGCTGATATTCTTTTGCTGGTTCCATCATCAATCCTTTAGTTCAAAGGTAACTCTGGGAGGGGTTCGTGCGGGAAGAGAAGTGACAGCGGCCAAAGCGGTGTTGTCAAAAGGCATTTTTTTTCTCTTTTCCTGTCCCGTCTTTCATCTTCTGGGGCTGTACCGAGTTCGCTTTCGGGTGTCTGAAGCGGTTCGGCAATGGATGCATCAAGAAGCTGGTTTTCCTTCTTTGGCTGTCTTCTGCCTCGCTTCTCTGGGTCAAAAGTTTTTGATGACAGTCCCCAGCCGCGACGTAGAAGATGTTGGGCTTTTTCATTCCATTTTTTATTCGTCACGTTTTAAAGATAATGACCGACAATTTTGTGACACATTGGGCTGGTGTTAAAAAAGAATCTTTTACAGAGTAAAAGTAAAAGTTGCACAATTTTCACTCTCTCGATTCAGGTTTTTTGGTTTGATTCTGATGTTGTTCATTGTGATGTTAACAGAGTATTATTAATTTTAGACTTGCTTCTATAACACCCATCGAAAATGTTGTCTAACTTACTTGCGATAGAGTGAATTTTCAGCCACGAGACTTCTTTAAGGCAGGACAATCGATACTTTTATATTGAAAGAAATTTCTGCCAGTGCTGAATTAATATTTGTTTGTTTTTCATAAATAATGCTTTTTCATTCCGTTTTTTATTCGTCACGTTTTAAAGATAATGACCGACAATTTTGTGACACATTGGGCTGGTGTTAAAAAAGAATCTTTTACAGAGTAAAAGTAAAAGTTGCACAATTTTCGCTCACTCGATTCAGGTTTTTTGGTTTGATTCTGAAGTTGTTCATTGTGATGTTAACAGAGTATTATTAATTTTCTACTTGCTTCTATAACACCCATCGAAAATGTTGTCTAACTTACTTTCGATAGAGTGAATTTTCAGCCACGAGACTTCTTTAAGGCAGGACAATCGATACTTTTATATTGAAAGAAATTTCTATCAGTGCTGAATTAATATTTGTTTGTTTTTCATAAATAATGCTTTTCATTCTGTTTTTTATTCGTCACGTTTTAAAGATAATGACCGACAATTTTGTGGCATATTGGGCTGGTGTTAAAAAAGAATCTTTTACAGAGTAAAAGTAAAAGTTGCACAATTTTCGCTCGCTCGATTCAGGATTTTTGGTTTGATTCTGATGTTGTTCATTGTGATGTTAACAGAGTATTATTAATTTTCTACTTGCTTCTATAACACCCATCGAAAATGTTGTCTAACTTACTTGCGATAGAGTGAATTTTCAGCCACGAGACTTCTTTAAGGCAGGACAATCGATACTTTTATATTGAAATAAATTTCTGCCAGTGAAGATTTAATATTTGTTTGTTTTTCATAAATAAATGTAAAACCTTATCGAGAATGAAAGTAAAAATTGCACAAATATTTTATATAACCTGGAAGTTTTTAGTTTGATTAACAGGTTACTCACGGTGATATAAACAGTTGGTATTTTTCATTTACTACTTCTTTTATTCGTATATAGAAAATGATATGCAATTTCTCTTAAGTTATACTATTCATTGAAAGCTAAAGCAATATTATTAGTCTGAAGTCTTAATATTTCTGAATACGTTCTAAAAATTGAGATTGAGTTGTATGTTTTGTTTATATATTTTGCGAGATGAGTGATTGGGAATAGAGAAAGTAGCATTATTCTTACTGAGGACTAGTAAAATATTCCTGTAATTAAATTTTTAACACCCTTCTTTTTGCTTGACTGATTTTTGTTTATATTGTACACATAATATATTTTATATTTTCAAATATAAATTTGTATAATAATTCAAAAGAATAAATTAAAAGAATGTGTAAATGGTTATAAGCTCCTGTAAACGTACTTTATTAGCAGAAAAAAGAATAAATAACATAACAAAATATTCCTGTCTTGAAAACATTATACACATATCGTTTTTCAGAACATGGTTACTTAAACCATTTATCATGAAGAATGTTTCACATTATTTGCATATGAAACCATGCACATAGTGTTTTCGAATAGACTGGCTTTTTTGCTTAGTACTGCTGCTTATTAAACGATGGCTGAAATAGTCGATTGATATTTACTTTGTTGTCGTTGTTCCTTGCAGACTGATATCAAGAATTCCCGAATGGGATTGCACTACTTTTCTCCACAAAGTAATTGGACTACCCTTAATGCTTGCGAAAAAAAGAGGTTCTGTTTCAATACATATTTCCTTACGAAATTATTATGAATGTTCTCCTTGGTTCAAAAATTTTCACATGGGAGCATTTGATCCACGGTTCACATGTCCAGCCCTATTTACAACAACATTATCTTTAAATGTACAGGTATTTAATCAGGCTTCTAATTTCAGTGTTGAAGTAAACGTGAAATGCCGAAATAGAAAATATTTTTCTGTCTTTCGTATTTTTTCATTTCCTCCATGCGTTGCGAGTCAAAACTGTTTAAAATTATATGATGCAAACAGTTAATATAAAACAGTATTTTAATTTTTTAAACCTTTATTTTAAGTATGATGTGCGGTCGAACCCCGTTATAGTGAACCCGGTATATAATGAACTCTCGGATATAACGAATGGAAATTTTGGTCCCGCCGTTTTCCTATTGTATTTAATGCTAATTTATCCTTTTTTAGCGAACCTCCGAAATCTTAAGAATCGGCTATAACGAACCTTTTTTTCAGTCCACTACTGATTTTATTTTTATTTTTAAACATTTTAAGAATGTTGAAGAAGAAGATGATGAAGATTTACCTATCGCGATGTAGATAGAAAAGCACAAAATTCCATGATTCTCAGATTGTGACATGCACAATCGAAACGTGAAGTCATTACATGTGAAAATCCGACTGATGAAGATATTGTGGAGGAAATTAAAATAAATCATTCTGAAATCGAAGATTCTGCATTTGTTGCTGATGAAGAGGAGCACATAAATGACTAAATCCCCACCATCTCAGATGCTACAGCAGCAATGAATGTTATTAATAAGTTTTTGTCTACACAAACAGTGAAAGAAAGAGTGTCGGAGTCATTTGATGTATTGTACAAAGAAATTCATAACATGTTTTTGAAATCGGCATCACGTCAGCAGATTACCGATTACTTTTGTATCAAAACAGTGAATCATTAATGATCATTTTTAATAGATTTTATCCTTTTTTCAATACATCATTATTGAGTACACATAGCAACGAATGAGTTATACATTTTAGGAACTCTAAAATTTTTCTTAACGGTTCGGATATAGTGAACCACCGGATATAGCGAACAAAACCTTTGGTCCCTTGAAGTTCATTATAACGGGGTTCGACTGTATTTAGTTTCTCTGAGTCAGTTACACCGAAACTGAAAACTGAAAGTAATGAAAAACTGTTGATTATTTAAGTACGAATTTTATGGAATATATATGATACCATTTAAATTATACAACCTGAAATAGCTTTAAGAGATTTATCTTTGTATTTATTCTGAACATTTCTGGTACGTTATCTTGACCATACTTTTTCACCGCTATTATCTAGAAGTAAAAGATGTAGGCTATAGAATTCCACAGCGTGTAAATTTATTGTTAACATAATGCGTTAGAATTTTATATCATGGTTTTCCAGGTACCTGATGATTGAAATCATATAATAAAAACGTTTTAGCTTGGTATAGACTTAAATGGCATCTCGTTAACTTTAAAATGACTATGTGTGCGGACCTGGATTTGAACTCGGGTTATCCCACTTCAAGCTGGTCATGTAAAAACAAAACTTTCCTGGCGATGCTAAAGAACTGTTCTCATCCAATTTCATTCATCACAACGTATTAATACAATACGATCATATCCGAGTGAATAAAAAATCAGTTTATATATTTAGTATACTGTTAGTATACATATAAATAAGATGACATATAAATAAAATGAAACTCGATGCCCTCAAAAATTATTTTTAAATATATATCAATTTAATACTTATGTAAGCATTACAAAAAACAACTTTGTAAATTGACGTATCCCAGACGTCTTTGTTTGTCAAGGAGTTAATAATCAGAAGCATCCAATATTTCAGTTACTCATTTAGCTACTAAGTCCTTTCAGTAGTATCTATAGTTATCCCTTCAGTAAGTATCTATAGTTTAGTCGAAGCCTTTGATTTTCAGAGAAGGAGGTTACAAAAAAGATATAATTCAAGTATTTGTAGAAAGTAGATCTGTATGTAGAAATTTTGTAGTCTATCCATACTTACTGTTGAAATGTTTTAATTTTCTTTCCCCATTTCATCAAATATTCTTTCTTAAAAGCAAATATTTCAGCTCGAAATCTACTGAATAATACGAATAGAGACATTGAACGGTTTTGCATTTGGTAATAAAAGGATATGCACGTGAGGAAAATCAGATAAGATTCTGCCTTTTCTTAATAATCAGATATTTTCCCCCTTGTAAACGTGATTCTACGAACAGATGAATTCCAATGAAATTTCTCTGATTTTATTTCATGCAAACGACAGTCAAATTGCGGAGATATGACGTGAAAACATGCTCGTGAAAGTATTTGTACAGGTGTGCTTATTCGCACGAATGGAAGGCTTCAAATTCTTCTGATCTTTACATTTATCCGTAGAATGGTTGTGTGTTTATAAACGTTGAGGTAGCTTTTTATATAATACAATAATGCACTGAGTGTTAATGTGTAATATTATCGGTGATATAGGTAAGTATTAAGAAATATTTTCCTTTATTTTTGTTTCACATAGAAATAAATATTTTCCCCGTTTGAAACAAAGTATTCAGAACTGTAGAACTGAGATCAAAGAATTGAGAACTGTGAATAATGTTGCATACAAGGCTTGAAAATTTAAGAGAATTCTTAAAGCTTATGATACACAATTTTGGATTCATATTTATCCTTTCTTTTCTTAATGCAGTATACTCCTGATGGCTGCGTAGGAAAAAAAAAAAGACTCGTGAAATTCATTTTGGACATTGAGAGTCTTTTCTTGACGAGGGCATTTTTTGAGTGAGTACCTTTTTTTCTATGCTCGTAGTTATTAATAATACATTCAATCTGAATGCTTATCTCTACCACTGATAAAGTAAACAGGCATTACACAACTCAGCTTTTGGAACAGTTAAAACAAGACTTAACGGGGAATCATGTTGAACATGGTCCTTTCATGGGCTTAGTATTGTATAATATTGTCTCACACTAGAGATAAAAAAAAAAACACCTCTAAAAATAACCCATTTGGAAGAGTTAAAGAGTTGATACATGTATGACAATAATGTATGATTATGAGAATATTGTTCTCATATTTAACAAAATAAAATGCTAATTAATGTAGTATAATCAATTAAAGGAAACAGTCAAAACATTTCCTATTTTGATCAGCTTTGAAACGTACTTTTTTTCTTTTTTAAAACAGCCATCAACAAAGGCTGTCAAACCCAATATCTAAAGATTCCTCATTGCTCCTAAAACTTTGTGCTTTAATTGTATTTCTAGAATTCTAATTTCATTTCTAGCATCTAATTTCATTTCACGAAGCTTACTGCCTACATCAGTACGTACCAGTGGTTCTTAACTTAAATGGTTCTAACTAAACACGTACATAAGATAATCTTTCTTCGAGGAAATACTTCAAAAAATGCTCTCCTATGAAGGGTTTCACCATATTTGAATCGTCCTTGAAAGCAGTTATTATTATTAATAAGGGTTGGTTAAAGTTCTTTACCGTGGAACATAATGATGCACTACCCTCAAAAAGTTTATGAAACATAGCTCGTCCATACGCCAAAACACTATGCAAGGATTTGACAATTTTAACTCTATTTATTGAAGTAAAAGAACAATTTTTGCCAAATAATTTTTGAGAAGGGCAGTCAAATAAGGGGTGCAATCTGAATCCGTATCTAGATCTTTTTTTCTTTTTTTAAGGACTAAAAAAAATTTTTTTTAAGGGGGAGGGGGGAAGATGAATATGTTTAATCACTTTTTTATCCTCGATATTGTAGAACCAGGTTGAAAGCTTGAAGCCTTGCGGTTTCTTCCTTGACTCAAATAAGCGTCAGCTGAACAAACTGTATTTGAAATTTTAAAAAATTCAAGGATTTTATTTTCAACTGTTACAAGAAGTATGTGTCGTCTGTTTCCACCCGATGGCTCCTGTTAGATCTTAAATGATCTCGACTCTTCAGGTCCCGACTTTGTGGTCGTGGGTCGGCTGTCATAGTCACATCGAGACGCGTCCATTTGTTTTCGCCATCTGGAATCGCGTGGTGAACAAGAGGGGGGCGGTCAGCTCCCATTGTTCGGCTGCCGTCATGAATGTTTCATTGGCAGCGGTGCCAGATCGTATCGCGGCAGCTCTCTGTCAGCGTAATCTGCTGCCGCGATCTAAAAGGTGCGCTACAGTCAGCGGCTACAGTTACCTGACGTCACTGGATAGGCCCGGTCTGGGTATGCTTCGTGTCCCATATTTCTCTGTCGCTTGGCCTTTTTGGTTTTTTTTTTTTCTCTTCTTCGGCCGAACATCAAACATTGCGCAAAATATCAGCTAGATTACTCTTTGTATGTAAAGTAAAGAAACATCATTTGTCAAAGATGCTCTCTATCTTTTTCTTTCATTTCGTTGAGGCTTTAGCGTTTGAAGCTCTGAAACTGTATTGTTTATTTACCCTCATTCAAAAAGCACGTGCACGGTTACTCGGAGATACACCCAGATAATTTCTAAGCCGTATAACGTAACGTTGGATCATTAGGCGTAATATAACGTCACATTTTGTTCATAGATCTCAATCGGATTAAGCTTGTGATTGCTTCCTTAAAAAGTCTGCAATAAGATTGTGTATTACTACAAGGGAAGATGGGGAGAAGGCTTCTTTTTTTTCATACTCATTTATCTAGAGCCCCGAGAGATTTTAAATTATATAAATGATACTAGCTGAAAACCTATACTTCGCTACGGAGTACATTCAAATTAAATACAACGGTCAATCTATGCAATTAATGCAAAAAAAAAAAAACAAGAAAAAAAATATATATTTATAAAGAAATTGTAACGGATATTTTTATAGACAAAATAATGTAGAAGAAAATATTCAAATTGAATCTAATAGATCATACTAAAGAATATAGTACAGTTAATATAGTATAGTTTGAGGAACATTTCTTTTACTGTATTTTAATAATTTTTTGGATAATGTCCAATCGTCTGCCGCATTAGAAAGAAAAAAAAAATTTTTCAATTTATTTCGTTGTTATGCACGTGACGATAAATTAATTTAAAGTATCACGAAAAGAAAAGAAACCACGTGATCAGCATTTAATAAATTAAATTCTAAAAATTTATCTTTAAAAATTCACCAAAAATCAGAAAATGGAGGTAACGATTAGAAATTTTCTTTATTTTCAAGGAATTTTTAGGATCTTTCTCATGATATAAATTTTATAACCCTCAGATTATTATTTTAAATGCAAACTTTAAAGAATGTTTCAAAAGCAACTTAAAAATTTTATTTAAAAATATTTAAGAAGAATTTTTCAAAAATCTCTCTTAGTGCACTCCTACACTTTAAGACATATTTAGCATCTTAATCCATTTGCTAAGCACGATTTTCGCTTGCTCTTGTTTTACATTGCCAGGTCTCAGAAGCAATTTAACATTTTTTTTATTATATTTTTTAGTTTACCCATACAATCATATAAGTACACAATATAATTTTGCCTGTTTTTAAATACGTCTTTTAAAACAATGATTTTTGTTTACAGTTTAGTCTTTCAAAATTCCTGAAATTCTTTAGACAAGACATTTTCCAAGCAAGAAATAAATATATTCCTTAATTCTAAAAACTTTTTACCCTTAACACTGTGTCTGCGAGAGGGCATGTCATATTTGATAACTAGGTAGTGTATAAACGGTGATACGTTTGTCTATCATGACAAAATTCTACTACTACCGAACATGATTAGAACATAGTAGCTTTGCTAAGCAATCGTCCTCCAAAAGCCACGATAATAATGCACATTTTTCACACGAAGGCATATTAATAGTTTTGTGGACTTAAACGGTACAGAAATCTTTATTTTTTCTAGAATTAATTCACTGGGTGTACCAATATAATATTCCCTTCAGGGCCCCGGCTTGCTCCAATTGGTTGGCAGATCTGTACTGTCCGTCCGGCACCCAGGCCCATAACAATGAACTGCTCCGAACTTGGGAAATTAACCATCGATTGCGTATACAGGAATTGCTGCGCAGCGCCGGACTTCAGTTTGTCAATGTCGGGTGGACTACCGTCCGGTAATCAGATGCATAATATTCCCATCTTGCTTTGTAGCCATTTGTCGTCTAATTATTTTCTCTCTTCTTTAGAAATTTTATGCTTCTTTAAACCATCACAAGTTAGATAATCCCATAAAGCTACATATCACTTCAAACCAGGGACATAGGCAGGCAATAAGGTCAAAGAGGCTAGCTCCACCGGAAATTTAGATCCTTCATGGATCCTCATCATGCATTGAATAAATGTCTTTAAATCAGATTATCATTGTGATCCCTCACCCCCTTTTTTCTGTCTTCATTACTTCTATGATCTCTGCTCTCTATCGCGTAGACATGAAACATTATCTGTTAGTTATCACGCACTATGAATAAATAAAAAAAATACGATCCTCACCTCTAACCAAACCTCCAACTAAACGTCTAACCAACCTCCAACTAAACGTCTAACCAATCGCTAACTAAACGTCTAACCCATCTCTCAAAAAGCCTAACACCTGGTATACCGCCCTTTCTGCTCAGTATAAACTCAGTAAGAGTTTTGTGATTAAAATGTCTGAATTCACGTACTTTAAAAAAAATCTCTTGCAATCTTCACTTCGAATCACGTAAAAGAGTAACGTCTAGTATACCCTCTGTCTCCTCAGTATGGTAATGAAACTGTCTAAATTAACGCAAGCGAACTATTATAAGAGCTCCGGAAAAAGTGTTTTAAGTTTATAAGAAACATATGCAAATAAATTACATTAGATCGTAAAGCATTTAAATGGTGGCGACACATTAAAAATATTTCTGAAATGCAAGCGCAGATAAGGATAAAGCTAAACTGTGTTAAAGAAATACATTAAGATCACTTCATGGGAAAAAAATCCCTTCTACAAAATGACGATAAAATCTTCCATCACTTTAAACGCTGTTTTAAATTTATTTACCAACAAAGACCTTTGCATTTTTCATCTTCGCATATAATTCCATTTTTCTCTCAAGTAAGTTATAGTAAAGCTGATTCCTAGAAATCATAATCGCAACAGAATTGTGTATAGCCTGTGCTGTAAATCAGATGCGAGGGAAAGTGTTCTCAAGTCAATCTACTGAGTGTAAAACTGCTTCCATTATCGTTAGATATGAAATGCTTCCTTAAAACTCTTTGTATAATCTAGTAAAAATAAGACGCTTTCTATAATCGACGGATACAGATTAAACTTTTGTCCAGATTTTAGCGGGAATTGCTGAGTGAAGATTATATAAGGAAAAAAAACTATAGTACATATAACACGTTTCAAAGAAGTAAATGTTTTATTTATCATATTATGTAAAGCAATTTTTTTTCTTTAAGTCTCTTATTTGTTTCAGAGAAAAATTACAATGCTTCATAAACTATATTTAACTCAACTTAGTTATTTGCTTTTTCACTGTCATGCTGGTTAACATAGTTTTAAAATAAAATACATTATAAATATTTTATAAAATCTATCATTTCATATGACATCTTTAACTGGAACAACTGTTAGCAGATATTACGAAAGTTAAAGATGCATCTACTCGGTAATTCTCTCTGAAAATATTGCAATATTATGAGCATGAATGTTTCAATTGATCAATTTCTTAAAGCATGTTATATTCGTGGGAAGATAGAAATTCTATGAATAGGTAATATGTTACTAATGTAACATTAAGCTGTAAATATGACAAGGTAAAGATTGATTTTTCAATCATACGAAATAAAAACTCTCCCTCATTATAAACTCTAGTGAAGAGTGTATGGTTTTTACTTTAAAAAAATCTAAAATAAGAAAATCATAAACTCATGCAATTAATTGCTTCACGTGAATATTTTATCAATTAATCACACTTCTTTAACACCAATTTGAAAATTACTTTTTATCTTTATGATGAGATACTTTCTTACCTTTTATTTTCTTTGATTACTTTTCAATCTTGAAATAAAGTACAGAATTTTATTCTTTTTTGTCAATTACTCTTTCGATCTTTGAGTAAGCTGCAATATTTTAATGCATCGCAATTATTTAGTCGTCATATTTATAAACTTTTCAAAACGAGGAAAAATTGATTTTTATGAAGCGTAACGTATTTTTTGAAAGCAAGGAGGCAAAAAATACCAACTGTAGTTTTTCATCGAATTTAGAATGATTTTAATCATTGTTAAAATAAAAAAAACATACTATCTGGTTTTTAATGTTTTCAGTGTTTTTACAGAGACATTATATAAGGAATGTAAGATTTATGTCGGTGCAATATAGATGAGAAGGATGATTTACTCGTCTTTACTGAAATACGTGAGAAAGAATTTATGAGTGGTGATTCTATGGAATAAAACCCCTTTTTCCTCCTTAGAAAATATAATAAACTTCTCAAATTGTAGCTTTTGTACTTTGGGGGCATATTTATTGAATAGTTATCTCCTGGGAGGAAGAGAAATTAATATTCTTTGAGTTCTGGTATAATATCTTGAAAGGGAGTTACCTATTGTATCTTACCTCATATGTATTAGCCCAATAAATTCTGTTTTTTATCAGCTAGTTAATGCAAGTTTTTTCTCTGGAATGCAATCCAATTTCTATTATGTGGTTCCAAGTCGGATGTAATTAAACGTAATTTAGAAGAAGTTCTGGTATAAAATACTTTAAGTTACTGAAAAGCAGGTGCTTACATTTTTCTTCTTTAGATTGTTAAGAGTCTTACATCTTATTTAACTAAATACTGGGTAGCTTTGAAGGTTTCTGAAGCGAGATTTAAAATAAGACACTAAAAGTTACAAACATTGTTTATTCACTACTTTCCTTGAGTGTTTCTCTAAACAAATTATTAAAATAACAGCTAAATGATTAATTACTAACAACGTATAAGCACACTGGATACCTAGCGGGAGATCACATTGCTAAACGAATTCTATCTTCAAATAAATAAAAGTTCCCCAACTTAACTACATGTTGACAACTAACTTATCAAACCCGAGGCATTTAAAAAAGATTAATTCAAATCGCTGTTCCTCTGCGGACTTAACTAGTCTTAACACTTGTTGAACTCTTGGCTTTGGTCTGGCTGCACGTGACTTTGTAATGTAAACGTATCAAGTGTCCATTGCTCAAGTAAGGACAATGTCTCTGCCTGGTCTAACCCTTGCTTTAAAACTATGCGGTCGCTGCTTGTGCCGCACCTTCTTATTTCTATATCCTGGTTTTTATTCTTCAGTCGCGTGCTCGATTGAAGTCTGGGTGGGGATTCTTTTTTAGGAAATTCACCAAAAAATGTCAACAAACAGCTTCAAAGTAAAAATAATCGTAATAGGGCTCATAAAACTTTAGTTTTATGTGAAATTCTATGCAGGTACACAAAAATTCAAACCAATTTAATACATGTTTCTATACACAAATGGAAAAATTTTTAATCTGTTAATGGTTATTTTATAAATTACAGACGTGAGCATTTATGTACACAAAGCAAGATCGGCAAGAATTGTGAATCACACATTTATTTTTATAGCTCTTTTCACCAATCTTTATGTTATCAGGATAAACAATCTGTTTCTCTGTAAAACTAAGCTGTATTCCAGAGCTTTTGAAATTAATAACCTTAATTTCCGAATAAAATATTTCATTATTGAATTCAATATAGAATCTGAGATTACCTCCAATATCTATTGATATAAACCTATATAAGTGAACACAAGTCCATATTCATATATTCGGGTGATACAGAGGCTGTTCACACATTTTTTAGACGATGTATATTGTATTCACAAAACTAAATTACATAAAATTATTGTGTTTTAAATGTTCTATTTGACATCCCTTATTCTGAACTATCTTTCGACACCGCAATTTCCACGATAATAATGCCTTTTGAAGTGTCAGAAGAGGTATTCTATCCCATTCCTCCTGAACAGCTTTCCAGAGTACTGTAAGGGTTTTGGGACGACGTTTGGATAATGCAGATTTTAAAAGTCCGAAAGCACAAAAATCCATAGGTGATACATCGGGAGATTTAGTAGTGATATCAGTGAAGGGTATGGCCTTGATACCAGTTTTTTGTTCCATTTCTTTTAGGAAATTTACAGTGGATTTTGATGTGTGACTGCTAGCTTTGTCCTGATAGAGTCTCACAGATTGATGGCACTGTGGGTAAAGCGATGGTATTTCATTCAGAAAAATTGTAAGGTATACACAAGATTCGATTCACAAGAATCGAACTTTTGAGTGAATTAAAGAAGCTGCTTTAGATATGCTAATTTCGGCATACGCGCTTAGTATAAATACCACGCAGCGTCATTAAGGAAAAGGGGAGGTTGTTAAGGTTGAAAAGGTGTTATCCTGCGCTAGTGCTTAGCGGGCCAGAAGTTTACATGGCGGTACTGCTGGTTTGACTTACTGTTCGTGAGTATAAAAATATATTGTTCTTGAAAGCTGTGTTTATACATTCCGTACAAGTAGTACGCATGCTTATTGCTGTAAAAGCCAATTATATGTGCAACGAATTCAATAAACATTGTTTCATGTATAAACTGTGTTTGCTTCAAATTCAAATAGAGTGCCACTTCAAATTATATACACCCAAGTCTGGGTAGAAGTGAGCATAGAAACTCTATACTGGCGCCCGAAATTATATATACCCTGGTAGTTAGAGTTACATTTGTAACGAACAACATAATTGAAATTAAAAACTGTGTACTGTGTACTTATATTGATAAAATTGTTGCAAGTACTTATATACTATTTAAAAATGAGTGTTGTAGAACAAAATCCTGCTGGAAATTTTCCTCGGGTAATTATGGTTCAGCATTTTGCGCCATTCGAAGCCACCTTCAATGGCGGCCCCTCAAGCCAATTCCTAAAGAAAATTGAGCATTACTTTCAGCAACAATGCACCCCAGAGGGGGATAAACTTAAAATTGCTCTAGCCGCTTTAAGAGGTAGTGCATTTCAGTGGTACACATGCATGCAAAGCAGTAATCTGATTTTTGACTATTTGTCATTCAAGCAACAGTTTCTTAGTGTTTTTCCAAAGACCTTTAATCAAAGTGAAATTGAAGCGGAAATTTATTCGCTAAGGCAACGTGAAGGTCAGTCTGCATTAGATTTTGCTATGGAAAAGATTTCCAAGTGTGAGGAATATTTAGAAGGGGTGACGGAAGCGATAATCTTAAAAATAGTTATCCAACGTTTGAAGCCAAGTGTTCAAGATTTTTTAGATAATCAAACAATTACAAGCAAGGTTACCCTCCTTCAAGCTTTAGCTAAATATGACAATAGACATTTCTTCGCTACCCCTCACCGTCATTCAGGTACGAGAGATTTTATACACCCCAGCCAAAATTTTTAGCGAGTTTCAAACCAGCAGCGTAAGCAGTACCGCAGGCAAAATAATAGAAGCGCACGGCGTTATAATGAAATTAGTGCTCTTAAAGTAAATAATATGGAAGCACCTTACTTGCACTGGCAAGTTGATTCACATGATATGGTTCAACCTGTTGAAACTGTGTGGTCAAATGTATTATTTTGTCCTAGCAGTAATCATTATTTTGAGAATAGTGAAAGTCAGGGTATTTTTGTGGCTTATAAAGAAAGTGAGTCTAGCTGGAATGATGAGGTAATTCCAGTACAAATTTCTGAAAATAGTGCCGATACTAATGCTAGTGGTTTAGAAAATAAATCATCTGACACTTCTATTAATGCTATACCTGATATTATTGATGCTATACCTGATATTTTAGATGATATTCACACATCTGTTAATGAAGGAAATTTAGTAGATGACGAAGTATGCGTTACGGAAGTTAGTGAATGCTTATTAGTTGACGACAATAAAAATTCTTTAAACGATAGTAGGAACTCGCTAGGTAATGATGATATTATTTCAAGTTTCCATCCGAATGAGGATGCTGTAGGCCAGGTTGATAATATGGTTTTAAATAAAGTACATGAAAACCATACTGAGAGTCAGGATGAAAAGTTGACACAGAGTTATACTGTAAGTAGTTTAGCTGATGCTTCGGAAGTTATAGACGCAGGTTGCATTAAAACGCACCAGTACGAAAAGCTTAATCTTCCTAAAACTGAAGCAGTGTTAAAGAATTTAAATGATAACGATTCTGATATCGCAAGTTTCAAAGAGACTTTTTCGTCAAAAGAGAATAAAACTAAAGTTAAGGGGGATAAAAAACGTGAAAAAGCGCCTTCAGGTTCCAGCATTAAAACTGCAAATACTGAAGTAATTAAGGCGGTAAACAAGAAGTTGCATAAGCACCAATACCAAAAACAGAGTCAGTTTGTTGAAAAACATGACACAAGTAGAGAGATAAAGCCAGTAACTAAACACGTTGGTGCGGCGTATAAATTTGACAAAATAGACTCTGCATTAAAATCTAATACCGATACAAGCAAAAGTACGAAGAAAGGTAAAGTGTGCACTACAAAAACTCCATCAAAGGATGAATGCGTCGCTGATAAGGTACACAAGGTTATCAAAAGGAAGAATGACAATTTTAAAGTTCCTTTGCATAAGTACAGGAAACGGAAGATTTCTGCCGCCCAGCAAGGTTGGCCTCCTCCCAAGAGACCTCCTGTCCATCGTCAAGCCGGACCAGCGCCTCAGGACCTACGACCTGCTGCACGAAGGATGCCCACACGGTCAACGAACCCCTTTACTAGGACTGCGACCATCAAGAGAGGTTCCACGGATTGGACAGACTGGTGCAATGAAGTTGCTGCATTCATGAGGAACAAGTCTTGTATCAACTTTCTTATTCTAACTCCCACCCTTTAATAAAACCGAACCAAATTGGTTTGAAGTTCCCCATTGTATATACTGTGTAAACATTTTGAGGGGAAGGAGTGAGCCACTGAAAAAAAAACGGCATACTGTTGTTTTATAAATTTTTGAAGGGGACATGTAGTGACTAGGAAAAAAATACATACTGCACAATATACCAATTAACCACTAATGTACTAACTTCACAAAAAAAATAACACATGTACATTATAAATTGGGGGAGAGCAGATACAGTCAAGAAATGTCATGCTGTGCAATTGTGTTGTCACTTTTAACCAAAATAAGTTTTTTAGGGCGCAGTTGGCCAGCCCAGTATCCGCAACTCTGCAAATCCACTGTGTGATGGTGTCACCTGGACCCTTCGGGGTTAGTTTTGTAAAATGGTAGTGGCGTTTTTCCTCCACACAACGTGTGGAAGGTTTTTTTGACCACCCATTATGTCAAAAGTCAGACCAGCACGCGTTTTCAATTAGTTAACTGAAGCCGTTCAGACCTCAGTTACCTAATTTTTTTTTTCGAGGGAGGCCAGTGTAAGGTATACACAAGATTCGATTCACAAGAATCGAACTTTTGAGTGAATTAAAGAAGCTGCTTTAGATATGCTAATTTCGGCATACGCGCTTAGTATAAATACCACGCAGCGTCATTAAGGAAAAGGGGAGGTTGTTAAGGTTGAAAAGGTGTTATCCTGCGCTAGTGCTTAGCGGGCCAGAAGTTTACATGGCAGTACTGCTGGTTTGACTTACTGTTCGTGAGTATAAAAATATATTGTTCTTGAAAGCTGTGTTTATACATTCCGTACAAGTAGTACGCATGCTTATTGCTGTAAAAGCCAATTATATGTGCAACGAATTCAATAAACATTGTTTCATGTATAAACTGTGTTTGCTTCAAATTCAAATAGAGTGCCACTTCAAATTATATACACCCAAGTCTGGGTAGAAGTGAGCATAGAAACTCTATAAAATTATCGATAAAATATGTTCCCGATAGTATTTGGAGTTAATCTTGGCATTTTTTTCCACTCTCTTTATTTTTAACTTGCCATTATAAGAAAAGCCAGCAACAATCATGAATCCCTTAGAAAAACTTTCTTTCGATTCTTTGAACCATGTACTTACATTTTTTTCTCCCCTTTTATGATAATAAATGGCTCTTTTTTTGTTGCAATCATTTAAATACACACATGATTCATCTATTGTGACAATTGGTTTTCATTTTTCTTTGGATAAGTGTTTCTCATATAGAATTCTGCAGCGTGTCCTGCGTTCAGTGATATGATTTGGAAGAAGACGATGCACATTGCGTTTTTTCGCTTTCTTAAGATTTAAATCAACGTTTATCATTTTGTTTACAGTGGACACCGAGCATTTTAATGATTTTGCAACTGTCCTTTGACTAGGGGGATTTTCTTTTAACATTAAACAACGTACCTTTGCAATAGTCGAAGATGTCCGTTTTTTCCTTGGATACTTGTTTGGAATTTTTGTCCCACTTGAGGCTCCAATTTGACGTTTTTTTCCTTTCTTGTTGACGATATTACCTATCGACGCTTTAGATATCACAAAACCATGACTCTCACTTCGTTTTTGGACAACGGAGCATGCATATTTCTCTTCGGAAAGAGCATAAATGTAGCCTTCGAACCACTGCTTTGTTAAAAACGCCATTTTGAATAAAAACAAAACTTTAAAGCCGCAGACGATAATTTTGACTTTTAAAAACATAGTACAATTGCAATTATTTCTTTTGCAGCAAACGATTTTTTATTACCGCTTACCAAAATCGTCTAAAAAATGTGCGAACAGCCTCTGTATTATGTATAGTGGATACGACAGAAAACGAAAGAATGTATATATTTGAAACTATCTGAAATCCCGCACTTCGCTACGGAGTACATTCAAATTAAATACAACGGTCAATGTATGCAATTAATACCAAAAATATGTATAAATATATTTATAATAAATACAACGATCAATGTATGCAATTGGTGTAAAAAAAAATATATATATATTTATAAAAAAATCGTAAGGGATATTTTTATAGACAAAATAATGTAGAAGAAAATATTCAAATTAAATGTAATAGGACATACTAAAGAATATAGTACAGTTAATATAGTACACTTTGAGGAACATAATATCTTTTATTGTATTTTAATATTTTTTTTGGATAATGTTCAATCTTCTGCCACATTAGCAAGAAAAAAAAATATTTTTTGTCTATTTAGTTGTTATGCACGTGACGATAAATTTAATTAAAGTACCAGAAAAAGAAATCACGTGATCAGCATTTAATAAACTAAATTCTGAAAATTAATCTTTAAAAATTCACCAAAATACAGAAAATGGAAGTAAAGATTCGAAAAAAATTTCATTTTAAAGAAATTTTTATGATCTTTCTCGTGATATAAATTTTATAACCGTCAAATTATTATTTTAAATGCAAACTTAAAAAAAGTTACTAAAACAGCTTAAAAATTTAATTTTAAAAAATCTAAGCACAATTTTTCAAAAATCTTTCTTAGTACACCCCTACACTATAAGAAGAATCGCCATGTAAAATTTCAGCCCTTTAGGTCCAGCGGTTTGGTCTGTGCGGTGTATGTCAGTCAGTCAGTCAGTGAGTCAGTCACGTACGGAACTGTTTTATATATAAAGATAACAATTAATAGATCAAGTAGTAGGCACTAACTACTGAGTAACACTCGTGAAAGAAATTGTCTTTGTCTGAACTAAGATGTTGCAATACAGTTGTCAAATCTTCGGGAAATCTGAAAATATCAATTTCTTTCATCTATCTGCAAAACTTATAGCTTTGTTTGGATGGAAAACGATAGATGGTTCTCTTCTTTCTCCAATCATCGTTGAATTTTTTGTATGTTGGTTGCAAATTTTGATTAGTAAGTGGGGTTTGACTGCATTTAAAGCAATACTTTTTTTGCTTTTAAACTCGGTAGCCTGAGTGTTTGAAGGTATAATTACTGGTTCAAAGCTTTTCTTCCGAAAGGAAATTACCTTCTCTACTTTTAACAGTCAATTAGAACATTAACTAAATGCAAAACAGATTCATTAAAATTGAACTTCAGTTTGAATGTAAAATTCCACTGACAATTAAGCTGGTTAATTTACTGATCATATCCTATATAACTCCATTAACTAAATCTAGTGGTATAAAAGCATGGGTTGCGTTGTTCACAACCATAGTAGCACCTTTTTTGTCCATCGATTCAGCTTATCTAACAAGTTGTGACTACGTACATATGCAATAAAAATTTTGTCTTCCATCTGGGAACAATTTTATTTTTTATCACTGTCGGCATGCTACTTACTGATTTTTAATTTGGTTACAATTTTCTACCTAGTTTTTTATCTACGATGTGCTCATGTGAAAGTACTATAAGGATTTGTGATACATTTTGCAAGAGCTGCGGTCGGAAAGAAAATTGTACGCTGCATGTATAATAAAAAAGTATTTATTAATTACAGCCATTTTTACATTACGTGGCAATACTGGTATGGAAAAAGTCATCAGAAATTGTTAAATGGTGTACTGAGTTTAAAATAATTGCTTTTATGTAGAGAAAGAACATCAGTGCGATAAAGCGGAATTAAACTGCAAACTTATGTAATACAAAATAATGCTTATGGGAGGGAATAATAGATTCAAAAGAATCTGCCCCACTTCTTTCTTCTGATGTACTATTTACATTTTGTTCATTATACCATAGAATTGTGGAGTTAATAAGATGAAAATTACCTTGAAAATTTAGTCACTGTATACCCATACCCACTTGTTTTCTGTGACCGTGCTTCGGAGCACACGGTTTACTTAAAATTAAACAATGTTATTCGTTAACTTTCTGATTTTAATGATACTCGTTATTTCGCTACTCACCAGAAAAATTACGTTCAAAACATTTTCCATTTGAGTCTCTGATTACATTAGCCTCTACAGAGAAAAATGGTTTTCATTTAGTTGAGTTCACATCATATTACACGAGATCCTCGATTCCCATTTAAAATATCTCAATATATATCAATGAGCATATCTCATTATTTGGGCACGCTTTGTAAACAAATTTTTCTCTGCTTATTACATATGCTGATGATATTTTTTCCCTTTACTGTTGTACTGTATGCTTTTGTTGATTTCACATAAATGTGTTGACATTTTCCATCTACTGATATTCAGTGGAAAGATTAATAGCACCGAAAAAAAAAATACGAAATTGTTACTCTTCTTTCAATATCTTAAAAACTCAGAATTACGGAAGTAACTGAAAGAAAACCAAACGTCTAATTTTTATTTTCGTTTTTTCTGTTGAGAACCTGGATGTAACAAACAGCTCTAAAAATTCAGGTATAAGCATATAGTGTTTTTGAATGACATAAAACTTCTCAGAAATTAATTTGTTTGTTTTTGGAACACTGCTCTCTTTTCTTTTTTAATAAAGTTGAGTAAATGTAATTAATTTTATGGGGAAAAAACCTCTTTGAATTAGTTTTATATTTTATTTCTAGTATTCAACTGTTGGAAACAAAATTTCAATAAAGAGAAACGTTTCTTCAAGTGGAGAAGGCAACAGAATCATGCATTCATACTTTCGAGCGAATTAATTTGGGTGCAAAGGATAAGAATGAATATATGTTAGAAAACCATTCTCCAGGTCCCTTGGCGTATTTAAAACCTTTCTCTCCAGCTATGACTAAAATATTTTTAAAGAGAAGACTACCATCAATTCTAACGTCGAATGAATCGAGGGTTGTCCTGTATTACTGGAAGCCACGGTTGTCTTTCCAAATTAGTTCTTCATTATTGGAGTTATATATTGTTTGTAATCCAATATTGAAAAGATGGAATCGGCAAGCTGATTAGGCATAATGCTTTTCTTAAGCTTATTACCTTAAACAGAAAAATATACGTAACAAACGCTGAACTACCAGTTTCTAGTGGCTTTTTGTTCGAGGAAATATAAAATAGATTAACGAAAAAATTTTAGCGGCAGAGTAGAAAAAAAAAAGAGAAAAAGCATTCATATTCTCAGCGGACCTCGTCGAGCGTAATAGTGGAATTTTCTTTTCCACAGTTTTTGAAAATAAAAATGCCGCTTTTTTCAAATATATTTAGGCGATTTATTCGAAGTTATTTTATAACTTTTTTTTAACTTGTGATTATTTGTAATACGAATTTCGCTTTTCATTGAAATCAACGAGAACAATTGCAGTCTTCGAAGAAGATAGCGTTCAGATGGTCGTAACGTCTTAAGGAAAAAAAAAATCATTTCGATAAAATATGCTGAGTCTAGCTGTTTTTACTTTGTAATTTCTACAAAAATGTTTTTTCTTGGAAAATCCTAGAATTTTCTTACTTATTTAAATGTGGAATTTATGGGAATTCTAGTCTTAATTAAAAAAGTAATAGATTTTCATTTTATTTACTGTCGAAGAACAGTATTTCTTTGAATTTATTATATTTAAATGACAGTAAGGGAATTTTGGATGATTTCGTTAAGTTACGCATATCTAGATAGAAATGAAAGCACATATTTTACTCTCTAATATAAGATTTTAAACTTTCTTGAATCTTCCAAAAACTTTGGTTTAATTTGGTTAGATTTATTTTGATCTCAGCAATGGTATACAATGGGGACCTACATACCGGTCATAGTTTTAATTTTTCTTTGAAAGGAGTAGTCTTATTTTCTTTTCTGGATTATTTGCTTCGTAGCTTAAGCTTCTATTGCGTTGATTTTTTGTATTTGTTTGCTGTATAATATATATCTTTTAAGTGCTTGAAACTGACTTCATTATAGTAGATATTTTCCCCTAACTTTCGCATCAAATACATTGATTGGTCTGTGTACTTTGTGATTCCAATTTGACAGCGTTGTGGATTAAAAGGGTATGTTTAATTTTATTTGTGTCGACTAAGAGATGAACTTTATGACCGATACCAGTACATGTCAAAAAAAAAAAAAGTACATGAATTAAGGATAGTTCGACATTCTCACACTCTCTTTGTTTTCAGTTAACGAGTGTAAATTGGAATGACAAGTTCTTTAATAATGCGTGATTTAGTGGGATTATTATCACTGTAATGAATATTTTAAGGGGACTCACGACTCTTAAGTCGAGGAAATAAGGCATATTTTCATACTTTTTGACTCTTTGTAACTATTTCAATTTACTCCCAATTTTTCCAAATTTTATGTATACGATAAATTGATATATTTATTTTAATAAAAAAAATTTTAACTCTCCAAATAATTTTAAATATTTTTTTTTAAAATGCTTTAGATATACCTTGTTTTTTAAGCATTTTTATTGTATACTGGCTTGCGCGCAGAACTAGGAAATTAATTTTACACTTAAATGTATAATTCCTGTTCTATATTTAAAATAAATAATTCAAAATACAATTGAACATAAAACATTCAACATTAAATTTTTTTTCAATTTTTTTAAAACTGCTCAAAATATACTTAAAATTTTCTTAAATTTTTGCATTAATTTACCCCTGAAAAAATAACAAAATATGCAGTGATTGCAATAATTCTAGTTCAGACACAATAAAATAACATGATTATGCAGTGATAAAATTTCATGGAATTATGTTTCATAGTTTTTGAGATATCAGTTGCAGAATGAGGCAAAATTACATTTTGAGAAAAATGAGTTTAAAATTTTTCTTACAATAAACTTGATCAGTAATTAAATATTTAGAATATCAATATCTCCAAAACTAAGCGGAATATTTTCATGCGGTTTGCTTAATTTTGTTCAGAAATGATCAGGCTTTAACATATATTTTTTTTCAAAAATCGAATGTTTTAAAGATTCAAGAGTAGTGAGTCCCCTTAATTAAATTATCATATGTGCGACTGATTTTTTAAGAAGTAAAGTACTGGAAGAATAAAGATGTTAGAAGATCTGGTGCATCATAATAAATCAGACTGTTATAACTGTCAAAAAAAGGAAAAAAAAAGTTTAATGAAAATTTTTTCACTTGTGGAGGATTTTACTTTGTAGAGGTAAATCGAGAACTTCACGTTAAATTCTCTATGATTCATAGGAGAATCTAAAGATAGAGAAAAAATGCATTAGAAAAATGTATAATTTTAATCAGGATGTTTTAATGGTAAGAGCATCCCAATTTTCTAAGAATTATTTATTATTACTTCATAAAGCTTATAAGTTCCATACAGAATGAAAATTTCCGCAAGTTTGGTCATATCCACCACAAGTTGGGTACATACTGAAGGTCAGTTAATAACCAGGTATGGCAGAGCGTTTGTTTAATCTTGATCCATCTTTGCGATTATGATATTTGTCTTGTCGGCCACGCAAGCATTTGATAACATATGTGACGAGACAGATATCATACTTAAACTGCAGTTCTCCTGAGCTTGAGCCCAAAACAGTAATGATTGTTTATTAGGTGGTTTGGTATGCGTAAGGAAATCCCACCACAGAGCGAAGCTGCAACATTTCTGCGATAAACTAAGCGTTAATAATGGTTGTAGCCGTGCACCGGATCTCGAAATTTCGACATCTGGCTATTTCTTTTTGCTCAACACGTACAGGGGCATCTTCTCTCCCGAACTGCATAAACTTTGCTTTCCTTTTGTTTACTTTCGTCAGAGGCTCTATTATTTTATTTGCAGTGCGACCTCTGTTTTGAAAGTGCCGTCAAAATTGAACGCCGGGAGTGGGTGGGGGGTAGGGGAGGGGGGGGGGGCAGGCGAGGCAGAGAGCGGACAAAAAGGCTTTAATAAGCGTCGTGGTGAGGGTGGGCTCTCTACCAGCATTCCAGGAGTCTTCCCGTGAGCCTCTCTAATGAGGCTCGCGTCGCATCGATCCGTTTGAGGCTTCAGTGTTGACCGTGGCAGCCATGTTTGTTCTTCCCTTGCTTGCTTTAAATTAGCCTCACCCCTCCCATGCCTCTGTTGACATCTAATTATCAGCTTCGGCCATTCGGCGCACTTTTACGCCTAATGGCCTAATTGACTACAGCGCCCTCGCGTCTAATTAGGCTTCGGCCGGGTCCTCATTTTCTTCGGGAGATGCGCTCACAGGTCTAAATTGGATGCATCGACATGAAATGCATTGCAGTGGGATTTCGGCGCAAAAATACACAAACAATGCATTTAAAGGGGGAAAAAAGCAAATGCAGGTTTTTGTGCTTTTAAATGAGCTTGCAAAGTGATGGAGGTGTTTTTTCGAATGACTGAAAATCGGAGATTTGTTTATCATTTTGGCTTTGATTGAATTTTGAAATTTTAATTATTTTCGGGCTTGGCTTCTTATATAGGCATTGTTTTAAAGATAAACAAGACTAGTTTAATTGCTTTGGAGAACTAGAGCTATTAACGCGCATTTACAAAATATTTGATTGCTGAAAATGAGAAAACTCATTGATTCGGCTCTCTAGATTGACAGTAGCAAGCTAATACTTATTTATAAACTTGTTATTTAAACAAATTTGACTTGTTGGAGCGCTCGGCGAAATTCGTTAACAAAGTTTTTAATACCTTTTATTG
This sequence comes from Dolomedes plantarius, assembly GCA_907164885.2. NCBI lineage: Eukaryota > Metazoa > Arthropoda > Arachnida > Araneae > Dolomedidae > Dolomedes > Dolomedes plantarius. The sequence continues at coordinate 51,668,817 of OU015501.1, read as the reverse complement.
TAACGTAGGAATTTGAAGTAACTTGAAAATTTTTCTTTAATTTTTCTATATAAATGTATTACAAAAGTTGTTTTTTTACATAAAAAATAAAATGGGTGAGTCAAAATTAGAATCTTTAAAACTTTATTCGTCTGAGAAAATAACTTTCTCGATGGTTCCCGTTTTAAAACGTTATTAATAAATCATTTATTTAAAACAATATTCAATTCTCAGATGCTTTCTAAATATTTCAAAAGAAATTGAACTTGTTACTTGATCTTATTGATATACTCTTATATTAGTATGAGGAAAAATTCAGTCTATGATTCTAAAAAAGTACAATAACTTAAAATTGTATTTTTACGATTTACAAATAAGTCATTTTCACCCTGTTTAATTTTTACACCAATGTCGAGTAATGGCGTATGATACGCAGTATTTAACACACATTTTTATTTGTATCCCTCTGAAATTATACTTGAATGAATATTTACGCCTAACCTTTATTAATGATAATTAAAACTTGACGGAACCACATGAAATGAATAATAAAGTATTTTCAAATATAGTTTTTAAAGCAGTATCTTAATGATAGAAGTCTAATTTAAAAACATTTTCTACATTATTTTTCATACTAAGTTTATGTACATGTTTATTAAATAAATATTATTTAATTAAAAAATCAGGAAGATGAATATTTTCTCAAACAATTGAAAGTGGATTATGACATATATTAATAAATAGTTAAAAAATTAAGACATTCATACAAAAGAGTTGCTCCATGATAACGTCTTCGGTCGTGTTCTCGCCCTTTTGATATTAAACAAAGGATTCTCGCCGAAAGCCATGATATCAAAGATAAAAACACCTTTGCAATGTATAATACATAAGCTCACAGGGGAAGTGCTTTCTTCAGTTTTCCGTTACTAATATGAATATTTTTATACATAGACATTTTTGTCACAGATATAAATATTAAGAAAAATAATATAACTGTATTTTCCCGGAATTCCTTTGTAATTGTGATCGATATACAGGTTTAGAATTTCAAGGTTATGCATTAACCATTAAATATTCATTCAGAAAATATTTATGTTCTCGGGACTAATCTTAGTCCAAATGCAAGAATAAAAACCTTTAAAATAATTCTGAATGTAAGTCTGAATGTACCTGGAAAGAAAGAATTCTTTTAAAATATAGAAATTAGGAATCCTTTCATAATTGTCTGACTTTTCTAAAATTTAGGGGTGTTCAATCGTATAACTGTTTATTCACGTTCATTATTTTAAAACTTATTTGTCGCAGGATAGAGAATTTTGAAATGAAGTAAGAATATAAAATAAAGTAACTGTTCTATCTTTAAAAATTGTTAGGGGACTATAAATAACTATGTGTATCCTACGGGTAAATTTTACTTACACACACACACACACACACACATATATATATATATATATATATATATATATATATATATATATATATATATATATATATATATATATATATATATATATATATATATCTATATATATAAATTATAAAATTTGGGTTTTAAAAATAATAAATTTCACCATATTTAAGAAGTTTTTAAAAATTTAATGACACCGATAGAAGACATCCGCCTTTAAGAATTGTAAAGTGCCTCTACATTTAAAATTTTAATAAATTTGCATTAATAATTGAAACAAGTCAGTATTTAGTGATATTTAGCAGAACATTGGGCTTCTGAAAACATTTTAGGGAGGGGGATAGGGTTTTTTATGGCTACGGAATATATCTGTATTTAGATTTTTCTCCTTTTTTTTCAAGCAATGCATTTTTGAATAAATAGCAATAATATTCGAAAGTAACTCTATCTGAATATACCTTATACATGTAAATGTCTGTTTGTCATAATACTAGGTATATATTTTAACAATCGTATAATAAAATTAAAATCCTCATATAATTAATTATACATAATCCGCTAAATAATGATTCTTATTTCTGTATGTTTCAAATAATTTTTATTCATGTATGCTTTAAGTACAAAATTATATGAGGGTAAAAGAAATATTCATTACTTATTCAGATATAGTAAATCCGAAAAAGCCAAAGTTGTCTCCTCAGACACGTACGCGCACAAACTTACACACGCAAGAATACTGTGATTCGGGAATGATGTCTTTCTGAAGTATCTGTACATATGAAATTTAATTATTGAAATCAATACGCAATATAATAAGCTTCTTCGAACTTTGAATTAAACTTTGAAGACAGGAATTAATTTGGGAAGATATAAATATACGGTTGAATATGTGGCTATAATTTATACCTTATAAAATTAAAAGAACTAGATGCAATATTGAAATTAAAAATTTATTCCTCTGTAAAACTGATTAAATCTTTCACTGCTTTTTAATTGCTTAATTAATAGTAATTCGGTACTTAAAAACATACTTGGAGCTAATGTTAGTTAAAAGTTAATGTAAATCCCAATCTGATCAACTGTGATATAAAATATGGTGTTATAAAAGAATATATGGAAAATATGAACTGTTTTTTCAGTTATATGGTTAATAACCACACTAAAACCATTATGTTTTCACATTATGCATTCAACAAAAACATAAAATCATTCATTTTAATTCCTTAGAACTCATTACTGATGGACACTCACATACTAAGAAATTAAATACATAAGGGTTTAAAAGGAATGAGAGAAGCATATAATAGAAAAATTTAAAGTATTAAATAACTTTTTGCAGCATGAAATACAGATATTTTATTCAAAGAAAAGACACTCACATACTAAGTAATTAAATACATAAGGGTTTAAAAGGAATGAGAGAAGCATATAATAAAAAAATTTAAAGTATTAAGTAATTTTTTTGCAGCATGAAATATAGATATTTTATTCAAAGAAAATATTTTGCTTAGTGAGACAGAAAATTTGATATTCTTTTATTTCAATTGTTTGTGTATAGGAAATAATGATTCAAAATATGGGGTTTAATGCATTTAATAGAATAGAGTAGGCTTAGCGTCCTAAGCTACACAAGACTGTGAAATCTCTGAAACCTATCACACGGCCAGCAGCCATTAGGCTATAACAGCTTGTATAATCAGCGCAGCTGGATAAGCCTTTGGAGCTAGATATGCTGATTTGGGACGCCTCAGTTGTGATAATCTTTCACATTTGTTCTTTCTGCTTTTCATCTCAGCCTTTCGATGAAAAAACCAAGCTCTTAATTCACTTTTTACACAGTCATTGAAAGATCCATTCCACCAAAAGCACTTTATTGTTGCTTCATTAGGAGCTAGTAAGTGGTAATCCGCTTAATTTTTGTGATCGAAAGATATGTTATTTTTTTTCTTCAGAAGTCCAAGAGTATGAGTGTTTTTTAACCAAAGAATCTACTTTCGAAGACGCTGAACATTTGCTTACGTCATATCCGCAGTCGGCGGGTTTATGTAAAAGGTACTACTCCCTTATACAAATTATTTCTATGAAAGATTCATATGTTTTCTCGATTTCCCTTATTTTAGTATTTAAAATGGCAGTATCATGTGTAAGCTATGCAATCTTGTAACCAAAATATCGTTATATTTGAATAATTGTTGCGAAATTTACAATTTTGCTCCATATTAGTGATAAGTGTTGACTTCCCCAATCACCCCCCCTCAAAAAAAGACTGTATGAATTTCATATTTCATATTTCTCATCAATTCATGATTTTTTTTTGCTTTTCCTATATCATTGTCCATTATTGTTCAAATTATTTGAAACTGTGTTATCTATTGCAGATTATATTTTTCCTTTAAGACTTCTTTATCCTTAAACAAAATTTTACTGGTAATACTTATTGAATTCTACTCGTTTTTTAGAATATAAACCTGTCAGGCTATTTCAAAACCACATAACAATTTTTAGTTATTATTGTTGAACAAAAAAGTAAGAAACCATGCATATGACATTAAATTTTTCAAACTGAGAGAAATTTTAAAACTTTAAGTATAAAGCAATTACGTTATTTGAGACAAATTGTTTATCTCAGATTGAAATTAAATGTCTCCTCTAATAAATATATTCTCAATACTTTTTAATATCAGTAATGGAAAAATATAGAAGAATATTATTCTTTAAGTTTTCTATGTAATATTCTTGATTGTTATTTTCTTTACAAAGGAAAATATAATTTACTATATCTAAACAGATTTTATATTAATTTTTTCAATGCAATAGTAATGATTATATTTTTAAATCGGGTTTAATTAAGGAAAATGTGTGGCAACTAGTTAAAAGAAAAGCATATGATTTTTGCCAAAACTTTATAAACACTAAGCATTGGATAATATTAATATTATTTTTTTAACATCGTCATATTAATGTAAATTTTTTTAAAGAGATCAAGATGCAAGGTGTGTGTATTTAAGCAATTATTATGACTGATAACAATTATTTCTGCCATCGCAAACCATTCTCACCATTAAAAAAAAAACAAAACTGAGGCAATAATATTTTTACTCATAAATTCAGCAATAATTTTTTACAATTACTAATGAATTCAATAAAAAATATTCTTAGGTGTTCTTTTATTTCATTTCCAGTAAAACAGAGAAAAATATTAATTGCTGCAATATATTTAGATTTTTTACCGCCTTTTATTTAGATCATAAAAAACATTCTTTTGTTTATTTACATTACAAAACAGAGTTGCTTTACTACAGAGCATGATTTTATACTTATTATTTTATACACAAAGACGACTATAAAAGGAAAGATATGCTAGGTATTTATAAAAAGTAAATTAAAATGCTGATTTAAATTTGAATAAAGTCGAATATTGTTATCAAGTACATATATAAGTCATGATGTCGTCATTTTATTACGGGGACCTTTTCTCATACTCTGGACATAAGTCCTGGTAATTTTGTTTTTTGGACTCAGCTGTTTTATTCTAAATACGCCAGGAAGATAGATCTGAAGAAGCATGGTTTCAAATTCAAAATTGGAGAATGAGACGATCTTGCGTAGACATTTGTAAGTCTGTACGTATTTTGAACTATGGTTATTCTACTCACTCCTGTTCTGGGTTCAAACTTCGACTTTTTCAAAGCCGAAGGTATGTTAGATGGTAATTCGTGTTGATGTTCCTAGTTTGCCAAAGTCAAATACTTTGAAAATTCTTAAAAGAGTTTTCCTCTTCTATCAAGGTTTGTTTTCTTCGAATGAATTAATGGTAGAGAAATCTTAAACTACATGTTTTGTTATTAGCATGTAAATATTTAACATCTTGGTTGAGGGGGATATTGATTTTTTTAATCCCGATTTTCAAAGATTATTATTCTATGTGTATCTTTGGAGAAAGTCTGCTGTTATATCATAATCCAATTTCTATTTTAGGACTAACTTATTTTACTTGATGCTATGATTATTCAATCATTCGGTATATAAGATGGATTTCTTCTGCCAAATAAAGGAATACTTTTGACAAATAAAAGGCAAAACATACGGCTAGAAAGCTCTGTGTCAAGAAAAAATTAAATTTCTATTAAACTTGCAAACAATCTTTTGAAAAAAAAATAGTTTGTTTCCTAATCCAAATAATTTTTCCCCACTTTTAACCTCCCTTTGTTTAAATATTAAAAGCATTATACTTGAAGATCCTAATGCACCCTTATCTGTTTAAACTGTAACATTTGAAACAGGGAAGGTGAAAAACTGCTCCTTTTCTAAACGTATCTGATGTCAATGCCATATATCATGTCTCAGACTATCACGAAAGCACACCGATTGCGTTTCTCTACCACCTGATAGCAGTTATGACCCAGACCCATTACGTTTATTTACTGAGAGGAAACCCCTACCATACATTTCATCGCCCATACTCTCCTCAAATATTAAAAACTAACGGGAAAACTATCTCTCCATCTCCCCCAAGACGGAAAAAATATTAGCCTGCTGAGTAAATGATTACCCAATCAGATTTCAGTCCCTCCCCCTCAAAATATCGACACCTCTGGAAACGAATGAGGTTGACCTTTGAGATTCCCCGCGTAAAGCGAAACAATAGGCGTAAAATGAAGCGTGGACCAAGAACTGCTTCTAGGGTCTCCGGTAATATCTTTAGGCTAACGCTCCTTGGTACAATGGCGAAAGCCTTTATCACTTTCCGCCAGACCCAGACGCCCTCCGCCCCCCTCTGCTCCATTGGTGGAAATATTGCATTGGAAAAGGGGCGTTCAAAGTGGGGGTCGGTAGACGCTGTCCGTATCCGTCAAATATCTTCACCCTCCCCCGCATCCAGATGATTCTGTACTCTTGGGCTTCTTTCGCGGGTGGAAAGTATTCTCCCTCCGCGTTTTCGCTGGGAGGGGAATGTGTTTTCCGGATTTGGCGGCTTTTCGCACTTTAGCAACGTGTTCCAGCGACTCTTCCGACGAATTGACGTCCATCGGGGTTTCTACTTGCACATTTAGAAATTTTTACATATTTGGGGAAGTAAATATAAGGATTTATCCCAAATCCTACAATATTTGCAGAGGAATTTAAAATTTCCTATTGATAATATTAGGTTCTTCTTGTGAAACTTCTTCAAGTATCTGCTAATCTATTCACAATTTTAGGTAAGCTCTAGGCTAGTTGCATATCTACACAACTGTGCTGCTTTGAGTATGGACAAACATATATAACAGGAAATAACATTCGCTTGCAAGTTAAGAAAAATAAATCATCTTCAAATTATTCAAAAAGAAAACAGAATTAAGTTGAAGAGCAACCCACACCTACCCCATAAATTTGTAAGTTATGAATTATAACAAAACAATAGGAATTCAAGTCGGTATTCTTCTGCTGTCCTATTATTCAATGCATATCTCTGGTATTTAGGCCTAATCTAGATTAATATAAATCACCCTTTTCGATAAATTCTTTACCTCTTAAACTTAAAACAAAGAATTTGATTTTCGCATGTTAAGTCCAATGTTTCTACCTACGTTCTAGTTGTCTGTGTATTATACATATTTTAGGCATACATGCCTGATGTTTTGTTGCGTGTACTTAAGACCACAAACATTCTAATAATCACCCAATAGAAGGCAGGTAATACAGCTATTCTGTTATGCCCTTAGATATATATTTTTCTTTAGGGAACAAAACTATGAGACTATTGTGGTCACTGTAATTCGTATTTATTTTTACCTCTCGTCTATGGGATAAAGTAATCGGGATACAGAATTGTTCTGAACTCACTTTTACTTTTCAACTATATCAAATTGCAGAATTAGATTTTGGAGCCCCATACCCGTGTTACTCTAAGGACCCGTTCACATAGAATCCGTCAGCGCCATCGTTAAAATTTTTAACCAATCATATACCAATCATTGACCCATTTAACCTATCAGCGCCAATGGAATCTTTAACGCTAACGCTAACGGATTCTCTGTGAACCAGCCCTTAGGATATATTCTTAAAAAGGATCTAAAAATAATGAACCAAAATTGTAGCGCTTGCTGTATTAAACTTAGGGCATTGGAGTTCAAGATTATATTACCAAAGAAACATAACTTCAAACGAAATGGCTTTACTGATATTTGGGATACTTTGAAGATAAACTTCTAGAAAGACGTTGGAAGCTTTCAGGTTTGCGATAACATATATCAGACCTGCGATAACATATACGAACAGAAAATATAGTTCAAATTGGTATTTTTAAATCTGTTCAACAGTGAGTCTTTAATTGATGCTTTTGTGTAATTATTTAATTTCAAGCTTTTCTATTGAAGCAAAATTGAACGAGCATTGAAACAAGGTTTTTTAAGGAAGTTTGAATTCTGAATCCTTATATACCCATGAAGAGTTTAAATCAAATAGATAGAAAGAATTATTTAAAATTTCCTGTAATTTGTTCTTTTATGTACTTTGATGTATTTTTTTTTAGGGATTGGGCTAAATTTCTAAATAAATAATTGGAAGACTTTGTGGATTTTGTTAATAATGTAGATGTTATCTCTCAGTTGCTTAAAATTAAAATTCATGAAGGGAAGTGGATGTCACGTAAAAAAATAGTTTCTCAAAATTTAATTAACATCAGGTTTACAGAGATTTTATATTAGGTATCAATCGTTTCAAACCAAATTAATTGACATTTAATAAAAAGAGTAAATGTTAAGAGCTAGATGAAGGCTTGAACACCGTAGGCGAGGAGAAGTTCATTACATTATATATATATATATATATATATATATATATATATATATATATATATATATATATATATATATATATATATATATATATACTACATTCAGTAAGAATTTGGACACCTGTGATAGAAAAGAAAAACAAAATTTATTCATATTCAATAGTTGGTAGAGCCTCCACGAGAGGCAATTACAGCCTCAATCCTCCGGGGCATGCTATCCACAAGTCCTTGTGTGACGGCTAGTGGTATTTTCTTCCACTCGGCTTAGAGAAGACATGTAAGTTCCTTCACCGATTTCGGACGGTGGCTGCACCCCTTAATTCGGTGATCCAACTCGGCCCAGAGATTCTCCATAGGGACAGACCATAATTCCACCTCCGCCGAACTGTAGCGTGGGCACAATGCATTCTGGCAGATGATGTTCTCCAGGCAGACGCCAGAACCACACCCTGCCATCCGAACGGTAGAGGGTGAACCTTGATTCATCGCTCCAGGGAATCCGTTTCCACTGATCTACAGTCTACTTTCGATGTACTTTGCACCACATTAACCGATCAGCGCCGTTGGAGTTTGCGATCAAAGGCTTATGGGTGGCAGCACAACCAGAAAATCCAAACAGATGTGCTTCCTTATGGATGGTATTCCTCGAAACAATCCTCCCGTATGCCAGTTGAAACTCCCGGAGTATGTTGGCCATCGGTTGGATGCGGTTCTTCCGAATTTCTCTGGAAGCACCAGTCGGTCTCTATCTCCCAGTTTCATGGATCTGCCGACTCGGGGCACATTCCGACAATCCCCGCTCACCTTCCAATTCTGAATGATATAGGCCACTGTTGTTTTTGGGTAATTCAGCTCGCTAGATATGTCCCTTAAGGATCGGCCATTTCTGTGATACCTGACGATTATACATTTCTCGAAATCAGATAACTATGCACTTCGTGGCATCTTGCCCTTCTAAAAATAAATCCTCTCGCCTAGAATTATTCGCTTTCCGCTCAAAGTAGCTTTTAAAAGATGATTTTCCCCACAGCAAAATACGCGCGCTTTGTCAATGGATTGTTAGATTCTTATTATTTTAAACCCCCTTTCTCCGTACTTCTCAACTATATTTTGACAGTTCAGTTATGTTTTGACGTATATATATATATATATATATATATATATATATATATATATATATATATATATATATATATATATATATATTACCCTACAATGATGGACCGGACAGTAAGATGTGATGTTTTAAGGGAAAGAATACATGCTTTAATAGGAAGATGGTCCCCCACGCTTCCCTAAACTATCTTGGTGCAGTAATATAGTCAAGTAGTTGACCGACCATCTCTTCCCAAATTTCAAATACCAGAATTATTTATCACTTGAAAAAATGGTTCCTCATTTTTAAAAAATCTACTTTGCCAAATTTTGCATTAACTCTAATTCTTTTTTTATTTACTGGATGAAAATGATAAGAATGAAATACATTATGAGAATCCATGCTGAAATACAGACATAGGAAGAAAAGAAATGTACTTTTTGCGGAGATCTAGGCCATTTTCAGGTTCTATTTGCATTTAGTGTCAAAAAACAATTACACTCTTAGACAATAAATAAATAAATAAATAAATACAGGACGCACCAAAAAGGGGTAATGCAAATTGGACAAAAATTGATATGCATACAGGTTTAGACGGAAAATGCAAAGTTTTAAAGTTTGGCGACCAATGAATGAACATGTGACGCTGCAGCGCATCTTAAATTCGCAACTGGCAGGATATTAAAGAGGAGAAATTTCGATTCCAGGTCATAAATTCTTTGCGAATTTCCTTCCGTGTATACAGGTAGACAGTAACTACCTCGCATACAGGTGCGCGAACAATATGCGCAGATGTCAACATTTGAGAGAGGACGTGTAGTTGGGCTCAAATAAGTTGGTTGGTATAATCGGCGAATCGCTCGACATTTGGATAGGAGCGATGCCACTATTAGACGATGTTGGCAGGAATGGATGAACCATGGCCGAACACAGCGTTAAGAAGGAAGCGGTCGGCCTAGAGAAACGACAGAACGTGAGGACCCAGCAATCGTCAGAGCGGCACGCTCAGCCCCAGATTCATCATTATCATCGATCATACGTGTAACTGGTGCTTCAGTGACCGCAAGGACAATTCATAGGCGGCTCAGAGAAAGGGGGCTGAATATATGGTGCCCCTTGCACCGACTACCATCGACCTCTGTACATTGAAAAGCCCGTTTGCAGTGGTGTCGGGCCCATTCGACCTGGAATGTTTTTTTAAAATTATTTCCAATGGCTGGGGCCATGTACACGAATATGAAAAAGAAAAATTTAAACAAAGAAACAACAGCAACAAAAACACCGAAAAGTTCATGAGATAACCGAAAGTTATCACCCCATAAGTCCTCTCGCTTCCCAATATCTCGATGAATCCGTATCTCCATGAAAGGCTCCACAGGTACGCAGGTGATAACATTTCCTTTGTCGCACAGGGGGCAGGCAGCCTCGGTAAGAATGCCAATGCGATATAGATGGGCTACTAGGCAATCATGCCCGGTAAATAGACGAAAAGCATCCACTGCCCCCCGTCTAGGTTTGTCAGGTATATATAAAAGACAATTATTTCTTCCATACTTGGTTTCTGTTTTAGATAAAAGTTCATCCTGGTGCGTTAACTGCATAATTTGTTTAATAAATAGTTTAGATGTGAGGAAGGAGATTTCTCGTTTTGAACTGTGTATCAATTAGTACAGCTACCCTTTTGGCAAGAAAGTCTGCCTGCTCATTACCATATAAATTGCAATGACCAGGGATCCATTGCAAAACAACACGCTTTTCATGAAACCTCAACAAAATTAACAGCTGTTGACATTGGGAAATTTCTTTTGTTAATGTACCCTGTATAGAACTAATGGATTGTATGGCATCCTTTGATTCTGACAGTAGTACTACCCTTTCAAATTTACACAAATGGCAAGTTAGCTGTTTAAGAGCAATGCGTATCGCATCCACCTCATCGTCAAGTAATGGAATGTCACTGACTGCAGTAGAATTGTCTTCGGTGATGAGTCCTGCTTCGAATTGAGCCCCGATGACCAGCGAATACGTGTCTGGAGACGCCCCGGACAGCGGTGGGATACCAACCTGACTGTCTTCCGCCATACGGGCCGACAACCAGGAGTGATATATGGGGTGCCATTTCATTTCATAGCATTTCATTTCATATCTGGGGTGTCATTCACCCCTTTGTTTGTCATCCGCGGCACCCTTACAGAACAGCGATCCGTCGACGATATTTTACGTCCCTTTGTTTTGCCCTTCATATCACGCCCTCATGGGCATACATTTCAGCAAGATAATGCGCGGCCGCACACGGCGAGACTTTCTAAAGCTTTTCTTCGTGCTTGCCCAACGCTGTCTTGGCCAGCAAGTTCACCGTACCTCTCTGCAATTGAGCACGTTTGGAGCATTATGGGCAGGGCCTTACAACCAGCTCGTTATTTTGACGATCTAAAGCTTGAATTGGACAGAATTTAGTACGATATCCCGCAGAAGGACATCCGCCACCTCTATCAATCAATGCCAAACTGAATAACTGCTTGCATAAGGGTCAGAGGTGGGCCAACGCGTTATTGACTTTTTCACTTTGTGAAGCTCTTTCTCTTGAATAAATCATCCAATTTTCTCAAATTATAATCATTTGTTTTTCTGTACATGTACATCACGTCTACAGATTTTCGGTCCATTCGTATAACTCCTTCTTGGTGCTTTTTTTTTTCTAAGAGTTTAGTAAGATCCATTATATATATATATATATATATATATATATATATATATATATATATATATATATATATATATATATATATATATATATATATATATATATAAATATATAAATGTTCAAGTTTTCTATTTGAATTCAAGCATCTTCTGATTATTATAGAAATTAGAAGCTATAATGACACGAATTGTTACAAATATACATCTGCATGTAAAGATACAGTTGATAAACAAAATGATGAAAGCACCTCACTTGTGAGCAAAATTCTTCATTACTACAGCGTAGAATCTCCATTGGTACGACAAAGATCTTGAATTATTCAGGAAATAGAATTTTACAACATCTTATTATTGATTAATGAAATGTAATACCATTCTTCATGCAGATGGACTTGAGACTGCTTTAGAGATGCGGGAGTAGGATGGATAAATCCCTAAGTTTGTTCACCAAAAGCCGAAGTAAAAAAGAAACATCAGGGTATTTAGATCTGCTGACAAAATTTAGATGTGTAAATTCGTATTAATGCCCCCACAAACCATGAATAGAAATATCTAGGTGCATGGATTGGATCATTTTCATTTCCAGCAGAAGAAATGAAAATGAAATTAAATTTCTCGTTAATTAATCTCATTTGGTAATTAAAAAAGAGATTACTTCCAGTGGATTGGCTCATTATTATTCTGGAAAAATTTCATCTCTTGCAGGAAACAATATTTACGTTATTTGAGCGATTTAATTGCCCAAAATTTCTTCACACACCTTTGCTGTAACTTTACATTTGAAAGTGACTATAAAGGCTGCTGACTACCTCGGAATGGCTGTCCAAACCATGGTGGATCCTCTACCAAGTTTTAATAGGTTGTCCAGATCAGTAAGTGCTGGGTGATCTTTGCACGTAAACTTGTCTTGGGACCAAGATCAGCCCGATAGTTGATTCATTGGAGCAATTTAAAATATATTTCGAATCATGAGTAATCCAGGATTCCTGCTATTCGGCCACTTAATTTTCTTCTGACCATTCATTCATCTGTGTTACTAGTGGTTTCGTAGTTGCAGCTCTGCAGTGAATAATCTGTTTCCGAAATTCAACTTCTTCATGGTTTTGTGAGATAAGGGATTCAAAACATACTGATTCAGATCCAGATCATTTTTTAAGTCTAATGCGAAGCACTTATCGTTAGACATTTTACCTTTTTTGTTATTCACCGCTATTTTACTAGCTACTTTATTATGGGATCATCATATAGGTGGGCCAGTATTGCTCACTATGAGGGGGACGGTACGGTAACAACCAAGCCGACTGCGTGGCAGCTCAGAAAGCTAACCACTACACCATGTGGTCGGCAACCCCTAGAACATTTAAGTAGATGATATTTCCTTAGTAGACTTCACAAATTGTTTTAATGCCCCTTTTTCTAATTATCATTCAACATTCTCTTTTCTATTGTTTCTATCAGATGATGGTTCACCTAATTGTGTGTTGTCATGTCTTTCTATATCGTTTTTTCCATTCCCAGAATAAATTGCTATTTACGTCACGTACGTTCTATAGCTAGACCTAATTATTTTACCCTAAAAAAGGTAAAACAATTTACCCTTTTTTCAAAGTCTGAAGAGTCTGATGTTATGCATTCTGACACTCCAATACGACGGCCACGAATTAACCGCTTCCAAATAACAGTTTAACAGAGTGCGCACTGTCTAGGGAAATCCAAATACCTCAAAAGATGCAGTTTGTTTTGAAACCAGTCTCATAAAAAAAAAAGTACATCGAATAGCCAGTGTTTCCATTATTTTTTTATTTTCTGTACTTTCAAATTCATTATTATAATACAAAAGAATACGTTTGGGTTTTATGGGCATTCATATGACAAGAAACATCCAAGCACGGTCTGTAGCAAAAGGTTTCAGGTAGCTATTGATCTTTGTCTGTTACAATTAAGTTCTTAAGGATAGATTTAGTATGACATTTAAACACACGAAATGCCTGGGGATAACTTTGTTGCGTAGTATTAAACTACACACAATACTTTCTTCGACTAAATATAACAAAATTTCAATAACTATTTAATGACTGTAAATTATTTAAGGATTTTATTTTCACGCTACAAGTTATATTATTAGTAATTAATTTCCAGAACATAGAATATCAAGGGTAAATAGCATTCTTTTTATTATATATAGTTTTCTCAAAGTAGAACATTAAGTTGAGCAATATGGTTCAAATTGCGGACAAGAATTTGCATGCAAGAATATATGGAAGGAAATCACACATAAAAATCTTTCAAGATTCATTAATTTTTTTTTCTATTTGGATAAAAGCAGGATAAATACAAATTTCTTTTAATCTTTCCCTTTCTGTATTGATACAGTTATTTTTATCTGCTTTTGAGCTTTTTTAAGCTCAGTGTCATTATCTTGGTATCTGACGCTTACAAGTTTAGTGGCTCACTTTATGACACAGATGTATCTTGAATTGCTCAAGAAATTTTTAAATTGTAGAAATTGAAGCATAATTTGAATTACACGTACACACTCATCAAATGTGCTTTCCTTCTCATCTTTGTTTACATTTATTTCTCGCCAAGGAGAAGATCTGGCGCTTTTGGCGCGCTGTATTGCTTGCTCGACAACCCAAAAGGTTGAAAGAAGTCAGTCGATATATTGAATGTGCTTTCGTGTGTGTATGTATGTGCGTTCCGGCGTCAGGAAGGTAGGGAGGAAGGGAGGTGGGTGGGGTTGGTCATACCAATATACAGAGCTGTGATTTGTTGGTCGAAGCACTTTCTTCGGAGTTCTGGCAATAAATTTTAGTGTCTTTCATCTTTCTTGTTTCTCTGCCGTTGCTTTTAGGTGCTTCTGATTCCAAACTATCTGAGGAGTGTAGAATCAATAAATAAGTTTCTTTCGTTCCCATTTATTTTGAGCTGAGTAAAAACAGCCTTTATCTTTTTTTTATGTTTTGATGCATTCAAGCTATCAGTTGGAGCTAAGCTGTTATATATAGCAAATTGTTAACAGTGGCTTAAAAGATATGGAAAAGGTGATTGGTATATGCTGGAAATCGACGTCATGTTATTGTACGTTTAGGACTTAGCCTAAAATCAATGATTTAAAAATTTTAAATGAGGAAAATTTTATCTATTATGACTTATATTTTTGAAATGGGGGAGATTCATCATATATATTTAGTAACATCATTAGGTATAAATATATCACTTTGTAAAACTTTTTATGTTTAATGATATAGCCCAAACTACTCATCAATACTTAATGAGTTTCATAAATTATAACACATAAAACTTAACACGCAACTTAGCTTTCACCAATAACAAAAGTAGTTCAATTTTGCTGTATTCTGCTTCGAAGAGCAAGTAATGCAGTAAACATTTATTGCTACAAACACCATTCAACTGTTTAAACCTCTAAACATGATGTCGCTTCGTTTATTGAAGTGTTAATAGAGATATTTTAACAATTTTATAATAATTTTAAGGATGAAACGTAATAAAATTGGGGGTTTATTTATACATAAATACTATACATGGATATATACAGGTAACATTTTTCTTCCTAATTTTGAAAATGATTCTTGTATATAGAGGTTATGAAGCCTATGGAAAATTTAAACTCAAATAATTTTTAAAAAACTGTCAGGAAATTAAAAAAAAGAGGAAAATTAATTTTCTCATATGTAAGAAATTGAATTTTGAACTTCTTTGAAAATGAATGAAATAAAACTTTCTTTTAAAGTAAGACATTATTTTTACATATGTTTTAATGCAGAATAAGTACTCGACTAAAATATGTTCTCCAGATACATACTCCTCCCTCACATTTATAGAATATATTGATTCACCGACTGTTTTTTTCTCTCCGCTGTTTACAGTGAAAATGCATATTTTAATAATTTATCTACGGCATATTTACACAGGCCTAACTATCTAGTCAGTCCTTTCTAAACTTGCCTTGAAATTTATGAATTTCCCCATTTTCCTTTAGTTTTATATTTAAAATTTAACACTGTTTATGTTAATTTTTTTAAAGCTGTTTTACGAATAATGAAGACCACTTTGTAGGAATTTTTCATGCTTATGGAAAGGGATATAAAAGGAGGGGAATATGAAAGGAAAGATAAAATCTATATTATAAATAAAATTATGCTCATGAGGTCATTAACTACTTACTTCTTATTATTTCTCAATAACTCGTTTATTAGAATGAAATTAGCAGAAAATTCCACTGAATACTAAACGATTGCTCTATATACGTCCATATAAGTCACTTAAATTTTAGCTGCTAAATATATTGAGCTACATTATAGAAATATAAATGCATTTTAGTGTATTAAAAAGTATTCTAAACTTTGTCTAAGAAAAACTTTGAACAAAACTTATACACTCGCATTCGCTTCCCACAACGCATATATAACTATCAGCATTTCGTTCCATTTCAGGCCAATCATTGTTTTTAAGGCTTTTGTTATCTTTACTCAGATAAAGAAAAATGCGAGCAAAATTTTTTATCACAAAATCATTAGCTGAAAAGAATGTTTCTTTTTTATATATTAACTCTTTTTTATTTTTTAAATCTTTTTTAAAGTTGTTTTAAAAACGCATATTTTAAAGTAACGTTATAAAGCTTTTTTTTTTTAATTTGGCTCTTTTTTAAATCTTTTTTAAAGTTGTTTTAAAAACGCATATTTTAAAGTAACGTTATAAAGCTTTTTTTTAAAATTTGACTCTTTTTTTTAAATCTTTTTTAAAGTTGTTTTAAAAACGCATATTTTAAAGTAACGTTATAAAGCTTTTTTTTTAATTTGGCTCTTTTTTAAATCTTTTTTAAAGTTGTTTTGAAAACGCATATTATAAAGTAACGTTATAAAGCTTTTTATTTAATTTGGCTCTTTTTTAAATGTTTTTTATAGTTGTTTTAAAAACGCATATTTTAAAGTAACGTTATAAAGCTTTTTTTTTTTAAATTTGTCTCCTACCATATCTAACAGCTCTATGAGCATGGAATTACATCTTGTTACTCTACTGTCACTTTAAAACCATATTTTAATTTATGGGTATACCAACTGCTTTTCTAGCAAACAATCTCTTGTTTAAAGGGGCATAAAGAATCTACACCACAACATGTACTAAAGTCCCTTTTATTTAGGGAGATTTAGGGGTAAATAAACTGACATGAAGGAGAATCTAGGGTAGAATTAAGAGGTTAAATTACTTTTTTTAAAATTAAGAGGTAGAATTAAGAGGTTATATTATCTTTTTTTTTTGTTCAAATCAGAAGGAATTTTAGTATGGATGTACAAATTTTAGAGTAAGTGCATGTATGATATATGCTTGCTTTTGAAGAAGAAATTCACAATTTCAATAATTAACATAAGCAGTACTTTATAAAGGAAACTAATCCATGGAAAGGCAAGAAATATAATCGTTGTTGAATTCTGATGAATCATTTACTTTTATATAAAAGTATTATAAGTTACTTATATGTTGTAATAATTTTAAATTGTTTTAAAATTATTGCAACATATAAGAATGTATATCGTACATTTGTAAAATTTCATAAGCCTGGTATACATTTTTAAGCGTTATTCATGATAAAAATATATTTGCCCTTTTTTCAAAATCTAACAAAAATAGCTTTAAAGCTATTTAATGATTTTTTTCTTTTCAATAGAATTAAATTTATAACCCGTATTTATAAAAGGAATAGAAAACTAGTTATTGGGATATTTAAGCTTGAGTTTTTCAAATGGCAAACCCCTAGTCTCTCATCGTTTATAGGAGTATAGATATTCATTCACTTTAACGCACTGATACATTTATATGTACAAATAGATGTAGAAATAGAGGGCATTTTATAATTCTCATTTTTCCGAACGTTTTAGAGACGGAAAAGTCAGCATAAATTAAAGCATGCACATCTCTCAAATCGAAATTGTTTTCCTTAAATTTTCTTTTTAAATCCTTTGCTAGAGATTTCGTTTATTTCTTTTGGTTTCAGTGTATCTGATCCTTTTAGGAGATAGAGGAATAAATGTCCAATTCTTAGCATCTGAACTGTAGAATGTCAACAGTCAGTTGGAAAGAAAGAAAGAAAGAAAGAAAGAGAGAGAGAGAGAGAGAGAGAGTGAGAGAGAGAGACAGAGATTGAGTGATAGAAAAAAGACCGAAAGAGAACACAGAGAATAGAGAGAGAGCGAAATCAATCCCAAAAAAGGCAGTCAGGAAAAGGACGCGAGTGCGATTTTAAGTGCTGCGGTTTTCTTCCGATGAAGAAAATATTTTACTGCTATCGACCACTCTCAAAACCCTTTGCTTTTAAGATTCGCGATTTAGGGGTCGACCACTTTCTGAATAATCTTGTTTCCCGAAACATCTTATCAATAGGACTCATAAGCAAATCTTGCGGTACACCCAATATTTGGAACTTTTCAATTAAATAGAAATTTCTGCTTCTTGTTATTAAAATTTCCGCACAAATGTACCGGGAATATTTATAATAAAAATAAAACTATCGAATAGATTCTATTTTATGACGAGATGTAATCAGATTATGGTGATTATATTTTGTTATACCTCGAAGCAAATGTTTTCCTTAAAGTTTGTTCATTCAAAGCAAAAATAGTGAGTGATACATTTACAACAAACTTCATTGAGGACGAAATGACACAGTTTGCCTTTTTTAAAAATCTTTCACATTAAACATAACTCTTAACGTGAAAAACATATTATCATAAGGACAACATTGTAACGACCATCTGCCAGCATTGGTATTCAAACTCGAGGTCGATATCCTACCAACTGAAGTATTCCTATGTGGGAAACTCTCGTTTCAGGAATTCCAATCATTACGTAATCCACCTTTACTTTTTAGGGTAATGACACAAGTTGTTGGTTTCTACATATTTATTTACTTATTTATTTTTTCAGTCGATAATGATGAATTTTTCCTACCATAAATTTTGGACATATGTTTGACTAATGAACCATTATCATTATTTTTAATGATCTGGAGCCACTTTAACGACATCTGACAGGATCAGAAACTAGAGTTTTTTTACCTTGAAGTAGATGTTCTACGAACTGAAATAGCCCAGAAATCTGAGGAACCCTCATTTTGTATTTATTCCATTCCTCATGGTGTATAAAGTGACACAAATTTGCTCTCTTAAATAAACTGAAAATTCATTTTGTATTTAAATGAATACTCATGAATACGCCTTATTTTTTTTTAAACCAGTAGTTCTGAGGCTGTAGTTCGTGGATCTCGAGTATTCGTTAGATAAAAGCCACGAATTCTTACCTGAAATGTATATTGTTTGACGCCTAGAATTTTTTGAAAGCAATGATAAGTCCATCTAGTTGTCAAATAAAATTGATGAAAAAAAAATGTCGGACAATTCCCCATCTAGAAAATTTGAAAATTTATCATGTGATGCTTCTTACACAACTGTTTTTAAATTTAGTAGTCTGTATTTTGGTTATATCTTTTTCAGAATAGTAAATGGAAATGCATTAGCATTTTTTATTCTTTTGTGCAATTTATCTTTGCAACTGCACCATCTCAGTTACAATGAGTTTAAAATAAACAATAGTACAAACTGAATGTGAAACATGATTTGTCTATTAAGATGTCACAGTATGAACCTTACATAGCTTTACATTGTGGTAAATCGTCATCTAAAAGAAGGCCACAAAAAACAACTTGCTCTGGCATACTTGGGAAACTATTTTTTAATGGAAAACTTTACTAACCCAAAATTGAGAAATAAGGTAAGAAGCAAAAGGTGTAGAGTTTTATGATAAATATGAGCTATTTTGCTAAGTAAAAAGCCGCTTTTCGTAAATGAAGTTCATTAAATAAGGATTGAAAACTACGTCCTGAAATTATATATATATATATATATATATATATATATATATATATATATATATATATATATATATATATATATATATATATATATATATATATATATATGTATGTATGTTGTATATATATATTACACTAATGGACAAAAAAATTAGCGCGCCAAGAAATAATTGCGCGATCGTAACGAAACTTGCAATGAAGGTACATGTCGGGGAGATATGCAAATGATTAGAAATGCAGCGTGATTGAGCATTACGTATAGCCGGTAGAGGGCGTTGAACATCGTACTTTGTGGAGTATAAAACAGGTAACCAAAGCTTGTTTGAGTGTGCTGAATCCTTTACAAAGGAAGGGAGCTGAGATAGACATGTCATTACGCCGTGTTCGAAGACAATATAAGCAGTTGTCGCAGTTTGAGAGGGGGAGAATCGTCGGGATGATGGAAGCTGGGTGGTCAGCTAGGCGAGTAGCCCGTCAATTAGGCCGCTCTGATTGTGTTGTGCGGAGGTGTTGGGACCAGTGAACCCGAGAGATGTCATGTACACGAAGACCAGGCTCAGGACGCCCTCGACAGACCAGTCGTCGAGAAGACCACCACATGGTAAGAAATGCACGCGTACAGCCAACTGCTTCATGGGCCGCCATCCAGGCACAGGTAGCACCTTCACTAGAGGCCTCTGTGTCTTCTCGAACCATACGAGGCGCCTGGCTGAAGGACAGTTGGTATCGCGGCGCCCATTACGTGTCCTGACCTTGACGCCCACCCATCGACGCCTCCGTTTGGAGTTTTGCCGCGCACGAGGAAACTGGACTGCAGCGGAATGGAACCAGGTCGTCTTTAGCGACGAATCCAGATTCAATCTCGGCAGTGATGACAATCGTGTTCGTGTGTGGAGAGCCCGTGGTGAACGCTTCAATCCTGCCTTTGCTGTACAGCGACACATCGCTCCCACAGCTGGTGTGATGGTATGGGGTGCCATTGCCTACAATACACGGTCACCCCTAGTATTGTTCCGTGGCACCATGACAGCCCAGCGGTATGTTCATGAAATCCTGCAACCACATGTGTTGCCACTCATGCAACGGCTCCCAGGAGCCATTTTTCAACAAGACAATGCTCGGCCTCATACGGCAAGGGTGTCACAAGACTGTCTCCGCACTGTTACTACCCTTCCTTGGCCTGCCCGATCCCCAGATTTATCTCCAATCGAGCATATCTGGGATCATTTGGGACGACGAGTTGGGCATCCCACGAGTTTGAACGAACTAGAGGCAAGGTTACAGCAAATATGTAACGAAATGTCTCAAGACATCATACAGAACTTGTATGACTCAATGCCCGATCGTATCGCATCGTGCATTCGCGCTAGAGGGGGTCCAACGGAGTATTAACTCCTCCGTTCTTTTGCCTTTTTCTCTGAAATAAATTATCCTTTTTCTTTGATTTTCTTATCATTTACTTATATCAAAGTAGTCATTACGTATGTAAAATTTCGTTTCATTTTGACGACTCCTTCTTGGTGCGCTAATTTTTTTGTCCATGAGTGTATATACACTGGTGTAAGAAATTAAGAGAATTTGCAGACTTGGTCGATTATCTCTAGAACTACTGTACCGATTTTATTGAAATTTGATATGTACATACATTGATACAGTACAAAACAAAAACCATTCAATAATTGTAATATACACGCATGATCGTGCGTAACACTCATTGGAGTCGGAAGGTATGAAACAGCGGTTGCAGAATACACAAAAAACGGGGTTAATAGATGGTGTTATTTTGCAGCAATCGGTTAATTTAAAATTGTAACAGTAAAAATGAGTAACCACCAACGTTTAGATGATGGAATGAGATGGCGAATTGTGGGGAGGCTAGAAGCAGGCCAATCTCAAGTCCAAATTTGTAGAGAGTTCAGTTTAACGCCCAGCGTCGTATGTAACTTATGGAAACAGTTCCAGGATACTGGATCCATCGAGAGAAAGCCTGGGCAAGGTCGTCCAAGAGCCACGACGGCCAGAGAAGATCGCCATTTGTCGATTATAGCGAGGCGTAACAGGAGTGCTACAGCTTCTCAGCTCTCTCTTGACTTGTATGCAGCCACAGGAACCCGTGTATCAAGTGTGACTGTTTCCAAAAGACTTCATGAGAGAGGATTGTTTGCAAGAAGACCTGCCGTTTGCGTCCCGCTCACTTCTACGAACAGGAGAATCCGTTTATCATGGTGCAGAGAGCATAGAGATTGGAGTATGGAACAATGGGCAACCTTTCTCTTCACTGATGAGTCCCGGTTCACCCTAAACACCGATTCTCGCCGTACGTTCATATGGAGAGAACCAGGGACCGCTACCTACCTTCCATTGTCAGCGAAATCGACCATTATGGCGGAGGAGGTTTAATGGTCTGGGCAGGCATCGTGTTGGATGGCCACGCACCACACACATGTCTTTGAAAGAGGCACTGTGACTGGTGTGAGGTATAGGGAAGAGGTCTTGGAGCCCTATATTCGCCTTTTCAGGGGTGCAGTTGGCCCTGAGTTCATTTTAATGGACGATAACGCGAGGCCACATAGAGCTCTTCTGGTCGACGAATTTCTAGAGAGTGAGGATATTCGCCGGATGCATTGGCCAGCCAGATCTGCAGACCTTAACCCTATAGAGCATGTCTGGGACGCTCTGGGGGCGGGGGACAATTGCAACTCGCAACCCCCCTCCGAGAACCATCCAAAGAATGAAAACGGCGTTGCTGAACGAGTGGGACCAATTGCCACAGGAAATGATAAACTGCCTTATTTCAAGTATGAAATCACGCTGCGAGACCTGTATATCTATAAGAGGGGACCATACCCCCTATTAACCCATCTATTAACCCATTTTTTTGTGTATTCTGCAACCGCTGTTTCATACCTTCCGAATCCAACGAGTGTTACGCACGATCATGCGTGTGTATTACAATTATTGAATGGTTATTTGTTTTGTAATGTATCAATGTATGTACATATCAAATTTCCTTAAAATCGGTACAGTATTTCTTAAGATAATCGACCAAGTCTGCAAATTCTCTTAATTTCTTACACCAGTGTATATGTATATATATATATATATATATATATATATATATATATATATATATATATATATATATATATATATATATATATATATATATATATATATATATACATATATATATATATACATATATATATATATACAGTTCGTCAAATAAGTTTTAAGCCTGGGTCTATAAAAAGAAATTCAAACAAGAAATTATTACCTATTTTGGTTTTTTATTCAAAATAGGACCCTGTGGCTTAAATGCACGTTTTACAGCGATTTATTAATGAATCAAACGCCTGTTGTAAATCACTTTGTGGAATGGACTCCAAAGCACATGTCGATGCTTCTTGCATGGTTGAAATATCCTCAAAATAACACCCTTTTAACTTCATTTTAAGTTTTGGGAATAAGGAGTAGTCCCAGGGTGCTAAATCAGGTGAATACGGTGGATGGTTCAACACGCAGACATTATTTATTGCCAAAAGTCGACGAACAATAAGGGAGGTGAGACTGGGTGCATTGTCGTGTAACAAACACCAACTGCTTTCAGTCCTTGTGTAGTCTGGACGAATGCGACGAATTCTGGCCATCAAACGCTTTAAAACAGCTAAGTAGTATTGACGTGTAATTGTCTGTCCAGTTGGAACAAATTCTTTGTGGATAATACCTTTAATATCGCAGAATGTAATGACATTGTTTTGATTTTGGATGGAACTTTTCTTGCTTTTTTGGCTTCCGTTGAATTTGGTGACTTCCATTCCGCACTTTGTCGCTTTGTTTCAGGATCATATTAGAAACACTAGGTTTCATCACCTATAACAATGGTCTTCAAGAAGTTTGGATCGTTTTCAGCGGCTGAAACGATGTCTCTGCAATGTGCACTTCTCATTGCTTTTTTTTCAGGGGTTAAAGTGTTTGGAACAAATTTAGCACACACTTTTGTTTTGCCCCAATCTTCATGCAGGATGGTTCGAATTGTTTCTCTGTTGATGTTTAAAGAGTCTTCCATCATTCTCAGTCATGTACAGCGATCGTTTGTTACAAAATTGTGTACTTTCTCAATAACTTCAGGTGTCCTAGATGAAATTGGTCTTCCACTACGCTGATAATCTTCTACCGTATCTCTTCCATCCAAAAAAACGTTTGTGCCACACAAAAACATTTGATCTACTTAAATAACAGTCACCGTAAACTTGTTTCATGAGTTGGTATGTTTCCGAAGCACTTTTACCAAGTTTTCCGTTAAATTTAATTACAGCTCTTTGCTCCATCTTAAAAAATCAACATGAAAAAAATTCACTTCTGCAATAAATGCTCGCCTTCTCTCAACTACTTAACGAAATGCTCTCAACTTGTTGACAGTGTACCAGCAGACGATGGACGTTATGACACATGCACATTTACACTCACAGCACCATTACAACCTGCGCTCTGAGACGAGTCTTAAGACTTATTTGACGCACTGTGTATATATATATATATATATATATATATATATATATATATATATATATATATATATATATATATATATATATATATATATATATATATATATATATATATATATATGTGTGTGTATGTACACTGCTGGCCACTGTAAATGCAACACCCTGAAGGAAACATGCAAATAACATGAAATTTACAACATGCATTAGCGGAGGTGAGATATGCAAATGATTAGAATTTCAGCGCAGACGCACATCACGCGCGCCTGTGGTGCCACTTCAAAGCGTTATTTAAGGCTTGGAGATTTCGACGATTTCAAGTTCGGCAATTGTGTTTTTCTTATGGTTTTTTCAAAAAAACTATCAGTTATGCCTCGTCGAAAACAGCGATCATCTTTTGATCAAGTATCCGAGTTCGACAGAGGAAGGATAGTGGCCTGCCGAGATTGTGAATTATCTTTCAGGGAAATAGGTAGTCGTGTTGGACGAAACCAAACAACTGTAATGCAGATATGTGATCGTTGGATGCAGGAGGGTACGACGTACCGGCGTGTTCGATCTCATCCACCTCAGCGCACCACTTCACGTGATGCCAGGCAAATTGTGCGCATGGCTGTGACGGATCGCTCAGTCACATCACGAACCATAGCACAGCACATGTAGTCTGTAACGCATCATCAAGTGTCTGCGCGTACCATTCGACGCCGTTTACAGCAGAGTGGTCTGTCCGCAAGACGTCCATTGCTTTGTCTACCCTTGACGCAGAACCACAGACGTCTCCGCCGCCAATGGTGCGATGACAGAAGGATGTGGACGGCAGAATGGAAGGAAATTGTCTTTACTGACAAGTCACGCTTCTGTCTGCAACACCACGATGGTCGCATTCGAGTCTGGAGACACCGTGAAGAGAGGATGCTGAACAGCTGCGTTATGCACCGCCACACTGGTCCTGCACCGGGTATTATGGTATGGGGCGGTATTGGATATCACTCTCGCACACCTCTAGTACGCATTGCCGGTACTTTAAACAGCCAGCGCTACATCTCCGAGGTGTTGGAGCCAGTTGTCCTTCCTTACCTTCAGGGCTTGCCCACAGCCATATTTCAACAGGATAATGCGCGACCACACGTGGCACGCATTGTCCAACGGTTCTTCGTCAATCGCCAGATTGAATTGCTTTCCTGGCCGCCTCGCTCTCCGGATCTTTCGCCGATAGAAAACATGTGGTCCATGGTTGCTCTACGATTGACCCAGATTCCATCCCCATCTGCCACAGCAGATCAACTTTGGCAACGTGTGGAAGCTGCTTGGTCTGCTGTACCCCAAGAACTCATCCAAAGTCTCTTTGAATCAATGCCGAGGCGTCTGGCAGCGGTGATCTCCAACAATGGCGGCTACTCTGGCTACTGATTTTGGCAGGCATTAAGACACCTGCCACTGACCCCACATCATAGGCAGTGTCGATTGGATTTTTGCCGACCTCGGGCAAGCTGGAGTGTGACCGACTGGAGGCGTGTGATCTTTAGCGATGAATCCCGATTCAGTCTCAATGCTGATGACCAGCGCATATGCGTGTGAAGCCGGCCAGGACACCGGTCCGATCCGGCATTTGTTGTCGAGAGGCATACGGCGATTACACAAGGTGTGCCAGTGTGAGGAGCGATTTGTTGGGACCCACGATCACCTCTAGTCGTCCTTCAACGCCCTTTGACGGCATGCAGTTACGTGGACGAGATTTTAACGCCAGTTGTATTGCCTATGGTATCAAGTCGCCCAGGTGCCCTTTATCACCAAGATAACGTTCGCCCACATTCTGCGCAACTCCCCCAACAATGTCTTCAAGGATATGACGTACTCCCATGGCCTGCCAGGTCACCAGACCTCTCGCCAATAGAGCACGTCTGGGATGTGCTTGGAAGACAACTGCAGCCGCCCCGGAATACTGGTGAATTAACTGCCCAGTTGCAAAGATTATGGAATGATCTTCCGCAGGAGATCATAGGTGACCTCATTGATTCTATGCTACACCGTGTTTCGGCTTGTATAGCTACCAGAGGTGGATTTACTACTTACTGATTTGTAACATTTTACATGCCATATCTTCTTAATAAAACGGTCTGTTCTTCTGAATTTGTAATCATTTGGTTATCTCCTACATACATGTTAAGTTTCGTGATAGTAGCTCGTTTTCTTCTGGGTGCATATATTTTTTTGTGACAGAATGTATATATATATATATATATATATATATATATATATGCAGACAACGAACCTCTATTATCATAATTAGTTGGGGTGCTAAATCTAGAGCTAAAGATCCGGAGATGTATGAACTGAATAAATGTGTCATGATTACAGCAAAGAAGACACTATAAAAACATAGTGGGTACTGCAGTACTCAGTTTAGAAAGTGCTAACTTAAACTAATAAAGTAAAAAATCCTAATTAGAAGGTTTGATAGACCCACTGTAAAATATTGAAAACCTGAAATCAGAAGAGTAGTCCAGTATTTCTACTACATAAGATTTAATAATAAGACAGCGGAAAGTACAGCATTTCGTTATGCAGTTATTGCTTAGAAACTGCATAAATTGCTTTGCATAGCTGATTAAACATTTACTAATGACTTGATCTTGTATACTGGGTCATCAATATAGTGTTTTTGTTGAAAAATTGACCCTGATGAATAATTATATGCAATATTTCTTTTACGTAAGTACTCTTGTAGTCATCCTGTTACGAACTCATCATGCAAAACATACGTTTTCTTTCGGGGAAAAAGAATTTCGGTTAGGGCTATATTCAAACTTATCATCATTTATAATATAACGACGATAATATAACTTCACGTTCCTATATCGAAAGACATATAAAAGGGCCCCGTGGTAGAAGCCACTTTAACGTTCTCCATCTCTAATACGGTGTTTATTTCTGTTATTTTTCTCTCATTAAACGTGGACTATGACTGGGAAGGGATTGAATTCACTATCTTCGGTATCGGGTAAATATATACAGAAGGTCGTTCGCATTTTATGGAAACGATTTTGATAGTTAAGTTTTATGTATAAATGCCGTATTTCATGCACAGATTTGCTTCTATCTGATAGCCATGGTTTTTGACAATAGCTCTAGCTCGAATTTTCCATGAAAGTAAATTTTTTCTCAGTACTGTCATGTCTGTTTTACCTCATTCCTCTTGGACCGTTTTCGAAAGTCCGTTCAGTGTTCTTAGATGCCGTTTTCTTAAGGCTCGTATTAAAAACCCGAATTCGCAAAAGTCCATTGGAGAAGAGTCAGGTAATTTTACAGGTATTTCATTAAATGGGATACATTTTATTCCTGTTTCTGATTCTTTCTTTGCTAAATAAGTGGCAGTTGGTTTAAACGTGTGACTAGAGGCTTTGCTCAACTTTATCAATGTCCTTTCCATATAAGGCTGGAATTTCTTCTTCAAAAATTGGTTCTAAAATATTCTGCTGATAGTAGAGTGAATTAGTTTTGGCTTGAGATTTTTTTTATTTTTAATTTTCCGTTGTAACAAAATCCTGCTACTATCATGAACTCCTTTGAGAACTTTTCTGTACACTGACGTAGCCATTTCGTACGGTCATTACCGTCAGTTGAGGAATAGAAAATTGATCTCTTTTTTTATTGCAGTCACTTAAATACACCCATGCCTCATCGAGTATTACCACAAATTTCCATTTTTCAGCAGCTAGGTGTTTTTCATATAATTTTCTACAATTTGTTTTTCTTTCAGCAATATGCTTTGAAAAAAGCAGATGAACTTTAGGTTTAAACATCTTTTTAAACTTCAAATCTTCATGAATGATTTTACTTACAGTGCCAGAAGTCATTCCTAGTTTCGATGCAATGGATCTTTGAGTCGGCGGATTTTCTTTTAGGATCAGAGACTTCACTTTCTTGATATTTACCTGCGTTCGAACAGTTTTAGGATGAGGTTTAGTGGTCATGTTTTCATTTTTACTTTCAGTTAGACGTTTTTTCCCTTTCAAATTAGATATATTATAAATACCTATTTTTGAAATGCCATAACCGCAATTTTTACACCGCTTTATAATTTGTTGATACGAATATTTCTCCCCGGAAAGGGCAGTTACGTAACTTTCGAGCCATCTATCAATTTTAGGTGCCATTTTCAAAATAAATCTTTTATTTTACATTCCAATGAAAGCAAAACAATAGCAGACGATTATTCTGAAGTTGCCAAATTTTTATCTCAAAATGCAAACGCCAAAAACAAATTACAAAATCGTTTCCATAAAGTGCGAACGACCTTCTGTACTAACTAAAGAATTAAATTTTTATAATTCTTAATAATTACTATTTTTTAATAATTCTTAATGATCCTATATTTTTTAGAATGTTTAATAATATGAGCGTAATACGTTATTTAAGTGAATATAAGAATTTTTTTCGCTTTCGGTTCTCAGAGGCTACCCTACTTTCCAAACATTTTTTAGCTTGTTTTTGCACCCAGGAAATCTTTTAGTGTAAATTCATTATTTAAATATAACTTAATTTTAAAATATTAGGTAAAAAATAAAAAAAATTAAACCGATAAAGAGTAACTAAACACGATTATAGGAACTAAATAAAATTTATAATCACGGCAGAAAGCCAATTAATAAGTATTTCTGTACTAGGGGAGTAAATAACTTCTCTTTCATCCGTTTGTGATTTAGAATCATGAGAATAAATGACTGTGTCTGGAATCTCTTTTCGGGAATTTCCTCACTAATGATGTCTATCAGAGGAAGAAAGAGCAGCTCTTCTTAAAACGAAAATGCACAATGATCATTTCAGTCCCGTTTTCTTCCATAAAGGGCGGACTATTTTTGCTTTCGAAATGTAATAGATATGTGCAGCTATGCATCACTTAAAGCAAGGATCCTTCATACATTTACGACATTATAGTTTCTGACTACCAAATTCCACTCAGTAGATATAAATCCCAATAAGTGCTAGGATAGATATGTCGTAGAAACGTATGGAGATAAAAAATATAAAAACGCAAAAAACGCAAAAAATGCAACTATTCTCACATTACTGACAAAAAACATAAAAAAATTCATCTTAAATTTTAAAACTAAGAGATTTCATTTCATTTCTACTATTTGAAAATACATAATTATACTCGCAATCATTCAGCCAATGAATGTCTAAGAAAAATTGTTGCGCCTCTCATGAAATCGTATAGCCATGAAAATTAAGGCTAGGACTCCCTAGACCAGCAGTTATCAACCTTTTTAGCCCCACAACTTTCCCAGACCAAAATTTAATAACTGTAATAATAAGTTACTCCGCAAATGACTAATTCAATCTATTAAGCTGCCTTATTCACGAGATCGGGAAACGCTGCCTTAGACATTCAAAATGACTGGTTTTAATATTGAGAAAAATATGTGTACACTAATTGTCGGTACTCTATACAGTTACGGTGGGCCAAACAGATATGAGGCCAAAGAGAGCTGCAATCTGTTTTTTTTTTATATTTTATAAAGAGCCACACGTAGATACACAAATTCAAATTTTTTTATTTAATATAATTGCATATTTTCACAAATCACATATAAGAACACATATTAAAAATATAATTATGAAAACGAAAATAATTATTTAAAAATTTTAGTAATAAAACTCAAATATAATAAAAATATATTTATTAATAAAAAGTATAATTACATCTAAAGACAATCATTGGCTAAATTTTTAAAATTTGGCGTAAAATTAGTTAAAGCTCTCCCCAGAAATTCTGTAAGATGTTGATTGGTCAACTGTGAACGAAGTTTCGACTTCATGAACTTCATTGTGGAGTACATAGATTCACAGCAATATGTTGTACCAAAAATCGAAAATAGACGACAAGCAGCTTTCTTTAAGTTTGGAAATTTTGATTCTGGCATGAGTTTTGAAAATTCAATCATAGAAGAAGCTTTGTGCAGCATTTGCAATGCCTGATCCTCTTTCATCTCTAATAACTCCCAATTCCCCCAAAACTAAAATTTTATTGGGAGCCGCACTTGACTCAACGAAGGGCCGCATGTGGGTCTTGGAACCGCATTAGCCCATTGTTGCTATATAATGTTAAAGAGGCTCTCAGAACAAACAGTGTGTAAATAAATGAACAGAAAATAAGAACTGTAGTAAGAAAAACTGGAATTAAAAAAAAAAAACCACAAAAGAACCATTAAAAAGCATATAAACGGAAGTTATTAATATTGTTATGAACATTATTTATATGAAATACAAAACATATTACTTTTATTTCGGATAAACTAGCACATAATGTTGGGGGGGAGGGAATCATGAAAGATAAATTAGGAACTTTTAAAAAAAATACCGCTAAGTAATCACTTGAAACTGCTCAGCTGCTGTAAATTACTTAATGTAAAAATAAGTGCAATTAAATGTCAGTATCATAAAACTAACTTCCCACAAATAGAAAAACTGTCGGTCGGAACACTACTGCTGTATGTCTGTGTACAACAGCTTTGTTACCGTAAATCAAAATACAGCTTATTGGGAAAATATGACTGGTCACCGTAAATCAAAATACAGCAACCATAAAACTTACGGCAGTATAGTTGTATCGAGCAACTTAATCATTGTAAATCATAATACGGCGTGTCATAAAAATTAAGGAACTTTATTAACCTCTTTGCTGATAGCACTTACATCGTATTTTGGTCCGATTTTACGGGATTCTTTTCCAGTGATGTATGTATGCGTTTCATTGTTTTCTTTCATCACTCGCATTATTAAATCAATATGAATCTAGACTCTGACTCAGATGGAGTTAAACTATCCGTATTCTAACAAATATTCATGAAATATTAGGATCAAATGACATTATCAATTTCCATAAGGCTTATCTGTGGTGATCATTGCTGGGTGATGTAGCACGTTTGATAATCTGCACGTCTATCAGAAAAGGAAAGTGTTCCGGTTTTGATTATTGAGCTAGCTAATTGTATTTTAAGTGATTAATGTAATAATGTAATAATGCCTGGTAGAGTCGTTGTCATTATAGCAGCACTCAGTGACAGAGTACTTTCCCCAGTGTCTCTTAACGAAGGAGAATATGAGACGGAAAAAAATTAACGGCTTCGTGGTTTGATAGTCAGCACATTTTTTTCATTTCTAAGCTAATTAATTGTAGTTAAAACGAATGAATAATTCAATAGTTCATGAATAGGGTTTTTATAGGTTATGAATGTTGTAATATGATACATATATTATTAATTAGCCGGGTTTCGTCCGGCTATGCTCGGGCTTTGCCCAGCTATTGAATCACTTGACACTCGAATCCCAGTTCACTTAAATTTAAATTTTTTCCTTTTAATTGCCAAAAAATGCCCCAAAAATCAGTACATCTTCAAAAGATCTATTTATGATTAAAAAGTTTGAATTAAAAGTATGAAAAATAGAAAAATAATTAAAAATTAGACACAAGATGAAACATTTCTTTTCAGTGATTCCTTTTTTAGTAAGAATCACGCTGTGTTTACGCCGCAAAACATGGCGGTTACGTTTTGTTCGGTGGAGTATGCATTTAG
Source organism: Dolomedes plantarius (assembly GCA_907164885.2). Classification (NCBI taxonomy): domain Eukaryota; kingdom Metazoa; phylum Arthropoda; class Arachnida; order Araneae; family Dolomedidae; genus Dolomedes; species Dolomedes plantarius. The sequence continues at coordinate 51,636,874 of OU015501.1, read as the reverse complement.
AATTGAAATAACTCTAAAACTATTAAAGTAACAGGATAAGTGTACGCAGAAAAAATTATCAGTTTTTAAAGCTCTTTCCAAATATGTAACATTTATGTACTGTCATGAAAAAAAATTACATCGATTTCTGCATTTTCAAACATGGCCGAATTTCATAACGGATGCCATACCGGAAACGGTCTACCCGGAATTGTTCCCCGACCGGCCGACAGACAAAGTTTTTCTTTTATTTATATAGATACTAAACGGTCGTAAATACGGCCTGCCAGGAGTGGGATCTAATTCACTATATCTAGACATCGAAGCAAGTATCCTAGCATCAAAATCAACTAAACGTGTTAGAAAGGTTAATCTCATAAAAAATCATTTCCAATGACCATAATATTAATGATTTACGTTCACACAATAAAGGAACCAGGAATGTGTCTTTTAAAATAAATCTGAAACACCCCCAAAAAAAAGCATTTTTCATGTCAACCACACCCCGCCCTAAGAAAATTTTTCTCGTTTAGAGTCTTATAAAATCTCGCAAAATGGGAAATAATAGAACAGATTTTAACGAAGTGATATGGATTTGTTTATTCTATTTGGGAATAATTTATCGTTTCGTTTAATCAGGCTGTTGCTTGTTCTAAAAGACATTCAAGGGGAGAATCAGAAGTTTGCTACATTTACTAGTTGGGGAATTGAAAATTATTGAATTAAGTGCCAACTTATCTCCAAAATTGTATCTTGTCAGATATTTTGCTCGATCCGTTTGTTTTATTTTATTAATATAAATGAATTCAAAGGTGCAAGGGGATCTTTCTAAAATTTTATATGACATTTGTTGCTGATTTTTCAAAGAAGGGATAACAATATATATGGAATTTGTATATCTTAGGGAAAAAATAATTTTTAGTACGACAAATTAATTTCCATCTAAGGGTACAAAAGAAAAGTTAAAGGTATTAGCGATGATAAGGTTTCTTTCCTGAAATATGCTTTTGAAATGGATACTTTGGTAGGGATTTCAAACAACGAATAAGAGCAAGTCCTTAGAACACCAATTAAGTAAGAGTTCAATCTGTCTAGTAGACACTAAATCATGGGATAACCAGTTCACTGGCCCAGACACGTAAGCAGACAGATTTCTGGGATAAAAATATTTTTTCATAGAAAACATAATAATAGGAGTAATTTCTTATAATGTAAGATATGTGAGATGGAGTTTTATAGATAGAAGAGGAACCATTTTTAAAGGGAGTTTTGTATGTCATAAGTACAAATGAATTTTACTTTTCACCGAAATCCAAACTACCAATAATTTTAACGAAATTAAAAGAAAAATACTTATTTGAAAAGACTCAATGTTTTTTTTCTTCTATTCAAGACAAGTTGCGGTTAAGTGCTTTTTTATCTGAAGTTTTATATCAAGCTGCCATCTTTGGGATTATTTTGGTTTCTACAGTGTTAGACTAATTTATGTAGATTTATAATTTTTGATCAGTTTACAACTGTAAAATTTAATAAAATATTAATCGGGGGATTTAAAGGTTAGAACAGTGGTATTAATGAAATATATAATTTTTATTAACTTTATATATCTTTAATAATATATATATATATATATATATATATATATATATATATATATATATATATATATATATATATATATATTTTAAAATTTATGTTTCGCATTATGCATTTTTAAATAAAATTTAAAGAAATCATTTTACTTCATTTAGAAATCGTATCAACTAAGATAAAAAAACAATCTCTTGAAGAATCGAGAAAAATTTAAAATGCTTTAAAAATGTGATACGTATTATGGAATATAGGGAATAAGGAGATCTTTGTACAGAAAATCCATGGATAAGCATAATAAATCTATAATAATATAAATCTATGGATATAAGAAAATCTTCTCTCCCGAACATTTACTCTGATTAAGAAAATGAAGCAAGAAGGGTCAAAAGAATAGTCGATATTGAAGTCGATAATAAAGTTGTCCATCTGTTTCGTTGCCAAATTTAAAATTAACGAAGCATAACTGAATTACTTATGCATTACCCATACGTACGCATTACTAATTAATATAACTTGATGAGTTGAAAGTTATAATTCACAGGAAAATCGTATCGATATTTTTTTTTTCCTTTTCGCCCATTGAACTTCTGTACGTTACTGTAAAAGGGGAAATTAAGGGTCATTTGTGAACACGATGACATTCTTCAGAGGTATGATTATCCTTTATACACTATCATATATGTCGGACAATCATAGACCTTGACCACGACCACGGAGCTAGCCAAGAAAGCCATTGCTAAGCCATCAGAGGCAAGAACCTGAGGCTTCTTGCCTCTGATGATGATGATGAATGATACGTTATATTTATATTCCTAAGGAAGATAATTTTCCGCGTAAAACACATGGCAACTGTTTGACAGGGGGAAAAAACCTACCATATCCCACGACAAAAAATTCCAATAGCATCCCATATCACGAAACTTCTTTTTTAGATCTCGTAGCTACCACTTTACCATGAATTATGATATTTATCAAATTTTCCTTGATTTTTAATACATCAAGGAAAATTTGATAAATATCATAATTCATGGTAAAGTGGTAGCTACGAGATTTAAAAAAGAAGTTTCGTGATATGGGATGCTATTGGAATTTTTTGTCGTGGGATATGGTAGGTTTTTTCCCCCTGTCAAACAGTTGCCATGTGTTTTACGCGGAAAATTATCTTCCTTAGGAATATAAATATAACGTATCATTCCAAAATTTCCGACGCTAAAATCGTTCGTCGTAGCGAGTTATAATTTTGGCAGTGCGCCAAATCCAGTCTCTATTGCTTGGGCAAGCAGTAAACAGTTAAACAGAAAAGTACCAAAATGCGTCAAAATTTTTACACACACACACGCACACACACACACACACACACACACACACACACACACACACACACACACACACACATATATATATATATATATATATATATATATATATATACGTATAGATACATATATACGTAACACAACCATACATATATACATACAAGAGAGGTAAGCAACGGTAAGTAATCCTACGTTAATAACCCGCGGTAGTTTTGTTAGAAGAGACTACCTGAATTTTTTTTTAAATTAGGACAGTACGAAGATAATTATAAAAATATACATAATGCTCATAAGAAAGCATATTTAATTTAATAAATGAGAATTGGCACAGTTAATAGCATGATTTGAAGTTGTAGAATGGGTAACTCCACTTTTCGTATCTCCATAGTAATGACTTTTTAGTGAAATCTAGATTAAGGAAAAACTTAAAAGTAAAAAAAAAATAGCTAAAAATGCAGTTTAAATTTCCACAGCAAGGGGTATATCAAAGAGTGAGATTTCTCGGCATGGAAAAAACTGCTGATCCCCAGACAAACAACTCTGAGTATATCTTTGAAGCCCGGTATAAGGGGCTTAAGTAAAAAAAGATGATTTTTAGATATTTGTTAGTATTGATAAAAAAATCTTTTGACTGATATAAAAGGCTTAAGTCTATCAATTTTGTATACAAAATTACATTTCTTTGTACAAAAGACTCAAGTCGAAATTACAGTTCTGCGATTGGTATAAAAGCCAATAACTTGGTATATTTAAATCACTGTTTTTGACCTAAGCACTTTATACCGGGATTCAGGGATATGTGATTATTGGGAGGAAAGAGCACAATAGTCTAAGAGGATTGGTATACATTTCCTGCTGGAAAAGGAAAATAATTGTTACTCTTGCACTATTAGCTGCAGAATTTGCAACCGCCTCAAGAACCTCGTATTCTCCTGATCATTTTCATGTTACCTAAATGCTTTTGCATTATAAACTCGAAGCGTGTTTTGTTATCGTTCCACCATCGTCGTGCTGGACGAATGGTTTGGGCGCTGGTATTTAGTACCAGAGTCTGTGGGTTCGAGTCCTGCTGTTGGCATGGATGTTCGTGGCCATTCGAAATCAGCTTTGAGAATTAGGTTCTGGTCTCTTTAGCCCTCGTGTAGCAAAAGAGGACCTTATAGCTCTATATCAATCAATCATTTCACAATCGTCGTTTCTCATTATAGAGATGTCAACAATGTTCTAACTGGGGCTATCGAGTGTGATCCCTAAGTAATGATTGTAGACGAAGCCCTGTGCAGTGTTAAAAGTAATAATGGGCAACAGATAGTATGATAAAAAGAGGACACATGGTTCAAACAGCTAAACGTCATAGAAATGGATCATTTATTGAGTCATTTAAGTGGACAAATATCATTTCAAAGGGACACAAAAAACATTGGACGATTAGAAACTGCCCAAAACCATCCCGAACGTTGAAAAATTCTATTTCTTCTTCTCATCATTCAATTTAAAGATGAGAAGTTCCATGTTAAGTTACATTTAAAGCGTTTAAATATAGGCGCTGATATTTTAAAACGTTTGAAAATTTAAAACTGATATGGGATTAAGAAATCAAAGTCTTCCTATAAAATTTACTCTCACAGACACACACATACAATAAATAAATAGATAAATAAATAAACGTGTAGTGTGATAAATTCAACAATATATCACTGTTATGTTCAGTACTGTTTTTTAACTAAAGTCTCGAATATTCTTGCTAATAAATGCATTGATAGGTGGGAAAACTGGAAAACGTGGATAATCGTTATAGGTAGTGTTTACCTTAGACATGAATGATTCATATATATATTTAATGACTTACGTATAGTACTTTAAATAAGGTACATGTATAATTAAAATAATAACGAAACTTTCTGTGCTTTTCCTGTATCTTCAGATAAAAGTTAGTTATATTACTATATAGATTTCTACTATTGAATTTTGTATTTTATTTCTAACCATTTTCTTTTATAATGTACGGATAATCAGCCTGCTGATTATCGAGAGTTCAAGCATAATTTATTCCGTAAAACAAAGTCAAAAACTACCATAAAAAATATCATGCAAAATTAACATGAAAAGCAAGCATGCAATAAAACTATCATTGGTTTTCTTTCAGACATCAGTGAACCAACCTCCATTTAGCGAATATATTGGTTTAACGGATTTTCTTTTTTGGTATTCTTTCTTTATTTGTTGAACTAAGATGCTCTCGTAATTAGTATAACCATCATGTTTCGCAAACGGATCTTTTAACGCTACATTCGTTTATTTGAAAGCAATAGTTCTTATGGAGGCTGATTGTTCAGTTAATGGCTGAAAAAATGAATTTTTTATTCTCTGCGAAACGCCTGTTTCAGTACCTAAATACTGCAGTCTGACAATTGGACGAATCAATTTAAGGCCAAATAAATGAAGATGATTTTTCGCAGGGAAGAGTGTGCCTTGGCTGGAGATCGAGTGGCATTAAGGGCATTTTGTGCTCTATCCCCAAAGTGCCCTCGGATTGCGGAATCGTGCCGAAAATGCAAAAAGGTTCTACGATTCTCCGATTGCGCGTAGGAGAAACGGAAAAAAGCAAAAAGAAGTGAAAGAAAGAGGGGATGCAAGGCGGGCTTAGTGAGTGCACCGTGCTGTAAGTGTGAGCGCTGAGAATCGGCCAGTTGGTAAATTATCCTCGATTTCACGCGCAGAAGAATGGCATACCCAATGAGGGAGGGATGCTTGAGAACGTAACCACCTGTCCTCTTAGGACCCAGGAGCTCGACGTCGACAAGTTAGCCAAATGTTTGGGTTTCCACCCTGCCTACGGTTTGGAATCGATTCTGAATTTCAGGCATTAAGAAAGAAATGACACTTTTATTTCGAAAGGCATAAAGATCGATAAGCAACATTCGGGGGAAGCCACTTAAAGTGAAAAAAATTTAGTTTTGTTTTGTCAAAAATTAAATACATTAGGAGGTGTCGTGTCAGCCGGAAACAAATGTAAGCCTTCTCGAAATCTGCAGAGGCGAAAAAGAGGTAAAAAATTATTGGAGACAGAGAAAGACTTTAAAATATTTTATGGGATACGGTTGTGAGCAATTTTGTTTTAAAGATTTGATATTAAATTGTTAACAGGGAATGTTCATTCCGCATGAAGTTATTCAAGCTTTCCTCCCTCCCTTTACTTATCCAGCTTTATTTCTTAGTAAATTCATTGTGTCATCAGGGGCTTCCCTTTTGAAATATATTCGCAATATTATTGCTTTTATTCATTATGCGGAAAATGTCAAAACTTTTCTTAGTATACGAAAGAATTGACTTTTAAAATAAATCTAAATAGACACATTCATATTTAAATTTTATATCTTTACTATTTGATCTGTCTAAAGATTGGTCGTATCCGAACTATGAAATAAAAATATAAATTTGTCTAACAAAAAATTTCTATTTATGTTGTTTTTGCTGATTGACCTGAAACTAAATGAGAAGTCACTGTTAATAACTTTGAATTGCACAAACAACTGATTGCTACAACTGAATAGCTGGAAGGAAATCTAAGCGGTGATCCTATATTAAAGTATCTGAAGTTCATCTCCAGAACTACTTGCCAAATACGACTTTTTATCGACTGCTTGGGGGTATGTGCAATCTCACATCGTTCTTCTGCATAAAAAACTCTTCATATTAGCTACTGGCATCACTATACCGATTACCATTAAATAATTTCTTTTTTAAAATGGCAAAGAAATGAAAAATTCTGGAAGTATTATGAAGAAATTTTGACTTTGGAAAGTAAATTCAAGAAATAAAGGAATAATGAAAAATAATACTGTTGATGTCATGAATATATTTTACCAGTGATGAACAAAATTTTGCTGCAGGTAATTGTTTGTGAAATTTTTTTAAGTACCTTGACTAATTCAGCCTTGAAAAATGGAATCAGTCTGTACTATTAAGGCTTGTTTTGAATTCCAAATACTTGTTTTTTATCCATTAAAAAATAAAATTCTGATTCTATATATTGCAGGGTTTTGAACTTGTACTTATTAACCAGTGAAATATAAACATTCCAATTTGATGTGTTAGTGAACGAAGTACTGCACACAGTAGCCATATGGGAAGGAATATCTCGAAAAGTTATGCCACTGGTTTTTTCCAGGAAAATAATTTTACATACTGGAAATATGGATGATCTGCATATGGATTATTGTGAGCTGCGTTCGGCTTTAGTTATAATTTAATACACAGTTAACTTATTTTTTACTTATTGGGAATTTCCAGACAGTAACTTATAAAATACGATACCCAATCTCTGAAAATGATTACTAATTGTTTCTAAATTTTTTGAAAAGAGGAAAAAAATAGAATAAAAAATATTCTGGAAAATTTTAGTATACTTGATTTTTCAAACGAAAATAAATCTCTTTATAGAGAAAATATTTTAAAATGTAGAGATGTAAAGAATTTCTTTTACTACTGCTCGATACTTCTCTTTTACGTACACTAGTAGACAATCAAGCTAATTATTTATGGCTTTCATTCGGCAACATCAAGAGTTAATGCCCCCAAAAAATTATAGAGGCTAAAATATTAAAGCACACGAGCTTTAATCTAAATAAAGCAAAAACATCTGCTGCAAAATACGGATAATATGTATCATTTTTAGGGCGAGATAGCATTTACTAAGTGAATATGTTTAAGGAATAGAAAATGCATTTAAGGCATTTGCGTGACGCTTTTTTGCAATGTGAAAGGCAAAAAAAGGTTTGAGGTGAGAGGGAGGGAAATTTGGGTTAGGCAATAAAATGTTAGGGTTTTATATTTGAACATATGTTTATGTATTTTTTTTACTTCATATTTTATTCTAAAATAATATATTCTTAAAAAGAAGTTCCAAAAGGAAGGTGCAATTTTCAGTTGAAAATTGAAAGCTTGAAAATACCAAAATGCCTTGTATATGGAACCATATAAACGAAACATAAGAGAAAACCTCACAAATTTTGAGATTTTCAATGTATTATTATAGATCGAAAATGAGCGAAGATTATGATTTTTAATCAGAAATTGATTTAGCTGAATACAATAGAGAAATCTCTAGAGAAATCCTGATCTTTTTCTCCTTCATCAGATAAAGTCGCTAACAAGCTGGTTGCCATGGAGCATTGATTCAGTTACAAGCTATCAGAATTGAAGGGGCCATCACAATTTGGCTGCTATTTATAACGGATTCTATAATTGGTCTAATTCATTCCCAAAGGGCTTTTTCTATTTGAGTATATAATTAATAATGCTGAAAGTTTACGTTAATGTTTATGAAGAGCGCTTTTACTTCGGTGTATGTGTGGTTGACGTGTCATAAAAATATAGCTTTCATCCCGTTTCGAATGATTGACGAGAAAATTAAAGAAATGTTTTTAGCTTGTTCCCAGCGGATATGAAATAAATGAATCATTTTGTTATTAAAAGCTTGTAAAGTTTGTCAACAACATTTCAATAAAATAGCCACCCGGGATGCTGAATATTCCGAATTCGATACCTGCCCCGGGCTTTGTTCGATTTCAGTGGCAGGAGAAAATACGAATAAACGTGATGTCAGGAATGTGTTACATACTCTTCTAAAACTCCCTGGTGTACCATGTTTTGTAAATTATAGTATCCGCTTACAATTTTGCTATAGGGCGATACTCATAGGAGACGTTATAAGCAGTGAGCTAAGAAGTTGAATTGAAAATCTGAAAATAACCTAGACCATGCCCCTGTATGAACGTAGTTTTTTTTTTAAACAAGTTAAGCGATACGCCAACTGTGGTCGACTTTTCGAAATTACATCCAAATTTAGGAAAAAAAATCTGTATCATGTTAATTATATCCAACAAATGTTAGGGGAGTGTTTAAATACAGAGGCTGTTCGCACATTTTTTAGACGATTTTGGTAAGCGGTAATAAAAAATCATTTGCTGCAAAAGAAATAATTGTAATTGTACTATGTTTTTAAAAGTCAAAATTATCGTCTACGGCTTGAAAGTTTTGTTTTTATTCAAAATGGCGATTTTAACAAAGCAGTGGTTTGAAGGCTACATTTATGCTCTTTCCGAAGAGAAATATGCATACTCCGTTATCCAAAAACGATGTGAGAGTCATGGTTTTGTGATATCTAAAGCGTCGATAGGTAATATCGTCAACAAGAAAGGAAAAAAAACGTCAAATTGGAGCCTCAAGTGGGACAAAAATTCCAAACAAGTATCCAAGGAAAAAACGGACATCTTTGACTATTGCAAAGGTACGTTTGTTTAATGTTAAAAGAAAATCACCCTAGTCAAAGGACAGTTGCAAAATCATTAAAATGTTCGATGTCCACTGTAAACAAAATGATAAACGTTGATTTAAATCTTAAGAAAGCGAAAAAACGCAATGTGCATCGTCTTCTTCCAAATCATATCGCTGAACGCAGGACACGCTGCAGAATTCTATATGACAAACACTTATCCAAAGAAAAATGGAAAACAATTGTCACAATAGATGAATCATGGGTGTATTTAAATGATTGCAACAAAAAAAAGAGCCATTTATAATCATAAAAGAGGAGAAAAAAATTTAAGTACATGGTTCAAAGAATCGAAAGAAAGTTTTTCTAAGGGATTCATGATTGTTGCTGGTTTTTCTTCTAATGGCAAGTTAAAAATAAAGAGAGTGGAAAAAAATGTCAAGATGGACTCCAAATACTATCAGGAACATATTTTATCGCCAATTTTTCTGAATGAAATACCATCGCTTTACCCACAGTGCCATCAATCTGTGAGACTCCATCAGGACAAAGCTAGCAGTCACACATCAAAATCCACTGTAAATTTCCTAAAAGAAATGGAACAAAAAACTGGTATCAAGGCCATACCCTTCATTGATATCTCTACTAAATCTCCCGATGTATCACCTATGGATTTTTGTGCTTTCGGACTTTTAAAATCTGCATTATCCAAACGTCGTCCCAAAACCCTTACAGGACCCTGGAAAGCTGTTCAGGAGGAATGGGATAGAATACCTTTTCTGACACTTCAAAATGCATTATTATCCTGGAAATTGCGGTGTCGAAAGATAGTTCAGAATAAGGGATGTCAAATAGAACATTTAAAACACAAGAATTTTATGTAATTTAGTTTTGTGAATACAATATACATCGTCTAAAAAATGTGTGAACAGCCTCTGTATTCCTGAAATCTACTAATTCGTTGAGTGATATCGTAAAAGTGACGAAACTGCAGTTACTTTTTAAAGAAATTAAACAACTCTTAGTCTTCCTCTGTATGATTCATTGAACTATGGTTTCAGAACCAACTACTGGGTAAAGCAATGTCCTAACCAAATGTCACAAGCACATTAAAAATTTCCTTGCAGAGTTCACTTGATCCTGCGACCTTGACTTTTATTGCACATGCAGATCTATGAGATTTAGTCCAAACTAGAAAAAAAATAAATCTCCACATTCAGAAATTCCTTAAATCAAGGCACCACTGTAAATCCTTCCCAATGCATAAACGAACCACAAAATAAATGCATTGTATTTACATGACTTTGACTTATATTCCAAGGATGCAGAGGAGAAATAATCTGCTTGATCATTTTACTAAAAATGTTATGTTTTATAGTGTAACTCCAAACCTGAGCAATCTTGTTCGGTGAGTAGTATTGACGCACTACTATTTAATCACATTTTTCTCTCACCTTATTACACCTAGTCTGACATGGAAATCACCCGCCCTTTCTGCATTCCTGGCAAATAAGCTATACCATTACACTTCCCCTGTCAGGTCATGAAGGCAGTTAAAAAAAAAATTTTAAAAAACTACTACTGAAGTTGTAATTTGTTCTACTTCAGTCCACCTTTTCCCTAAAATTAGATTTCTCGTCTTTGTTCTTATTTAAGTAAATAAATACATGTTTTTCCTTAGCGCTTTCGATTTTCAGTTTTGGTGCATAAAATGTATATAAATATACAATAACTAGGGGTACGTAAATTTCGCAGAAAAAATATCGAAATTTCACAAAATAAATTTTACAATATACAAAATTTTGCATTTATTCGCAAATATATATTTATGAATTTATATATATATATATATATATATATATATATATATATATATATATATATATATATATATATATATATATATATATATATATATATATTCAAAAATTTCGCATTTATTTTTAAAAAAATCATAATTTTCTTACTTGGTTAGGTAAGTATCAAGATTCTTAGTTAAAAGCCAACGTTGTAGTTCTCTCCACATTAAATCTTTAGCAATAAGTAATAGGCAAATTTCGAGCGTCAGATTTTAGAGCCGTGGATGGTCTTAGATAAGCAGTTATGTTAATAAATTATTACTATTATTAACTAATTTCGCTTAAAATCCGTTTATCACCGAAATTTCGCTGAAAAGTAGCAAAAAAAAAAAAATAATAATTTTCGCATTTATTCGCATCTATTTCATAAATACAAAAATTACGTATCCCTAACAATAACATTTTTTATAAAAAATGTTATTGTTAGGGGTTTATGATATTTGGGGCTGATATCGAACCCTATAAAGATAGACTGAATCAAATAATCATATGCTTCTAAGTTAATCGTATTAAATAGTCGATTAAGTTATTATGTGTAGTTCATCATCATATGAGATCTCTCCACAGAGAAAGCCCAACATTGAAACAAAATGAAACCTAACATTTACGGACAGGATTCAATCTTTCATAAAAAATTTTTCAACATCACACTTATTATTATTATTAAGACGCGGGTTATTGGCCCATTCTTATTTTTTTAATTAAAATTTAATATGTATTAGTTAATTTCCACATATATTTAACGATTCTTTGGCGATACCGAAAGCTTTTCTGATGTTTGGCAAATAGTGCAATATAATTTTTTTCATTGGTCAGGGGTCACTGTAGTGACTACAAGCCAGAACCGGGAATCGAACCCTAGTCTCTGTCAAGAGAGCATAATTTCAGGGACACCGGTTTTCTAGCAACTTAACTCTCCCAGTGATGTAAGAAACTCGCTTCCTCTGAATTTAATTTTTTTTTACAAAACTACAGTTTGAACTCGCGAAAGAAATAAGGTAAGCCATTCTAAAGCATGTTGTCATTTTTTAACTTTTTGAAGTTTTGAAGCTTTTAGTAAAATGCTTCTAAAATCATCTGATTTTAAAGAAAATGAATTCTGCAAATTAATGCACAGACTTACGTAGTTGCACGGACCCGGATATGCACCAAATTAACTAAGTTGCTCTCTTTTGTTTGAAATAGGAAAGAATAAAGCCTTCATTATAAATATATGAATCAGACAAAATTCTTCAAGAAAATCATATCAAAAGTTAATATCATAGTTATTTAAGGAAAGCTGAATTTTTGCGGAGATAAATGTCTTGACGACTTAAGAATTTTTACAAAACTGACATAGTTAATTATGAAGATAAACAAGCTAAAACATAAGAGACACCAAGTTTTTTTTCCTCTGTAAAATTGAAATAGATAAGAAATCTTTTTCTTTCGTGACTCGTTTAAATATGTATTGAGATTTCGCATAGAGTGAAACAAACGGCATTTCTCGCACTCCAAATTATAAAAATTTCATTTGGTGTTAAAAACCGCGAAAAAAAACATTTTCTAAAAAGCCTGGAAAACGATAAGCGTATTACACAAAGCACACGATTCCAGTTTTTTTGTTATTGTTATTCTCCAGTTTTTTCCTGTTTTTCTATTTTTCGTGCTCGCTCCCCTTTCTGCCGGAGAGCATACAAGGTAATCAAAATTAAAATATGCCGTTTGTGATTTAAGGTAACGGCGACCAAAAACAGTTAATTAAGCTTAAAGTTTTTTTTTCTTCATTCACATGTGAATGAGCGAGTCTGGAAAAAAATGTCGACTTTTTTTAATGATCGCATAATGAAGGGTATAGAGGGAATTATTAACTTGCTTCCGAATAAGGTGTGTTTCTGCGCTTTCAGCCACTTTTTGAACGTTAGTATAAAATAAATTTACGGCTTATTTTTGTTGATGAATACTAAGCAGGAAGAGAAGGGGAAGAAATCGCGGGGGAATTCTATTAATTATAAAAGTGTTTATTAGTGGAAAAGTGGGGAAAGTATACAGAATGAAATGGTCGCAAAAAAATTCTTTGAACAGGAAACCGAAGTCGGTTTTCGAATTGAAAATAAAATTTCGTAATGAGAGCTCGATTTTTTTAATCTATCGTAAATGTGAAGCTGAAAAAATCTTCAGTATGTTAGATTTTTTTCTCCATGGAAATTATAGCTTTATAAATACGCAAAAAATTCTTTTTATTTAAATAGAATTTTTTTCTCTTTTAAGAAGCTTAGATGATGCATATTGTACTGCAATTGAGGAATAGCATACAATGAGTATAATCTTTTTTTATTACCTTAAAGATTTTTTTTATTTCTCAATATTAATATTTTATCCACTTTTGTTATATTTATGACAAAGCGTCCGTGTATTTAAGAGACTAATAAAAAACTAGTAACTCGCTTAGCAGATAATTTTTTTGCGTATTTTGCATTTGGAGCAATTAACGAGTACGAATATTTTTTTAGGGAATTCGTGACGTTATAGGAACTCACATACATCAATTTGAAAAAAAACTTTAAAGACTCATTGATTGTACAGTTGTGACAGTTGTGATATATAAATCCAGATCAATGTCATAAAACTGGCAAATTACATAAGCAGAAAAACCATTATTCTTAAATAGTAGCCAAACGGGGGAGAAATTTTTTTTTTTGAAGGAATTCTAACTGAGCAACAGGATTTTTGTCGAAGACAGCTTAAAAATATTTACACTCAGAAAAACATTTTAGTACATGAAAAAAAAACTCCCTTCTTATATAAAATACCAATTTGTTGTTCGATATAAGAGGTACAAATTTCTGTTTATTTCGTTAAACGATTCAGTGTAAGAAAAGTCTTTTATGCACCATTAACTTGTTTATTTTTTCATCTAATTTTTGTATTAGCCACATTTATTAAACAATATTAGTGCATCAAAATATCTGTTTATTTATATCGACGTGAAGAAGTACACATTTAAACTGAATTAACTAAAAGTGTGATGAGAATATAATTGATATATTTCAATTTCAAGAATACTTTCAGATACAGAACATATATTTAAGAGCTCTAATATCCCACTCTAATGTTCGAAGAGGTTACAAATTGTTGATCAAGAATTTCCAGCTCCTTGCATTGAGCGGTCGGTGTGGTTTGCTTTAGACTTGCCACAGGTCACGACTACTTACAGAGTCACCTGTATCGAATGGGACTGGCAGATACAAATACCTGCCCTCTTTGCGACTATGGCGTGTCCATGATTGGAAAGCACCTCAGTATATGCCCTGCTGATCTTGAATGTTTCCCTTTATGTGTTACTGACGAAGCCTTTGGCGATTGTTTTTATCGTTCATCATTGTATTGGATTGCTCGTCGACTCATGACCGAGAGGTCGGAGACGTGCATAGGATATATATATATATATATATATATATATATATATATATATATATATATATATATATATATATATATATATATATATATATATATATATATGTATGTATGTATGTATGTATGTATGTATATATATTATAAATCGTTGATCCATCTTATGGTAGCAGCAACATACACTACACCAGTCAGATTTTTAGACCTTCAAAAGTAAGTGTAAAAGATTGTGATGCTCGTATGAAAAGGTAATGGCAACCCTTGAAGATAGCATTAATTCCATAAACCAGGAGATCCGAATATGATTTCCTAGTCTTGGTTAAAAAAGGGGGGAAATATAATGCAGGACAGTCGAGTTGTGACCAGCGACAAAATACAGAGATTTCGAACGAGAGCCGGGTATCTCCCCAGTATCTCCAGAACGAGAAAGAAGTTGAAACTCGTCGAGGAAGAACCTGAAATGGCTAGCAAGGTTGATGAGCGAATGTTCTCAGAACAAGTGCCTGCTGCATTAAAACCAAAAAGATTTAATCATAATAAACCAAAAAGTACACTATATCCTGGAAAATACAGTAAAGCAAATCAGAGCTCAAGGAAAGAAACAAGAGGTCTTCATATAGCACTATGAAGCAATGAAGGAGAATAATATAGCAGCTATAATGGTTTCTAAGGTTAACGAAACCCTTTGAAAGAAGTTGTTTCCCGATGTGGTTTCGAAGGAGTTTCACAGCCAAGCGTATGTAAGTAATGTTTTCATAAGTATTTATGGTTAGTTAGCTATTTGTAAATCTTTCTGATATAATGTAGGTTGGTGGAATAAAACAAAAGTTGTATGAAATGAACTTGGGACTTCGATAGCTAATGGCTTGAAATGTGTAAAATGGTTTCTAGTTGAAATTTTTATGCTTTCCCCATAATGATAGTTCTAGTTTATACGTGAAAAACACTGGATGGAACTGAAATACACAAATGAGTGGTTATACGATAAGTGGCATGGTGTTCTGATGATTCTGAGTGTCGTAGTGAAGATCTAAGAATTCTTAGTTATTCACAAGACCAAAATAGAGGCCTATAGCTGCATAATTACCTTACAGCAACATGCTTTTATATGTTTAAGTCCCTTTTCCTTCAGTTAGGTGTAATATTACTTTGGAGAGGAAGCTAATTTTTTCCATGATTTGTAGCACAATTCTATACATAATTTGTTTTATAAATTTAAGACCAAATTAAAGAAAAGATTCCACCAACCTCTAAGACGCTTAAATAAAGAGGATAAAATATTCCAATACGAGGATGGTTTAAGATCGCTTTTTTAATTGAAAATTTAGAACTACAAAAATTTCGGGGAAGCCTGCTTATTGCTACATCGTTTTTATTAACATAATAAAGAAATAAATATAATTTAATTTACTGATTAAATTCTGATTTTTCTTTCAAAAATCTCTCTAAATACTGATTAAAAAATCTTTTGAGAGCGAAGCAATTTTGGAGAGAAACTTTTATCTCTTTTTTCTACATCAAGCAAGATAAGTTCAAAATATAGAAGAGTGTTTTTGTGCATATATATCACTCGCATGGTTCCAAGAACATATAAAGTGGACCCCAAACCTATACTTAACCTTGAACTAAATGCTCTTATACAGTTATTTTTCATATACTGAGAATAGGAGTCTTCTGTCAGCAGGAGCTGTTTTTGATTGTTAATAGTTGAAGGAAAGCAAGTTGATAGTTCTCGCTGAACTAATTACTGTTTTGGGTAGCGGAATCAACAACAAAGTTTATCCCTTTTATACACAAAGGAACTTCTATATAAACAGCTCTTTAGATGTTTTTAATGTGTTTGTAGCCTCACATACACAAAATGGAAGGGGCGAGAAAAAAATCATTGTCTTCTTGTAGGGCAATTGCCTCGTAGTATGACGCTTATGTCCTAATAGAAAACTTCTTCGGTATCCATCTTAATTCCTTAACGAATAAGTATTTATAGCAAATTATACCTATATATGTTAAGTACTTATAGTTTATTAATGAATAAGTACTTATAGTTTGTGAATAAATAAGTATTTATGGTTGTTTGCACCAATTTATGTTAAGTGTCGTTAATTTAAAGTTATATGCAAATTCTCTGAATAACTGTTTTCAAAATCACACAATTTGAAATTCAAAAGATGCAAATATTTTTATTAGGCATCCATATTTTCATGTAAGGAATTTTGATACAAATTTCTGTAGTTTTCACCTTTGATATAGATTTCCATCCTTCACTGTGGAAAATATTTGTTTTTGAAATCAATGAAATTTCTTGAACCCTTTCGATTTGATCAAGGTACAGACTTTTTTTTTTGAAGAGTTGTTTTCATCAATCCCAAGGTTTTAGACCTCACAAAAAATCCGTTTTTGAGGATTTTTTTTTCTCTCTCATCTGCTGAAAATAGTCTTTCAGTTCATGATGATATTCAAAAGACATGGACAATCTATTCTAGTTGTTAAAATTGAATACGAATTTCTTACCAACGTGTCTTAGTTTTTAAGTGAAAGTATTGTAAGGTATACATAAGATTCGATTCACAAGAATCAAACTTTTGAGTGAATAAATTAAAGAAGCTGCTTGAGATATGCTAATTTCGGCATACGCGCTTCGTATAAATACCATGCAGCTTGATTAGAAAGAGGGGGTTGTTAAGGTTGATAGATAAGCGAGTTAAAGGAGCTACGAGGTAAGTAATTCCAGGTGTTAACCCGCGGTTGTGCTTAGGGGGCCCAAAGTTTACGTGGCAGAACTGCTGGTTTGACTCTCTAGGTTGTGAGTATTGCAAAGTGTATTTTTAATGAATGCTAATATATATTCCGTACAAGTAGTACGTATGCTTATTGCTGTAAAAGCAAATTCTATATGTGCAACGAATTCAATAAACATTGTTTCATGTATAAACTGTGTTTGTATAAAATTCATTTAGAGTGCCACTTCAAATTATATACACCCAAGTGAGGGTAGAAGTGAGCTATACTCTACAGTATAAGGTAAATCATATAAATGAGAGGAAGAATATAAGGAAGTTATTATTGGCTTTACATTTATATTAACCATATAACTCAACAGATACTAAAGACACTTATCTGATTCATTAAACACAAATGTGCTTGCAATAAGATTTTTTAGCAAAGTGTTGTGGATTCTAAGAAGCAATGTCTAATTTTATTTGAAATTTAGCAGTCATGTTTAGATATTTTTTATTTTGTACTTTCAAAAACTTGATCAACCAGGAAAACTTCCATTCCTTATTTGTACCCGAGAAAATTTTAAAATATACTAATCATTATGTTTATCCATTAAAGATAATAAGCTTAAGAAAACTTAGCTTTTGATACTTCCACAGTGTTCAGAATTGGATCAGACTCTTTTGCTGAAGATCCATAATCAGAACATCCTGAATGTTGTAAGAAAACTAGTTCTAACCAGGTTTTAGTCAGTGATAAATACTCGTATGTGATCCTGAACAGATATCATAATGCCACTGAAACCAGAAAGTTAATCATTTCCTACTTCATTCAGATATGAACACGCGTAAAAATTATTTAAACCCATCCCAAACTGACCAGTATGGAGTCGTTTTGATATCTGGGAGGGAATTTATTCAAGTTTTCTAAAATTAATCTAATTTTTTAATTAGTTAGACTCTATCTACACTTGGAGATTCGGCTATGTATGTCTAAAGAAAATGTTGATGAAATCACTGCCCTTTTAATACAATTAAAAGGGAATTCATTAAAATATATTTTCCCTTACTATAGTGATCTGCATCTTAAATTTTAAAAGTGTAGAAATGAACAAGAAACAAGCTTTCACTCTTATGGTACGCTTCAAATTATTTGACGATTTTTTAGCCCCCTTGCACGAGTTACACTTAAACAATAATTATAAGATTTTTAAGTTAGCCAAGCACGATTTCCTTTCGAGAAACTGGCGTACATATATCTATGTCGAAACATGATAAACTAGCCTCTCAAGAGATTTGATGTGATCTTCTTTTCAAACATGTGTTACGAGTCTTACAATATGCTTCCCTTCCTCCTTACGTCGTTTCTAATCTTTTGCATGCTTAGAATGAAAGCGTGTCATTCAGGATTTTATGTCTACACAAGCCCCTACCTCATGCAGTTGGTAAACGAGAATCGATTCCCAGTTGCGAAACCGTCGATTTATTGGGGTGAACCAGTTGTTGACAAAAACCAAGCCGCGCACGGCAAAGTGTCGAGCTATCCGAAAGAGGTTTATGCGGTCGCACAAATCCTGCCTCATATTTTACGCCTTTATAGATTACGAGCCCGGCTAGATCATCCGGGATTAACAGATCAAAAGCACGAGATTTGATACGAGACGTCTGTTAGCACTGTTCACAAGAGGGGACGTTTCCAAATTGAGGACCGGCATTGGGTATTTCTTTTGACATGAAAGTTTTAAATAGAGGATCTAGAAGAAAATCCCTGTTGAAACGTGTATGGGTTTTCCTTAGAATATTTTCAGTAATGCAGTTTAAATTTTTGAATGAAAATAGTTTTTTTTTCTAGTTTTTGAACATTTTGCCTTTTAAAGAGTCAGTATTTACTGCATACACAGAAATCGATTCTTTTTAAATTCATAAAGAGCTTACACTCTTTTTTCCGTTGGGCATAACTTTTGCTTAGTATACTAACCGAAAATGGCAACAAACTTGTTTTATTTTTTAGAACTATTTATAGTCTGACGATAGTATTGAAATTAACCCCGAACATAATAATTAATTAATCGTAATGTTGACTATCCCTTCACGGCACTATTTTTAAAGTCTTATTTTCTGTACGTAATATGTGCAAATCAGCATTATACAAGTGATTTTGAAAAATTAATTACGTATTCATTTATGAAGTGACCCTGAATTAGCTTTTCAAGAATTGTGTTGCTTTACCAAGGTATAAACGCATTTTCTCAGAAATCGAATCGAGTCTGGAACACAGACAAGTAAACCAGGGATAATAAACTGTGATGTCTCGTTTTTTCAGACTTCTCTAAGAAAATCAGAGGAAGCGGCGTCACAGTTCTATTTTCAACAGTCTGAGTGTCACAATGAAGAATTTAATCCGTATTTAGGATTTGTCTAAATATAAAATCTTTTTTTAAATGATTTACATTTAGGATTGATCATACATGTGCTAACGACAGGTTTCTTATGTATTTGACAATTCCAACATAATTTAGATAAATAGAGACGCAATCTGATGAAATGGGAAACGTCAGAAACTTTTTAATTTATTTATTTCCCACTACAAAAATTCAGAGTTATAACACTCTTCTTCAAACTATGAAATAGCTATTGTTTGTATCGTAATGGTGTAAAAATATTTCTTTATATAGTATGACAAAAATTTCACTGTAATTACTTTAAATCTTCGTCCCCGTATTCCCGAGCAAAATAATATAGTAGTAATATATTATTGTAAGTTTTGTAGTTTATTACCTAATCTGAAAAATTATTTGAAACGCTGTAAAATGTCGGTAGTTTATAAGGAATACTGTCTAAGAAAAAAGATCCCACAGCAATCGCTCTGTATATTTGCGCCATTTCAGGTAAGTATTACATTTAAAATTAAAATATCTTATGTATTTAATAGTACTTTATACTTTTATAAGTACGGTGATGCTGTTGCATGTCAGCATTTTCGTTTGAAAAATGAATATACATACAACAGTGATAGCTTGTTTTACGAGTTCTTCACACAGAGAATTATTTCATACTTCGTAAAATATTTTTGGAACATATTATACGAAATGTATAATGTATATATAATCTCTTCTACCCGTCATTTGAGTCCTTATACAAGTCTATCAATTTTAGGGTGCAGAAATCCTGTAGGGAGACAATTTTTCGTATCTCTAAAGAAATGGATCTTAAGATTTTTTATGGTAGAAAATGGTACTATTTCTCAGTTATTTTTTCCTTACAAATATGTTGCTTTTCAAGCCATTGTTTTGCGCTCTCCTTATTGGAAGTATTTTAAAACAAATACTAACTTATCATGAAATACACTGACATTTCTAAAGGACAAGAAAATAATGGGAACAGTACATGAGAGAACGAATGGTTTAATTTATATGAAGCTGGAGCAAAAATGAAGAACGACTGGAATTCAATGTGGTAAGGAGGTACACTGCATGACCTTCTACACAAATGCATTACTTTTGTTCATTTGTACAAATTCTTTCAAACTGCAGGCGTCATAATGAAGAAGGATATGAGATCTGACTTGTTCCATAAGAAGCTCCCATTTCGGCCAGTGGCATCAACTGACTGAAGACACCATGGTAGCTGTACTGACTTCGTGCTCATGAAACCACGTCCAGAGGATTTATTATGTACTCCTGGAACCATGGACAACATTTGAGGAGAGAGTCTGATCTAAGAGATGCACATGATAATATGGAATGCACAGATACATCTAGGTTGTAATAGCCACCCACATCATAACGTATCTACCTCTACAAACGAAACCAAACAGTCTGTGTGGTTGTCTTTGGTTAAATGTCTCTCATTGAACACACATCCTGTTGCGAAAACAGTATTAATGGTGATTCAGATCCTGGAATTTTTGTTTTTGATTAACCTTGAATGAACCTATAGTAAAGTCTTTAAAAGACAACATTTTGACTTTGCAATTTCCTCGACAGAATGTTGTTCTGTAACACAATGTCACATGAACATAACTGATAAAAAAGAAAAATCTATGAGCTGAACTGCTTATTTCAGATAAATTGAATTTTAAAGAGGGTAGTAAGATGCAGGCACGTTTTAATCACTAAGACATTTTACGGCATGATAGAAAATAAGGAAAACCTCCAGAATTATATTATGATGGCTTAAATAGATGTTAGAACAATTTTACTTCATTTTTCGAAAGAAATAAAATATTTTACTTAGTTTTCGAGAAGATACAACCTAAAGAGAAAGGTTACTGAATCTCTGGCATTAGGCAAGTTTTGCATTGTTTAATTGGTTTTCCATTTTTTGTCTTAGTGGCGTATGAGTTAAATGCACGTTCAGGTTTCAGAATAGGTAAAACTGTCGCTGCAGAACGTGTTAAATGGAACTATTCTGACCAAAATATTTATAACTGGGTAACTTCACGCACAATATAACGGTATGTTTGAACTTTAAGGGATGTTTTACAATACAAGTTTGGTAAGAAGCAGAATGATAGGTTTAAATATGTTATCAGTTTAGCCCTCGTGGTGCAAAACAGGACCGTAGTACTTCAGATCAACCAACCAATCAACCATAAATCTAAATGGTTTTGATATTTTCTGAATGTATCGATTCATGTTACAAGTAAAGTTAAAATTTGTTCCAATTTAGGAATTCTTCAGGTACTTCACGTAGTAAATAAGGTAATAGAATGCTTAGTCCTCGTTACTTGTTCTTTTGTATAATGCTTAATCTGCGATAAGTTTTGTGTACGTTTCTCGGGCTTCTTTATAAGAGAGATGCGCTATGGTTTAGAATACATGGTTTATTATGAAGAAAAAAATACAGCAAGCTAAGGATTAACGGCTTAAGAATATTTAAAGTTATATAAGTAATTTCTATGTTTAAGAATAATATAAATGATTCATCAATAAAATCTGGTCAATTCTTATGATCATCTTTTGAAAAACATAAATAAAAGACAATTCATTAGTTTCATTTTAGTTAAACCCCATTTTACCTCAGTTTACATCTACAAGGTGTAATAAAAGATACATTTTTATCCAATGCGCTGGACACTCGTCTAAGGACATTTGCCCATTTAAAATAATACTTTCCTCATAAATGTGCAGCTACATTCTGCGAGATCCTTGAATAAATTTAAGAAGTCTTTGTTTCAAACATTTTTACAACTGCTTATGTATTTGAGAAAGATTACACGAGATATTCCGCTTCTTACAGTATTTTCTGTAAAAGTTAATCCTGGCTAACTTATTTTATAGAACGAACTATAAAACAATATTTTTATTCTTCTCACAATCTGAATATGAATTCGACAATACAGTAAATAAATAAATTTAGATTCTAAAAAGTTGATACATATTTTGTTTTGTAAATTGAACTTGTTCCAGCGTTGATATTTTTATAATGCATTCAGAGATGACGACAAAAAATACTAACTTGTGTATTATTTTATATATATATAAGATGCCTAACCCGAGTGTAATACCGTTATAACTATAAATTAAGTAGTTTTTCTTTAAAAAAATCCTTTCCTTTCTATACACTTTAAATCGTTTATCCTTAATTTAGTCCCTTTGTTGTTTCTCTCCAAAGATCTTACAAAATGTTCACCTCTGATATAATAAACATTTTATAAATCTAGTATAGTCAATTTATCTATTACCATAAATTAGGCCTTTTATTTACCTCTGTAGTGTAATATATATATATAAAACAGTTCCGTAACTGACTGACTGACTGACAGATAAATAACGCACAGACCAAACCGCTGGACCTAAAGGGCTGAAATTTTGCATGGAGATTCTTCTTATAGTGTGGGGGTGCACTAAGAAAGATTTTTGAAAAAATCTTCTTAGATTTTTCAAAATTAAATTTTTAAGCTGTTTTAGTAACTTTTTTTAAAGTTTGCATTTAAAATAATAATTTGAGGGTTATAAAGTTTGTATCACAAGAAAGATCATAAAAATTCGTTTAAAATGAAATCTTTTTCTAATATTTACCTCCATTTTCTGATATTTGGTGAATTTTTAAAGATTAATGTTTAGAATTTAATTTATTAAATGCTGATCACGTGATTTCTTTTTCTGGTACTTTAAACTAATTTTGCGTCACGTGCATAACAACGAAATAGACAAAAAAACTATTTTTTTTTCTTGCTAATGCGGCAGACGGTTGGAAATTATCCCAAAAAATATGAAAATTCTGTAAAAGATATGTTCCCCAAACTGTACTATATTAACTGTACTATATTCTTTAGTATGTTCTATTAGATTTAATTTGAATATTTCTTCTACATTATTTTGTCTATAAAAATATCCGTTACGATTTTTTATAAATACGTTTTTTCGTTTTTTTTTTTTTTTTACATCAATTGCATACATTGATCGTTGTATTTATGATAAATATATTTATACATATTTTTGACATTAATTGCATACATTGACCGTTGTATTTAATTTGAATGTACTCCGTAGCAAAGTACGGGTTTTCAGCTAGTTCCTTTTATGAAATCAGCTGTGTTTTTTTTCTTTCTCCAAAGAATGTTGGCGTGAGGTATATTTACTGAAAAAAATCTGTTCCGAAATCTATTCCTCTTCCGAAAAATAAATAGTAAAATAGAATAGAAAGGGGCACCTCTAAAAGTTTCAAGTGTTAAAATAATGAATAGCCCGTCAAGTAAAAAGCTGGAACCCCAAATATTTTCTTCTAACGACGTGTGACAGAAACGAAGACTTCTTGTGAGAGAAAAATCCGAGAGCGGAGTCGTGAGTGTTTTGGCAACAGCAGCTTCCCGCGTTTATTAATGCGGGTAAGCCTCCAAAGCAACTGCTTGCGAATGCAAGATTCGTTGTCCATCCATCTCCCGGTCACTTCTGCCCGGAGAGGAAATAAAGAAAAAAAAATGGACTGGGCCATTACTGGGAAAGGGAGGAAGTACTTATGAATTTATGAATTCCCGGCATGGAGTGAGGACGGCACTATTGACATTCGGCTGCGTCAAATATTTGCCCAACTCTTACTCCTGTGGCCACAAAAGGGGACGACAATTATGCGAATGACTGACGAAGACCTACTCCAACACGACAATTGCATTTCCACAATGACGCCCTCACTTATCGAACCCCTGAGGGGGGAAGAGGGATCCCTCGTTCTCTCTCTCCTGCACCCCCATCCTCCGGATTAAGTCTCTTAATGACGAGGCGCCACCGATTAAAAGCGCATTTTCTGGCGTTTAAAAAAAACACTGACTTTTGCCTCAGGAATGGAAGGTTTTACTCGGCTTTTTTTAATTCTTTGGATCGTTGCAGTGTTAGAATGGATTCGGGTGCAACTAACTCTGATATTGCACTGTCTAAACAAGGGATTGTATGATATATGTGGTCACTGGAGGATTACAGATGTGCTCGCTTGGAAAATGTGCTGTGGTTATGATTGAACAATTAGGGTGGAGTTTCTTCTTGATTCTGTGACGCTGTTTTGGGCTCAAATGAAATATGAACACATAATTTCCCCTTTTCATTAAAAAGTGAAGAGTTTTTAATATTTCTTGTCATCATCAATCGCTGAAATTAGGATTTATTTCAAGTTAAATTACTGTAATTAAACTGCACATCCATTTTCTCCGAAAATTTCTTGAGTATAATTATGAATTCTGTAGGGGGAATACTTTTATATATTGTCATATAAAGCGTATACTTTCTTAACACGTCTTCCAATATTTGTGGCTTAGTATTAAAAAGAAGAAAGGGGGTGGATAATGCAAAGTCTCTAATTATCTTCATATCAAAAGCACATTGTTTGTAAGTGTAATAGTATGGGCGCATTTATTATTACTACTCATAATTATTTTTATGCGTTACTCCCATTCGCTTTTCAGGGTACAGCTACCTTAAAAGTATAACTGAGCAAGAATATAGCGGAAAAATATTACCACGGAGGGCTTAAAGGAACGTCGTACTAAAGTACAAACAATCAAATCTATATGAGAGTCTGTAACATACATACAACCTGCACAAAAGAGAAACCGAGGTATATCCTTAGCATGTTGTTTGGAAAAGGAGAAATTTAACATGTAGAAGCCTGTTGGCAAGGTATACTTATAAATGAAAATTTAAAGCCAGTAAACATTCATATAAGACATAGTTCAATGCGTATTTGTAGTCTAATGCATATCTTTCGCAGTTTTGATTATTCTCCCAGTTACTACAATATCAGTAGCGAAAGAGAATGGCTTGGAAACGTATTACTACGGTCGTGTGTTAAAATATTCCGGCCATGAGGCTAAAAAATGCCTCATTGAAACGTTTGTATATTCTCAGGCAATTTATTCCTAAAAAAAACTCGATTGTTTTAGAGATTAGCTGATCAAAGAAAAACTTACGATAGTATTGTCATCCTTAAAAAAATCGGTGTCATCTTTGCCGATAATTGAAGACATTTGTCTTCGTTTTCAGAGCAAGTAATGTCTCGACAAACACTTAAAACGGCTAACCAAGGTCATGTTAGAGAAATCTAATTATATACATAGGATTTATATAAGAAGAGACTATCATGAGGTAAGTAGTCATTTTCAAATACACTTATGTGACTCCTTAGCATCACGTGGAATGTCAAGAACATTCTTTGATGAATCGATCCGCTTGTACTGACTGGTCCTCAGAAGGCTATAAATGCGCGATTTAAGAACTGTAACCTGGATTATCATCATGATGTCAAAGCTATCCAGTATCCTAACCGATTACTGACGTACTTCCAATATTTATATTCCAGCCTGAATATAGAACATAAAATATTTTCTGAATGTAGTCACACATCCTTTTTATAGAGTATTTAAAAATCCTGATATCATGAGTCGCTGAAGATTTGCGAAATCATTACTTATGTAATGACTTTCATTATAACTCTTTAAAATTTTTTTCTGATTGTTATATCATTCAGTGGCTCTGTGGATTACTGCATATATTATTACTGCATGTTGCGCAACATTGTAACATATATTATTAATGTTTGGGCTTGTCTCCAACTAGTAGCCACATATATTAATCAACTGAACCCTTTCTTAATCAGTTCTTCTTTGTTATATTTGTAAAATTTCCTTACAATTAACGTGATTGCTTCTGAGGATTTCGAATTATCCGTATAAATCATGTATTCTCGTTTAGAATAGTTTGGGTAACTTAAATAAATTTTATATCTAAAACTGTTTTAATTATATCGAGATAAGCTCATGTCTTTTATTAATATGGAAGAAAATAAGTTACATCTGTGAAAAATATTGCACTTAGCAACAGCAAAAGCCATACTGAAATCCTGAGTGCATTTGAATCATTCAACTAGACACCTAAAATTGATTAAAATTGATTTTTTTCTTGCTTAAAATCACAGTTTTTTGTGTAACAGATTTTCTTACACAACAAAGACATTTATTTACTGTCTTTTTTTTTCTTCTTTTTTTAATGCGGAGGCACTTGTCACGAAGACATTCACCTATAATTCACCGCACTTTTGCTGGCCATTTTATTATGGGGGCGCCATATAGGCAGACCAGTATTGCCCCCTATGAAGGGATGACACAAACGGAGGTGTTTTAGTGGCGCTTCGCCAGGATTCGATCTGAGCACCCTCAGCACCGAAAACCAGCGCGCTGTACCACAAGGCGGCCTATCTTTACTGTCATAAAACTGATGTATTGTTCCATAACTAGAAACTAGTTAATCCGCACAAGAATACCCGTCCAATACAAGCTTGAAAATTATAGTATTGGAAGTAATACTGATTGATTTCAATTATTTATACAAAAGGTCTTAATTATCCTCCATATATTAGCATTTAAGGATGAATTACACAACATACGGCGTGATCTGAATGAAGAGGCTAACAATTAGGTCAAACACTGGAGGCTCTGAACATGCATTATGGACAGTACAGAACTTGACTAAGTATTGATGGAACCTCCACTTAAATATTTGCAGATATTGACATAAATGGCATGAAAGATTGTTTCAGACAGGAAAATATACCCAAATGAAAATATTAACTAATTTGTGAATTCAAATAAACTAGTTCCTCACTAACTGATTTCCAATTTAACAGATTTTGATCATAATCTCTTTACCAATAAATACTGTTTATTTCTATTACATTGTACAACACTTTCCCAGGTTATGAAACGAATATTACATCATGCATCTTAAAAACCCTTCCATTTCTTCAAAGAAATCTGGTATTTATTTTGTAAAGTTATTGACCCAACAAGGAAAAATGTTTGCATCAATAAAGTATCCAATCTTGATGTAAAATGTTTGTGTCTATTTCCCCTACTTACTTAATACCAGCTTTCACCATACCAGTTCTAAATTAAATTATAGTATAAGTGGCTAATGACGCTGTGAATGATTAACACCGTTAAATTAATCTCAAAATAAATTATAATAATGTACTTTCACCGGATGTTTAGACATATTTCCCTCTTTATGCCTCATGAATTTCTAAAAGCAACTTTTCATGGTTGCTTGTTATTATAAAAACTTCTACACCTACTACTGCTTGTTCTAGAGATGTTCGACTCAAAAATATTCTGACATCTCATATTCATTGTCTTCCGTCAGCCTATGAACCGTAACACACCATTCAAAGTTTGATATTTGCTGGCTGTTCTTTCCGGATTATCTTTTGATAACAGCTATTGCCGAACTTGATTCATCAACGCAAATGATTTTCCATTCTGCTTATGAGATATTTTTTCTTCAAACACTCGTTTTTGTGTTAATCACGTCGTTGACCTTTCCAATGAGTTTAATCATCCGTTTTTAAAGCGTCGAACAATGAACTTGTGACTTCGCATCCCCCGCTGTTGGGACTTAAGATTTTATGTATAAGGGAAGTCGCTGAACTTTCTTCATCATCGGGATTAAGTCTCTGAAAGTAAACATTTACGGAAGCAAATGTACCGGTCACACTGTTCTAAGTGATGTATCGCAGGGAAAGAATGTACCCCTTACGGATGAGAAAGTTCCTTCAATTCTTCCGATAAAGTCAATAGTTTGTTGTACTTGTCATTTTGGTAACAGTTACGGTGGGACGTTATAAATTCCGGTTACTTAAACACGTATATCTTCCGATAAGGTGAGAATAACTTTTTAAGTCCTATTTACATCCTTTCCATTAATGATAGCTTGTAACACTTAATCTTCTTTTCCCCCCTCTTTCTTTCTGCATATTGATATTCATCTTTCGTAATAAGTCGCGTGGCATAAAGCATCTTATTTCTTCTTTAAATCACTGATGACAATATTGGTTTTGTTCTCAATTTACTTTAATTTTTCCCTTTATAGTAAATAAGATTATAGTCCATGACACCCTAATTTAGCTTAATATTACTTTGTAAATTATATGCACCACATTTTACTTCCTGAAGAATTTATAAGCATGCATTTAACACTAGAACTATCATCAATTACAAAATACTTTTACGTACTAATGTTGAAAACAATCCTTTTGACTGACCCGGTAGTTCTAGAGTTAAGACTATAACAATATTTCATCCTTTTCTTTATAATCTGTATGCAGTTGATTTTGGTTTCAAAGGTATTGGTCAATAAAGTTCAGTTCTAACCTCTAAAAACCTAGCAGAACATTTGTATATTTTACTTACCCACATCAAATTCGCTTGAACTTCGTGGAGGCAAATTTTTGCTTACTTGTATAATGATGCTTAGACTTCATGTTAAGTCCGTTGATATATTTGACCCACTACCAGTCAAATTACTCAACGCTTTTAAACTTACATAAATATTGTAAAATATTTAAAGATATACACTAGTGTGTTTAAAATTGTGCACTTACACCCAATCGCACCAGTTGATGTATTTCTTGATTTATCCTTAAGAACAGAAATGTTGGCATAAATCAAATATAAATGGCAATATTCGATAACATTCATAATGTATCTTTCTTTTTCGAAAAATACCTGTTTTACCCTGTGCTTTCTTTTCTGGTCATTTAAATAGAAACAATATGCTCACTATCTTCTTTAGTAGTCACTTGTAATATTATTTTTTGAGGGTGGGTGGATCATTATGCATAATTGGAAATGTGCTCCATGAAGGCATGAATTTGATAGAAAATGTATGAGTCCACAGACTGTTCTTTTAAACATTGCTGTGTGGTCTAGGAAGACAGAATGGATATGACTCTTTATATACATTATTGTTTTGAAGGGTAAAACACTCGTAACTTCGTATGTAGGGTAGGTGTCACAAATATCGCCTGCTCTAACTTTTTTTTCGACATTTCATCCACTTTTTAGCTTCTGATTAGGCTGGAAACTCAAAGGACGTCCCTAAGAACTATTTCCTTTGGTATCCTGAGATAAACCAGATCCAAAACCAGTGCCAGTTTAAGTTATGTAGCTAAATTGGAAAAATTGAAATTTCCAGTGAACTCCAGAGCGGTTCCTAATATCGCCTACCTCTGTTCCTCTTACCGCCTGCCAGGCGAAATTAAGAGCACCTGTTAAAAGGCGTTGCTAGCAAAGTCTCTGTTTAATGCACTTTCAAATGGTATAAGCAAAATTAGTATTTGGATGCACCTACCTGGTCATTCACTGGATTCTGATTCTTTGGAGCCAAAGTTTACGAAGACAACAGCCAAAACAACTGCAGACGCCATATAGTTTCTGGTGTCAGTGATAAGAGCGTTTTCGCTATCGCCGCTGTTAGTACAAACCCAGAACTAAGAAGTTACTGCATTTTCTCATACATAGCGCGAATCATACTTTAGAAACACGAGTAGGCGATATTAGGCGCAGGGGTGATATTTGGGACACCCACCCAATTCTACAAAGGTCTCTTATGACCAAAACCAAAGGCTTGCATCTTTATCGTGGGCAAATTCTGAATATCTTATATTTCCAGCCCCTACTTTGGGATATACCAATGTGAAAAATTCAAGAACGGCTTAATTGTGAAAAATAGAAAGAATATTCGCATGCCCCTAAATTGCTCCATCATTCTCAAAACAAACTTGTCACCTTAAAAATATATTGGGGTTGGTAACTGTTTCTTGCATAGTAAAACTAAATCTTATTTTTTACTGTATATATTAGCCCCATTTGCATTTATGAAACAGCCAAAAACAGTTAACATTGTCTCAGACTAAATTTTGCGTCACAACAACACATGAAATTCCAATAAACTGAAAAAGGAAAAATATTGTATAAGGCCAATTTTCATGACGGTACAAAATTAATAAAAGTATACTGAATATGATATTCCAGCAAAGAAATTTTACTATAGATCAATACTGAATCTATGTAACTTAATTTCATACGGGTTTTGCTATTTTCAGAACATAAATGCTTTATTTGTATGGAAAATGGAAAGTATGTAAAATATTTTTATGTTTGTAATTCTACAACTAATTAAAACTTAAATTTATATAATAACGATAGATAAAAATAGAAATGAAACTTGGACAATTTCTAATGTCATATCATGTCCCTGAAAAACGGTATCATTAACTTTAATGATTACCATCCCCCCCCCCCCAATTTCCAACTTTCCCATACACACCGACACACACACACAAAAAAAAATTCTTTAAAAAAAGTTGTGACAATAGCTTGGTGGTTTGGAAATTAGATTTATTTCCTCACTTGGGAGTTTTATTTTACTTTATTCTGTATGTAATTTATATATAAACTATTTGTGAAATTATAAGACAAATCTGTGTACTATCACATCCATTACATACTGATCCCTATATATATATTTTCATTTTTCCCCGTTTATGCTTTTTTATTCTTGAATAAATGTTTGCTAATATCACTGTAAACATAGTTTAATTCTTTCACTATCAACTTGGTGGGAAATTATTTAAAACCATTACTGGAAATCTATTACATTTGGACTGTAAAAAAATTCCCGTAACAAATATGCATCACGTCAATCTTCAAAGAAATGTAAAGAGTTTTACCCGCAGAAATTTTTCGAAACTGTCGAATATATTAACTTACAATAACATTTTTCAACTACGCAACGTGGGGGATCTTTTCTTTAAAGATCCAAACCCGTAGCTGTATCCCATAAGAGCGAAACATGTAGTGCGAATGATGAACTACCTTGATAAGGACACTTAACGTGTACAATGAGATTGAAATCTTGCGGGGTCA
Source organism: Dolomedes plantarius (assembly GCA_907164885.2). Lineage (NCBI taxonomy): Eukaryota > Metazoa > Arthropoda > Arachnida > Araneae > Dolomedidae > Dolomedes > Dolomedes plantarius. Next base: position 51,605,543 of record OU015501.1, on the reverse strand, counting down.
GATACAACTCCACTTTAGTGTATTGGCTGAGATCCCTTCTACTGATTTCCTGTTGACGCAAACTGTTAGCTGTTTTCACACTTGTGAGGTATTGTGGCAATTTCATTGTGAGGTGTGATTTTTTTTTTTATTAGGCATATTCTTGCTTTTTAAAAAATGTTACGAGCTCTCGGTCCTTTGACATGTTTATTGATTTTTTCATGCTTGAATCACACAGGTTTTGAAAGCCGTGAGTTTGAAAAATTCTGAATGCTGACCTTTGAATTTGAATTCATGGACGACTTTGGTAAGTATGAAGTTTCTTCTTTATTCACCCCTAAAACATATGTTCACCTGTTTTTGTTTAGTTTTAAAGGATTTTATTTGGTCTCCGGTATTTTATCGTTTCTGTTATCAAGGGTAATGTGTTTAGAACAAGTTTAAATGAGAATCATGTCCCTAAACAGAAAAGAAATATTGTATGAAATTTTTACGGAAAGAAATTCTATTTACTGGGCAAAAATTTAGTAAACAGGTGAAATATTTTCATTTCAAATGTTAGTGATCTCCATTTCTTTCTTTCTTTTTTTTTTATATTTATTTCGGCAAAGAAAATTAATATTTTCGTAATTCTGTTGTGCTGAGGGAGTAAAATGGGGGGGGGGTGCACATTACAACATACTATTGGCTATAACAACGTTTTTATATTTAAATAAATAATTTGTAAAGAAAATACTGTCAATAAAATATGCTGTGTTATATTAACAAAACTTATTTCTTACTCGTGTTATCCTTAGGAATTTTATGGAAAAGCGCAAAGATTTGTAGAATTACTTATATACAAACTGATTACGAAATATTTTTTCTTCTACAATAAAAAATGCGCAGCTTTTAGATGAATCATTTAATCACTCGTCTGTTGCTTTCCTAGAACAAAGCTTCTATTCTGCGGAATCTCAAATATTTTTGACTACAAAAGCTCGTTCGCACTTTATGGGAACGATTTTGTAATTTATTTTTGTCGTTTGCATTTTGAAATAAAAATTTGGCAACTTCAGAATAATCATCTGCTGCTGTTTTGTTTTGATTGGAATGTAAAAAAAAAAGATTTAATTTAAAAATGGCTCCTAAAATTGATAGATGGCTCGAAGGTTACGTAACTGCACTTTCCGGGGAGAAATATTCGTATCAACAAATTATAAAGCGGTGTAAAAATTGCGGTTATGGCATTTCAAAAATAGGTATTTATAATATATTAAATTTGAAAGGGAAAAAACGTCTAACTGAAAGTAAAAATGAAAACATGACCACTAAACCTCATCCTGAGACTGTTCTAACGCACGTAAATATCAAGAAAGTGAAGTCTCTGATCCTAAAAAAAAATACGCCGACTCAAAGATCCATTGCATCGAAACTAGGAATGTCTTCTGATACTGTAAGTAAAATCATTCATAAAGATTTGAAGTTAAGAAAGATGTTTAAACCTAAAGTTCATCTGCTTTTGCTAAAGCATATTGCTGAAATAAAAACAAATTGTAGAAAATTATGTGAAAAACACCTAGCTGCTGAAAAATGGAAATTTGTGGTAACACTCGATGAGGCATGGGTGTATTTAAGTGACTGTGATAAAAGAGATCAATTTTCTATTGCTCAACTGACGGGAATGACCGACCGTACGAAATGGCTTCGTTAGTGTACAGAAAAGTTCCCTAAGATATTCATGATAGTTGCAGGATTTTGTTACAACGGAAAATTAAAAACCAAAAAAGTCTCAAGTAAAGCCAAAATTAGTTCACTCTACTATCAGCAGAATATTTTAGAACCAATTTTCGAAGAAGAAATTCCAGCCTTATGGAAAGGACATTGAAAAAGTTGAGCTTCATATGGGCAAAGCCTCTAGTCACACGTCTAAATCAACTGCCCCTTATTTAGCAAAGAAAGAATCAGAAGCAGGAATAAAGTGTATCCCATTTAATGAAATACCTGTAAAATCACCTGACGCTTCTCCAATGGACTTTTGCACTCTCGGTTTATTAAAACGAGCCTTAGGAAAACGGCATCCAAGAACACTGAATGGACTTTGGAAAATGGTCCAAGAGGAATGAGGTAAAAGTGACATGCTAGTACTAAGAAAAAGTTTACTTTCATGGAAAATTCGAGTTAGAGTTATTGTCAAGATCCATGGCTATCAGATAGAAGCAAATCTGTCCAAAAATATGGCATTTATACATAAAACTTAACAATCAAAATCATTTTCATAAAGTGCGAACGACCTTCTGTAAACGTAGTTTTCTCATGGCAGTATATACATAGACATTGTTCCCCTTCCCTTTGAACCAGACGTCATCACTAGTGATAACGTCTGGTTCAAAGGGAAGGGGAACAAAAATGAATATTTTAAAAGTGATAAATTTAGTCTTATTTTACACACAAAACACGAAAATGGTACTATGAATAAAAATATAGGTACTGAAAACGGCTATAAAGAGACGCAAATAATAAATAAAAGGCTAGCCACATTTTACAAAATCAGTAATCCGTTTGCAAGTAATAAGCCACAACATTGAAAAATACACCCTACATTTTTCATAAATAAAACACTATATCCTGGGTATGAAAATTCCATCTTTTATTCAGTAAACATTTTTGATAAAATGACTTGTACCTATCCTGATTACTTTTGATGAACATAAAATTTGAGGAAAACAGTGCGTTTTCAAGTACTGTTTGACCTTGTGTGACATAAAGATTTTGCAATAGATAAATAAAAGGTTTAATAGGCTTATCTGTCTGTAGACTGGAAGCATTGCGTAAACTACGTCCTAGGGGACAAAAATAACTTTTAGTATACGACAGACCCAACAAAAGATCTATCTATTATCTACAATTCGTTTTTCTTCATAAATATGATGTAGGTTTCTTTGGGCTATCTACAGACATTTTTCTTTGACAAAGTCCACTCATTGGGCCACCCACATCGTGTAGTGGCTAGCATTTTGAGCTTCCACACAGTGGGCACGGCTTCGAATCCGGAATGAGGCATGGATGTTCTAGTGCTCTTCGTTCCCTTATATGGTTCTCTCATAATAAAGTAGCCTGCAGTAGTGGAAAAAATTTCTTCTTTGTCTGCTGACTATAACATTAAAAAAAACTTCAGGCTTCTCACACAGCTAAGTAACAAGCTTTATTCTTTCAGCAGGGTTATAATGATAGGTACATAATGGTATAAACCTGAGATTTTATTTTCTTTTTTTTAGAGAAATAGCTTTTTCTGCTGTATCATTTAATAACCAATTTTCCTTACTTCATAGACTGTTTTTCGGCAAATCAAAAAATATCCCTCTCTTCTGTGGATCACCATAGAGTTTTCCATTTAACAGTGTCTTATCATAAGGCATATTGTAATTATTACTAGAATGCTGCTTGATAGTTTTGGTTAGTCGAAACTTTACCTTCTCTCACAGTCCATCGAATCTAACTTCTTTCTAAACCATTGAAATTTTCTATGCTGTCATAGTGATGGATTTATAATTACTCAATAATGAAAATAAAATAGATTTTTTAAATAATATTCCATAGAGAATAAGAATCGCCTAAACTAAGACCTTTTTTATTTTTAATGTTCAATGAATATTTTTACCACGACAATGGATTCATTTCCCTTTTTTTCCCCCAAAGAGCAACTGCAGAGTTTCCCCATTTAGTAGAGTTTTCGACAGTGCATTGTAACTATGATTACTTGAATGACAATAGACAATTGTGGAGTCCCATTTAAGCTGTAGCTTCTGATAGTCCCCTGAACCTCTGAATACAGCTTCTGCGAAACTTGCTAAACCTATGAGATGTTTTTATTCTGTCAGTAGTGATGCATTTATAGTTACTCAATAATTAAAATAAAATTAATTTCTTAAATTTGAGTTCCCTTCGAGAATAAGAATCGTCTTCACTAAGGCTTTTTGTTACTAATTTTTAATCTTCAATGAAAATTATCTTTACAACTGTTTTTTTTTTCCTCTCAATGAACCACCGCGGAGTTTTCCACTTAATAGAGTGTCCGACAGTACATTAAGGCGTTTTAAGAATGCTATCAGATTTTTGAAAAGAAAAACGCTGCGATCTAAGAGAGTCGGCATTAACGTAGTTAAGTAGTGCAGATTGCATGTCATTCTTACGATAAGCGCTTTACGGAGTGCTGTCGACTTTCGGACGATTGTTTTTCCCTCCCATTTAATGACGATTTGTTTTAGTTTTATTGGCGTCGCTTGCTAAGTAGCTCCAAACGGGGTCCCGAGCGCTAATTTCCGACAAGGTATTTTGGCCCGTAAAAAATGCGATTGGGGATCGGAAACTGGGGAAAAGGAAAGAAAATAGGGGAAAAAAACACGAAATGTAATTGCTTCCACAAAATTGGAGACGCTGCCAATGAAATCCGATTAGCAAATTAAAAATGGCGGAGATTTATTCGAAACATAAATTCTTCTAAATGTTAATACGTTTAAGTAGTTTCGGTTTTCTTTGACAATCTGGGCGAGCCAACGGGTCTCCATGTTTTACGAAACGTGTTTCCTATTTGGCGGAAATGCAGCAAGAAGCGAAATCATCCGTATATTTTTAAATACACTCGTAAAAAAAATGATTGTAGAAGCATGAGAGAAAGTTGCGAAATAGAGCTATACTTTTCAGTTTCGCCTGTTTTTAAAATGGCTTTGTTTTTCTCATCTGATTAATATTTTGGGAACAAAAACTTTGCATGCTCTGGCTAGACAAGCACGTTCAAATACTGAGTAACGCTCGGACAGAGTCATTACTCTTCGAAATAATTAAGAATGTTCATAATTCAAAACATTATCACCTTATTTCTTTTTTTTCCGTATACTGAAGCGAAGTGTTTGATTTTAAAAACACATATATCCATTTCATAACTCTGTGTTTTCTGTGCAAAGGTCGTTATGTCCAAAATGGGCTAAAAGGAGTCTTCAAACCAAGGGCTACTGCAGGGTACAGAAGGGAAAATTGGGATATGTGAAACAAAACACAAACATGTTAGTGTTAAAGGGGTTATGTCCCAATCAAGGAGTGTTAAAGGGGTTATGTCCAAATCAAGGACTTAACACTCTTTTCTCAACAAAAATAAAATTGGAAAAATTTACTTTAAAAAAAATTAAAAATTAAACTTAAAAATCTGATTTTACAAAGGCCAGTTTTTTTTTCAATCCCGTTTTTCTCAAAACTACGATTTTGGACTTGACACTCTTTGCACTGCAAATACAGAACTTTGGACTGTCTACAGAGCCACTTAGTGATATATCATTTAACTGTCAAATTTTATGAATTAGGCATAAAATTCCTCCATTTATGCAGTGAATGCGCAATACAAATTATAAGATAAGTAAACGTTGGGAAACATCATTTTATGTATTTATTCGTAATATTTTTTTTCATTACGATAATTATGCATTAATTAAATTACATTTGCTATTTTTTTAAATGGCGTTAACAGTGGAAATACAGACAACTAAGATGCGCCAGTCATTCGGAGTGATTTAGAAATAGTAGTATTAATCCTCAGAAGAAATGAAGAAACTTTGAGGGATTTTATTTATATAGCTGGGATGGTAACAAAATCTATACCAACTGGTGTATTTGAAATGTCCGATTATTGATGTTTTTCTATAAATATACTTTAATACTGATATCCAGACTGTCAAGATACCATTGCGTAACTGTGTGCGTTGTCTAGTCAAAACAGCATTTGAATCTCATAAGCTTTTTAATAGTTTTTCCCCCGTGCCTTTGGAAACTAATAACTGATATCGCTTGGGTGAAAATATTATGCTTACAGTTTAAACAGTACCATTCTCTGGTATGGGAAAATATATGAAAAGAATGAAAAATAAAAAACAATTCCTTTAGGAAGTGTTTTTATTAGAAAAATGTATGTATTTATACTTTTTCTTTTATACTTTCGTAATTCCGATGCGCACGCTGAAATCCATTATGTTTAATACGCTCGTTCAGTTCTTGGACAGCTTGTTTCATCACGAAATGCATGAGGCAGTCAGGTCACCAGAGTCGTATTTTGTTGAAGAAACCGCCCTTTAACAGTTGCTTGTTAGGAAGGAACTTTCTGAGCGTAGAGTCCCATGAATATCTCAGACTAGGTTACCAGATTGGATTCGGTTTAATCCTGTCAAGGGCGTTTAGTATCCAAGAAGCAACAAATCACAGGAAAGAATAGCACTATTCGTGCTACACATTTCAATGCATAAACTAACTACAAATGAACTGCTTTTTCTACGGCAAATATAACTGATGAAAACTCGAGACTGTATGAAAAATTGTTTTGGTTCCCTGTTATTAAAATATAAATATTCTTACCTATTTTTGATAAAACATTCCAGAAAAAAAATTGTTTATAAGAATAAGGAATGCAAAAACATACTATAGCATAAGAGCAGTTGGCCTATTAAAAAGACTCAGTTTTTCGATTAAGTTGTTACAAGTATTTCACCAAGCATTACAGTCGCCTTAAATTTCTAGAATATGTCCATTTACTTTAGTATACAGAAGCTGAGTTTGCTTTATACCAGTCTATTCCTTTAGAGCAAAATATATAATTGCCAATGTAGCCACTAAACATGGACCTCGACTTCATCGTCATTATGGACTCATTATGGACATAACCCACGCTGAAGAATCAGAATTTCCTATGTGGACGTGCTCTAAATTATTATTCGTAACTGAATATATTCCAGCCAGTCCAGATCTCGGCAGAGAGGACAGTGTCCTCCCCTATTTGCGTCTCAAAATATAGTTAAGTATGAAATGGGTGCAGAAAACACGCCTACCTGTGAGAATACTTATAATTTTTTTTTTGTTGTACTTCCATATTTTTCGATTTGAAGACGTCCCTTTTTCAAAACATTTTAGTTGTACTCGTTTCCCCACTTGATCAGAAATTTAATGATGTTCGTTTACATTCCTGGTATCAAGTTCTAATATTTCCAGAAAAGTGACATCATGCTCGCATGCCTTTCGTTATCCATGGTTCGTTTATCATTTACTTTGAAAATATCTTTAAACCAGAGCTGGAAATAAGAAACATAAATTCACATCATAATTCTAGTATATTTTCATTCCTTTTTATTCCTTTCATATTTGCGAATGCTTCCGAAGGGTATAAGTTACTGGGATTCTATTGTACCAATCTACTTCTATAGTGCAAAATATATGCATTTCCAATGAACCCAAGAGCCATGAATTTTTTCCTCATTACGGATTCTTCAATGTGATATAAGTAAAATATCAACATAATTTTAAAAATATTAGAGAACAAAGAAGTATAAGGAATTCCAACATTAACAAAAGAAGTGTGTATTTTTCATAATTTTTATTTCTATTATTCATTATTAATAAGAAAGTAATAATTACGACATTTCCTTTACTTTCAGTAAATCTGTTGACGAGAAGAGGAAATATTTGGCATCACTGGATATTCAAAATTTAAACAAATGTTTGGATTATTTAACGCACAGACCAAACCGCTGGACTTAAAGGGCTGAAAATTTGCATGGCGATTCTTCTTATAGTGTAGGAGTGAACTAAGAAAGATTTTTGAAAAATTCTTCTTAGATTTTTTTAAATTAAAATTTTAAGCTGTTTTTGTAACTTTTTTTAAGTTTGCATTTAAAATAATAATTTGAGGGTTGTAAAATTTATATCACGAGAAAGATCTTAAAAATTCCTTTAAAATGAAATCTTTTTCGAATCTTTACCTTCGTTATCTGATTTTTGGTGAATTTTTAAAGATTAATTTTTAGAATTTCATTTATTAAATGCTGATCACGTGGTTTCTTTTCTTTTTTGTGATACTTTAAATTAATTTATCGTCACGTGCATAACAACGAAATAAATTGACAAAAAAAATTAAAATACGGTAAAAGATAAAATTTAATCACTAGACTAATTGAGATGGAAGTTTTTTAAGAATTTAATTCAAATTAGTATGTTTTATGGACATTAAACATACAAATTAAGTGCATACATTGACCATTGTATTTAATTTGAATACTTTCTTCTACATTTTTTTGTACATAAAAATATCCGTTACGATTTTGTTTATAAATACGCATTTTTGGGGGCATTAATTGCATACATTTACCGTTGCATTTAATTTGAATGTACTCCGAAGCGAAGTACGGGTATTCAGCTAGTATACAACGCTCATTCCTTTTAACAACGTCATATCTCAAAAATCGGCGATTTTTATTTATGCCTGTTTTCAGAATGCCCCGAAAGAGTAGTATGTCCCTGCAAGATCACCATATCTCACTGCTCAATATTATGCCGCTACAGAGCAGAATTAAAATTTATTTTCAAAACATTTTAATGTAATTCTAAACTTTAAAATTACTCTCCTGAAAAATCACGGCTTTTTAGGTATGACGTTGTTGAAAGGAGTGAGTGATATATATATATATATATATATATATATATATATATATGCAGGTAGTTATCAAAATAATGGAAACACCTATCAATATTAGTGGTGTTTATGAATGTGCTTCGTATTCCTTAAAAAAAAAAAATTCAGGCCACCGGCATTTTTTTATATAATATAGTGTATGTATTATTCTACTGTCAGGTAGCAGTAATGAAGCTAAGGACATCGTGCTTTTTTTTTATGGGGGGGGGGGGATAGCGTAAGATGTCAAACTTTGCAGACCTTGTGAAAAGGGCAAAATGTTGGAGCGCGCTTAAATTGGAGTATTTGTTACTGCAACCCCCAGGCTAATGGGTGTTTTTCAAGCTATGGTATCGAAAGGCATGATAGCATACAGAGTGCACGGAAAAAACTTTCTTTGCCAAACAGAATAGTGGACGAAACGGAGAGTTGAGTGAAAAAGACGGACTAGGTATTGAAGTGGATTGTGACAGGAAGAAAGAAAACAACTGCAACCAAATTGATCGAAGAGCTCATCTGCATGTTCCAATATCAAACATTAGAGGTAAAAGGGAACTTCACAAACAAAGTATTTACTGAAGAGCAACTATTCCCAAGCCACATGTAATAGATGCCAATACAAAATATCGTCCACAATAGTGCCACGAGCGCAAATCCTGGTCGAGTAATATGATGAAAATCGGCATTTAGTCTGACGAATCATTGTTCACATTGTTCTTCGCAACAGGACATGCGTCTGTCTGGAGAATCCCTACACAAGAGTAAGATTCTGGCTATCTCATCTCAACTGTCAATCATTGAGGTAGATCTATCATGGTATAGGATGGCATCTCATAGTTTTCTTCAGGCCCTATTGTAACCCTAAAAGGGAGATTTAATGGGAAGGACTATGTCGAAATTTTAGCTCACTAGTTCATCCTATGGAGCAAACATTGTTTCTTGCAGGAGATGGCGTTCTCCAGGATGATAATCCCCCTATACATACAGCTAAGTCAATCAAGTATTGGTTTGAAGAGCATGAAAAAGAAGTCAAATATCTTACCTTGCCCTGTACAATCTCTCCGACTATATATCATCCAACCATTGTGATCTGTCTAAGCGAATACAGCCAGGTATCGATATACACCACAACATCTCTACAGGAACTTTCATGATTTTCCCTGAAGAATGTTATAATATATTCTTAACCACTATTCATGACTTGTATAATCCAATTCGAAGGGGAATCAGGTGGTATTACATGATAAAGGGGTTCCTCCGCCGTATTAATAAAGGTTTTCATGATGTTTCTTAGTGTTTCCATTATTTTGATAACCACCTGTATATATATATATATATATATATATATATATATATATATATATATATGTGTGTGTGTGTGTGTGTGTGTGTGTGTGATAATATTACTAACTACCTATAATCACCCATTCTGAACTTTATCTGTGTCCTGGTAACCCCTCTTTCTTGTCTTTGGCGTAAATGCCTCGCCTTTCCACACACTAACTCCCTCCGCCAATTCTGGCAACCTCTCTGACCTAATTGCATTTTGGCGCTCTTACGAGGGAGACGCTGGACTGACTCGAAGCGAATAACATGTCTTGTCGCTGTTCTCATGGAATAAACTTCAATTCTTTATGATTTTTGAATTGTACTATTTTGGCCTCGATTGTGTTACTTCATGAGATGACCCAATTTGGGCCATTTCATATATATATATATATATATATATATATATATATGTGTGTGTGTGTGTGTGTGTGTGTGTGTAATCTTAGAGATCATACCAAAGTTTGAAATCAAAATCTCTAAGTTAGTTTTGCACTTTGTATACCTAGACTAAAAGTAATTTATTGAAATTATTTCTAGTAATTTTGGGCATGTAACAAAATTTGTGTTCCAGAAACATAATTTGTCATAAACTCAACCGCCCATGTGTTCTATCTCCAATTGTTTAGCATGTCCTCATTCTTGGCCTCAAATGTGCATGCCACAGAGGAGCAATCGCTTTCCTTTAACTTATTTGGCCTATAAGTACTCAAAATTAAGAAAAAAGATTATCATTACTCTAAAAGAAAGTCAGTATTGAATTTTCCTGACGTTGGTGTTATATTGGCACTCACATAAATTCGAATCACTGTTTTTTCCATAAGGGATGATTAACCTAAAGTAAATTAATTTTATGCTGGTTTTTTCTACCAACCTTTTTTAATTGGTTTAACTGCAAATTTAATTACAAAACCTTTTTTCAGTTTGCTTTCGAATCAGTAAGATAAATACAATTTTACGACATTTCAATGATACCAGTCTAACAGTAATATGATACCCCACCCCCACCCCCAGAATTTTTAGAGTTATAAACTGAATACGTGCCCATAAACACCTCCTAACCATTTTTTTAACGTAGGATTACGTTCCGCCATAACGGTCCTCCGGAAAGAAAAATTTCAGACGCTAAAACCATCAGTCCGTAGCTCGCGAGTTATAATTTTGGCAGCGCACCAAACCCAGTCTGTATCGCTTGGACAAGCAGTAATCAGTTTTATATATATATATATATATACATATATATATATATATATATATATTTATATATTAATATATACATAAACAAATACATTCATATATACATACAAAAGAGGTAAGTAACGATAAGTAATCCTTCCTTAATAACCCGCGGTATTTTCGTTAGAAGAGACTACCTGAAATTATTTTTTTTGTCGTTGTTAAAGAAATGCGTGTGTTCCACGTGTAAAAAGATATATATATATATATGTGTGTGTGTGTGTGTATGTATATATATATATATATATATATATATATATATATATATATATATATATATATAAACAAAGTTAAAGCATTTTGGGCATTCGATAATGTTGAATATTTTTTTAGTCCCAGAATAAAGAAATCTTCTTTTCTGAAATGTTACTTTGGCTGTCATATCCATTTTTTTATTACTTAGAAAACCGAGAATTGTTTTTCTTAGATAGCGTTATACGAATGTGAGTACTGCATATGAGGCTTTCATTAGGCAAAATGATCTAATTTTTAAACTAAAGCTGAAATTTATACATATTTTTCACTGTGGTTGATAAAATTCATGAGATAAAGTACTTGAAGTCTGCTTCAGAATCAACTCTCCTGATGTAATTGTGTGGTAAGTTAAAACTTCCAACTCGGGCCCTGGGAATATAGGTAAAGTAGCAGTGATAATCTATCCCTCAATACGACATATATCGCCGCCTCTATATTACTGGCATGTCTAGACAACAGATGCTCACGCAAGAGCAAAAATATAAATCTCTAGAGTAGTGTATCTTAAATCTCAAAAAGCGACAAATTTAATAAAACTCTTTTCTGGATTTCTTTTTCTTTTCAAACTAAATTTCAGCATAATTTAACACCATGAATTGTTCTATGAAATAGAAATTGAAATCTGTATTTTTGACCTGTATTTGTGTCCACATATCTGCTCCATTTAGACAAATGTAGTGTTTGTCCCTTTAATTAATTCACTGTCAGATTTTGAAGGTTTAACTTTTGATCTTGTGATGTATATTATTCTAGTTAAATTTCGCACCTCTGCCAAACCCTCCTTCAAAAACAAAGAAAAAAAGTTTGTTGTCAAAGGCTCTTTGCAAACGGAATTATACAGGGTATTTTGTCATTACATTTGGGTGTACTTTTTATTAGTTCTTTAGTATTTCTACAAGTGTTAATTTTCATTTTCCTTTTCAAAGTTCAAAGCTTGTTTTTTTCTTCGTGCCTTGATCTTTTTTTTACTGCTGTGTTCTTTTTATTAATTCTTTTGAAAATTCACTAACTTTTTCTTTTTTTTCCTTTTATTTAGAGTACCTCACTGAGCGATCCTTTTAAGATTTGATTGGTGCAAGTGCCCTATTCTTATATTTGCCGTTTTTGAAGAGCAAAGTTTAAAGAAATACTTATTTAAAGTGAAATAACCCAAAATATAACAGATAAAATCGCATATAATAAAATAAATCATCAAAATCTGAAAATCGACAGAATTAAACTTTATCAAAAAGATAATATTAATTTAGAACTATAAAGTTTTTCCTCCACAGAACGAGCGAGGGAAATATGCATAATAAATGTAATTATGAATAGTTAGATCTTAGCATACATGAATTATATTGTATGATAGATAATGTTTATACAGTACATGCATGAAAAAAATCAAAATGGTTTGTTTCTTTCTTAAACACTTAGCAAATTACAGAGAAGAGGAATGATTTTTAATACGGCAACTTACCGTTGGTTCAATTACTACAGAAATGAAATGTCTCCTTCCTTCGTTTACACATTACATACTAAAATAATTCCTTCGCGCCCTCTGCTACAATTTCGGCCTTGAGGTTTGGAACATTCAACATTAGCGAGTTCACCTCTAGGGGCTTAGATTCTGCCTCTCAGCTTCCGGTGGGCCTCATACAAATAACGACACTTTTATGCATTAAACCATTTTGATAGCTCTGTGAGTTTCATCAATGTATCATACAAACCACTTCCACTAATAAAGTCCTCTACCTGACAGTCATCACTCCCTAAGACATATTGACTCCAAGCCGAGTACGAAAGTTATCAGATTAAGCACAGCATTTTCATTTCAAAGTCTCCTCGTTTGGACATCTTCTGTTTTCGGAAAAACAACGCAAGAATCAAGCCAGCTATACAAACTAATTTAAATAACGCGAGTCTCGTGAAAGTGCCAACTAAAGGTACATTTTGTAAGCTGTTGTGAATAAACCATTTAACAAATGCATAAAAGCTTTTAAGATCTTAATACCAATTAAGAGAAGAGATAAGCCTTTTTAATTTAAGTACATAGCGAGGATAAAACATCTTAGTCTTGAAATTTATGAAGATTTAATTATAAAGATCTTTGCAAACATAATTTGCAGGACGTAGTTTCTGCGATAGATGAACGATAAACATTTAACATTTTTTAATTATTTTGTTGCAAACATCTCTCATCAGAATTATTAATATACGCTTTATTACGATTTAAGCCCACATTTAGCAACAAGTATGTATTTTTAAATTTATATTATGAAGGATTTATCTTTTCCACTCATTTTGAACCTGAGATGTCCGAAATATATTAATGAAAATAAGTGGAGTTTAATCTAGAGTCTCGAGAATAGCAAATTGTTTAGTTTTAGGAAATCAAGAGAAATTAGATGTTATTTTTTGCTATCGCAAGAGATGTGAAAGTCTCATCAGTATAGTCACCTCCTGCATTGTTCACCAGTTTTGTTCTGTTGACATAATGGTATAAAACCAGTGAATATAATAATATAAATCCAACAAATGTACGAGTATAAATTAAACAGGCATAACAGTGTAAATCCAACAGATATAGTAGAACATATCCACAACGGACAAAATGGTTTAAGTCCAACAGTCATAATAATTTAAATATAGCTGGCATGATAATTTGAATCTAGCAGATATAATGATGCTAATATTAGAGGCATAATAATGCAAATTCAATCGATGTAATAGTAGCAATCCAACAGACGTAATAATAGTATAAATCCTCATGATATAATAAGCATAAATCCATTAGCTGTAATAAGCATAAATGTATCAGACGTTAATAGGCATAAATCTACAAGACGTAAGAAATATTAATCCACCAAAATCTAATTGTACAAATCAACAGCCATTATAGTAAAAAGCCAGTACACATGCATCAAGTTCATGTCCACGCAACGGTATTTGACTATAATTTCAGCTCTTCTTATGGACTTATTAGGGTAACAACTCCATTTAAAGAATTATTTTAACTTTTATTAGCGATACAATCTTAATGAAAGTAATAAATCGGACTTCCAACATGGAGCTCGTAGCAAAGGGTGAAACCTATGTCTCTGACCGCTAAGTGAATTTCCAATTGATGCATGACCATTGAATTTATGATTTGGTTGGCCTAATCACTTGACCTAAATGCAAAATTTAAAATATTTTCTAACGAAGAGTGCCCTTAATCTCTCGAATAGTTTTTCGTTGAAAGAGAATCGTTAAAAATTATTATTCGGTATTCAGAATACCAGCTCATAAGGAAAGGCGCCTTCATTTGAACCAATGTTTGAAGTCTGGAGTAGTATGGTTAGACAGAACATACCTATTAGATTATATCATACTTTTTAACGTAGGATTACGTTTCTTCATAACGGTCCTCCGGAATGCAAAATTCCAGATGTCCTGCGTCTCGAGTTATAATATTGGCAGCGCACCAAACCCAGTCTGTATCGCTTGGGCAAGCAGTAAACAGTTAAACAGAAAAGTACCAAAATGGATAAAAATTTTGACATACATTATACATATATATAAATATATATAGATATAGATATAGATAGATAGATATATACATAAAACATACATACATATATACATATAAAAGAGGTAAGCAACGATAAGTAATCCTATGTCAATAACCCGCGGTAGTTTCGTTCGAAGAGACTACCAACAATTTTTAAATAGGTGTCTCATCTCAATAGAGTATTCAGATTCATGGTTAACTGGACTTGTTTAAGTAGTTACAAATTTCTTTAAAGGTTTATTTTATAGCACCAACATACAGAGTAAGTCATTTTGAATTTTTATTTTATTTATTTATTTATTTATTTATTTATTTTTGCAGAAATGTTTGCTTATTTTTACTGTGCTTTAAGATACCTGTAGTGTTGCAGGAGTGTTTCAACAAAGTTCAATATTTCCAACCTTCCTAACGTAAATACGATCTCCTTGAGAAAATGAAAGACTAGCATCCGAAGTAAAACAGAAGTGTTAAGTTTTGGGATCCTCGGACGTCCCATGAAACTATTATTAATGATTGTTTTTCTTTTTTTCCCTAGCGTAGGCACGTGTTGTGTAGACATTTGCCAAAAGTTCACCACAATTTGCTGGCCATTTTATTATGGGTGTACCATATAGGTGGACCAGCATTACCCCGTATGAAGGGACGACATAAACGGGGGCATTTTAGTGGCGCGACGCCGGGATTCGATCCGAGCACCCTCAACACCGAAAGCCAGTGCGCTGTACCACTGGGGCACCACAAGCCCCTTATTATTAATGTTTACAGGGCTTAATCAACATAATCTGACAGAAAACAGAAGCTGGCTTAACCATAGCAAGGTTTTTAGTCATGACAGTTTTAGAGATAGTATTTTACAGGCGTTATTGGTGGATTATTTTACAAGTTATAAAATTGTTCGACTAACATTATGACCTTGAAAAATTACTTAAACAAATTAAAATAGATTAAAATTGAATTGCAGACAGGTAAAACATACATTTGAAATGAGCAAATGGAATCAGAACATTATATCGAAATGTTTCCAATTTTGTTAGCTGTATTCATTATTTATAGTGATATAATTTGTGATAAATCCTCTAATATTTTGTAGTTTTGTTGTCCATGTAGTGGCTACTGATGTCGATTTATAAGTAAAAGAAACTGTTTAGATTCAGTTTAGTTAGTATGATGTAAGCTTAATGGCCTCTAATTCAATACATATATACGGATATTGATTGTTTAATAGGCAGTATAACGTCTATTTACAGTATATTATCTCTTGCTGCATATCGATAGGTGTATACACCTATCGTTAAGCTATTTGACGACATTCTGTGCGTACAGCCAGAGATTTATAAAGTAAAAAAATAATGAGGTGATAGTGAGACGTATGCGCATAAACTCGTCAGTGTCATAAATTACATAAAGATTTTAAAAAATTGAACGATTACATATTTAACTATTTTTTCTTATTTATAATGCGTTTCGCTATATAATTTCAAATTAATTTTACGTAAGTACCTGACAGAAGTTGAAGAAATTTCTTCAAAAGTTTCTATTTTGAATCTGATCGCAATAGACAGAATATTAAAATTGTCATATCAGTGTCAAATATCAACTTCAATAAATTTCACTAAAAAAATTAGAAAATTCTCATATAGCTCATTTTTCGTTTTATACTTACTCTCATTCAAACTTCATAATTGCGTAAAAAATATTTATACACGTAGTAAATAAAATGCAATAAACACAAATGAAATTCACATTTTGTTGCGTTGAGTATTCTGTACCATTACAGTGTAATGCAATTATATATTCACTACATTCATCGAATTTCATTGTGTTATCGCTATTACTTCTATTTTTCACAGTGACGTTAGCTCAAATAGCTAAAATAAAAATGATTTAAACTTAGTGCAAACATAATTTATTTCTGGCAATATTTATTCATTTTAGAGAGTTGTTCATTCTACTAAAAGCTTGTACATATTTTGTTTAATGAATAAATAACCTAATTCACTTGCGTTTCGTTTTTCATACAGGAAAGTACGTTGAAAATATAACATATTTAAGCATAAGTTTTGTATTTTAGGGAAGAATAGTCTTTCGAAAACTGAAACTTTTGCATTCATAGAAAAATAGCTATTTTTATATCGCAAAATAAATTTTATTCTGAGAAAAAAAAAATTGCTTCCCTAGGTTTCAAATTTCACTGCATCTTTCCCGAGTGAACCAGGATTTTTCTTACTCACTTATAGGAATTATTCCTCACTTTAGCAACGGATTTATGCATAGGCTTCCCTAAGTCACGTATAAATATCTGATTATTAAATACTAAGTAGACACAAAATAGGCAAGAAAATTTACATTTTTCATTCTAATACATTATTGATAAATTTATGATTATATTGTCAAATACTAATATTGATTTGATCCCAACTTGCAAGGATAAACTTTGGCAACCCATTCTGTTTGTAACACTCTGTTCAACAAATTTCGATCACTTTTAAATGCTTTTAAAATGATTTGTGAAGGCAGAAGGAAATGCAACTTGAGAGTCAACGGATAATCCTTCTCGTGTACTCATGTCTACCCCATAATAGTATCTAATACGATCGCACGCTAATGAAATGCGTTGTTTACTTAGCGAATATTTTCTTTTAAATTAGCTTTGCTCTCTTTTTCAGCGCTTTGAAATTCTATATGCTAGTATGTCAGGACAAAAGTGTCAAAAATGACTAGAAGAATAAGTCGAGTGAGAGGCAGTATTTCCTAAAATTGATCTGCTAATGATTTAGAGACGAAAGTGATTTAAAATAATAGGCTTATTACGTGGCAATCAATTAATTATTTTCTGTATACAAGAGTTAAAGTTTTACCCAAACTGTCACTCACACGCATACACACGCATATAATTATGACGTCTGTAAATTTATTTATTAGCATTTATTTACTTTTGAGAAACGCTTTTACTTTTATGATATGCGTAAAAAATGAAATAGAAATCAATTTGGGGCCTTCTTTTGTAACATTTCAGATAACTATATTATATTATTATAACATATAGATTATTTATAATTTTATGTGTTGGATTTTACATCAAATATCATCATCATCATCATCATATTTGGCACGACAGCCCAGGGTGAACCAGAGCGTTCTGTTGAAGATCCCTCCAGGACAACCTATTTCTAGACCAGGTCTGCCCGTTCCTCACTCCAATCACTCTAAAATCTGATTCAACAGAGTCAAACCATTTTAGTTTTGGCCTTCCTCTTTTCCGACTAGTAAAGGGCTTTGCAACAGAAATCTTCTTTATTGGATTTTTTTTTCATCCATTCTAGCAATATGAGAGACCCAGTTCTTTCTTTTAATTTTAAAACTTTTAATAATATGGGGCTCTTTAAAAAATCTATAGAATTCTGAATTAAAACGTCTCCGCCATTGGCCATTTTCATTGACACCACCAAGGATGCTTCTGAGAACCCTTCTCTCGAAGACTGTAATTCTGTATTCTCCACTTTTTGTTAGAGACTAGTTTCCGAACCATACATTAGGACCGACCTAATGATAGTTTTATAGATAGGAAGCTTTGTTTTTCTGGAGAGAAACTGAGACTTCAATAAAGAGTGAAGTCCAAAGAAGGTTTTCTTGGCCAGTGAGATACGATTTTGAACTTCAGACAGGATATCGTTTTTTTCATTAACAAAAGATCCAAGGTAATTAAATCATCAAATATAGGTAAACATATATAAAGTTGTAATCTAAATCCTAATAAATTTATATTTATTCAAAAGAAAAAAAAATAGTATAAATGTAACAAGGATTAAAACTGAAAAAAAATTATTTTAAAACTGTGAAAAAGATGGTTGTAATTTTTTAAATCCCAATTTTAAAACATGAACGTTCAGACAAACCGATTTACTGAAAAGTGTCACTTGCAGTAGTCTGTTTCAAAGAATTTTATGTAAAATATCAGGCTATCTACAAGAACCTAACAAAGGAATGCTTCCAATTTTTATTAAAAACTCGTATTGTGTTTTATAGAACAAAATTTATGAATGTGCTGTAGTTTTATGTTAAAAATTTAAAAAATAAAGACTACGACAGAAAAGAAAAACATTTTTGATGGAAAAATTGTTTCTTCAAAGGTTTGATATAAAATTTTATCTTACTGTTTGTTTTTAATTACATCCGAGTAAAAGAAAAAGCATTT